>CM070688.1:23547932-24046800 GCA_036346265.1 Melocanna baccifera
CTTTATAGTACGTCATCTATTCTACAAATACAGTCTTTTTCAACCAAATACTGAGACCAATAAAAGCTATAAAAAGGTCCTTATACTATAATATATCTTTGTCTTGAATCATGTCTTGATCCATGTCAATTTTTTATCACCTTTGCATGCCTTTGCCATGACGTCAACATAATCCAAGACTAAACCTTTTAATCATCTTTAATAAACATGTTAGTCCCTTTAAGCATTGTTGTCATTAATTACCAAAATCATTTTTAGGGGTCTAGATGCTTCAACGGCCAATCCAATATGTATAATCCCGGCACCGGTCTTCAACCAACCACTCGCCTGAGTCTCCACCATTTTATAAAACATCTTCTTATCTCTAGTGGTAACCCACTTTCCATTTCCCTTATCACATCTTCGAATTTTAGTCAGCAATGTTCATGTTGTATTTGATTTTACCACTAGAGCATTTCTAAGCACGATTCTAATCTAGTAAGATTTAACCAAGGGTGTAGTTATTATTATAGGTATCCTTGGGTGACATGAGGGGATGTTATCAATAGTCAAGGAAGGGGGCATAATAGGCATCAATGACATGGTGTAGCTAGGCAATCAATATTTAACATAACTTTTAAGTAAATAACAATAATAAGTATACACTTGTATTTGAAAGTAACATACTTGCATTTGAAAACTAGGTTTAACATGATCAATTATAAAGACTTGCCTTGCTCAATTTACTACAGTCATGATCTTGCTCAAAGCTTTCTCAATCAGTGGTCTTGAACTCTTGGTCTTTACCTTGATCTTGACCTCGTTTGATCTGTTGCTCCTTCGCGACTCCCAAATTCTAGTTACGCAATAAACAAACGAATCCAAATAACTCCAAAAATACAAATAAATCCAACTGAACGCAACTAAGCATTCTAAGGGTTAAGTTGACGATATGAGATACAGTTTTAGTAAGTGCGGGATGTAGATAGAGTCATCGAAGGTTGAGAGAAGGGAAAGAAAATCCGCCAAGAAGAATATCAAAGAACAATCCATGATGATGAAGGAATATTCATGAGAATATTTTGCTCTGAGTTTAAAGGTGGTTAGTCATAGTTGGCTAGAGAACATTATTGCTTGATACTAACTTGATTTATTTTATTATTTTATATTTATTAAAGAAGTTTCATGAATTATGTGAGACCTATGGATAAATATGAGGGTCAATACATAATAGGTATAATTTTAATAAATCTCATCAACAGTATCCTTCATACTTCTAGGAAGTTCATAACGTATTATTATTCAAGGTTTATTTGCCAATCAATCGAATGATTAATTGACTTACATTGCGGGGTCAACTATTGAATTAATTGCTACTATGTATATAATTTATGTGTTTGCCGTTTTAGCAAAACTATTACTAAGGACCAATGGTCCATATGCTATTGAGACAATGGGTTATATTTTGATAGAGTTTCCTTATTGAAGTTGTGCTTTGAATTGAATACTGTTGGTATACTAATTATCATTAATTACCATTTGACCTAATTGACTTTGATACCTATATACTGATTAGCTAAGATACCTATATACTGTTATGGGACTATTATGACCTAGGGTTCCATATGCCTTGTAATATTTTATCACCTATAATTAAATTTGTATTTTAATTAGAGTAGTAACAACATGCATGATTACCTTTATTATCATTTTTACCTATGCCAACTTATATTTGAATAGTGCCTTAAATTAACATTTGCATTTAAAATATATGTGGGTGGCATGCTAATTATCAACATCGTAATTAATGTATAACACAAATTAGCTTTAGTTACAACCTACTTATATTTCAAGACAAACCTTCACTAGTTTTTTTTGTATTTCCTATTAAATATCAATTGACATACTATTTAAACTATCATATTAATAAATCAACTATTATTTACAAAAGGTGCCCTCATGATATTTGGAATATATAACTACATATATCTTATATGGCGTAATCCCATACTAATGATTTTTAGCCATTAACCAATTTGTTAAATCTTCTTGACACGCAACTGATCAAGATTTAATTATTTTTTATTTTACATGAAGCCTTATTCTATTTCCAAAATTTATTTTATCCTTATTTTTATTTACAACAAATCAAATCAAATTATATTTTATTTGAATTTCTCATAATTATCTGGATTTCCCTTAGTTATTTTCTAGTTGGAAAAGGAAATAAACCCTAACATGTGGGCCATAAATAGTGTCAGGACCCATTAGTCATATATAGAGAGAGTAGAGACAGAAACAGAGGGAGCCGAAATAGGGGAGGGTGGCACCGATTCTGGCGATGGCGAGGGGCGGCTGGAGAGACAGCGGTGATGGCCAAAATAGGTCGTTGGGGGGAGGAGGCTAGGGGAGATGGCATCGTGGGCCAAAGCAAAGAAAAGGTGGGCCAGCGGCGAGGCAAGGCTGCTGGGTGCGGTGAGGGAACGGGGCAACGACGGTAGTGAGGTGGGAGGAGGAGGAAAGGGAGGGAGCATGAGCTGGACGAAGGTACGATGGAATTAGCAGCATGCTTGGTGGAGGCGGAGGCTAGCCGGCGAGGGCTAGCGACGGTGACCCTCGGTGGCGCAGTGAGCTCTACGTGGCAGTGGCGATCTGGGGAAATTTGGCCCAAATCAAGGTTGAGGAAGGATGGAGGGAGGTGAGGAGGTTCTCCCGTGAGGAGGAATCGAAGGGAAACTCACCGTGGGCAAAATGGCACTGGCAGCAGCGGTTTTGGTCATGGGCAAGGAAGAAGGAGATAGCGCGGTGCTCCTATTGAGGGAGAATGAAATCAATTGAGGGGAAACATCCCTAGAGGTGTGGAACATGAACATGATGTGGGTGGTTCGTGTGAACATTCACTGAGTTGGTTGGAACATGAGGAGGATGTGGTGGCCGATGTGGTTGCGGTGGGTGTTCAATCTCGATTCAACTTGGAGGGGTGAGAAGTGGCTCTGGCGCGTTGCCGAAGGTTAGAGAGGGCAAGGGGGAAGCCTTAGGCACAATTTATAGGAAGGAGGAGAGGGGGAGGAGATGGGGTCAAATAGGGCGAGCAACGCGTGAAACCGGCGTGTTTTCTCTAGCTACAGTTAGCGCGGCGTGCGAAATTGGGTGCGATGGGATGGCCTAGTGCTTGACAAACTTACGGTGGCATTGCGCTCGAGGTGGCAGTGCCTGTGTATTGTGCAGAGATAGAGGGGGGCTTGCGTGAGAGAGAATGCACGAGAGAGAGGAAAGCTTAGAAAAGAAGAACAGTGTGCGGGTATTGACAGGTGGGGTCGATCGCCAGAGAGGGAGGTGCGATGGCTGGGTTGCTTGGGCTGGTTTCAGCCTAGGAGAAGGGAATTTGAATTTTAGGGTTTTAAAATTTTATTTCTTAATATAGTTTCAGTTTGAATTTGGATTCAAAATTTGGAATGGTTTTGCACATTGGAATTTTTAGGAGAATATTCTTATTTGCACTTAGTTGAATTTTTAAATTTTGTAAATCCAAATTTGATTTGCATTTTGAAACTAAATACTTTTTGAATTTAAAATCTTATCCTGAGATTTTCAATTCGGCTTTGAATTTAAAATTTTAAAATCCGGGAAGGATTTCCACACAAGGATTTTAGGAGATTTTTTTGATAAGCACGCAAATGAATTTATGAAATTTGATTCTTGAGCTAAGGAGTTTTTGTTTTAAAGTTTAACTTCAACACAAAGTTTTCAAAAATTCTTGAATTGCAACAAAAAGTTTTTGAATTTCATAAAATTCATGAAATTTTAAATTGTCCCTGATTTGGGCTGTTACAACACCCTAGAGCTCGGCCCCCCTCCATCTTCCTTCCTCAAGTCGTACGCCACCTACCTGTCGCGTGCCTGCTGTTCGACGAAATCCCCCACCCGGACGTCCCTCTGATGGACACCCTGGTTCCTCCGTAGTCTCATTTAGTGACCATCGGATAGCTTTGGCGGGATTGCTGCACAAATGGCAAATTTGTGATTCATTCTTGATCATCTTGATGCTTAGAAGCATAGTTTCAGAGGAATTGGGACTTTGATTCCCTAGTTAGCTAATCATATAGTTTGCTCGCAGTAGCTAATCATACATAGGTTGTCCAGTAAATACAAGGCACAAGCCATCGAGCATTGAGCAGCATAACAATGTATGCTAACGTTTTCCTTCACGAGAGCAAGGTGACATTGCGAGCCGGTCATTCAGGCGCGTTTGAAAATGACCAGCGTAAAACTGGGAGACGAGCCCGGAGCGGGAGACCGGAAAAGCCGTTGTTTCACGCTTCCACTTGGCATCCAAGCAAACATTTTTAGCTTTCTCAACGGGCTTCGCGTCTGTCTCTGCGTGCGTCGAGCGGCCGCTGATCGATCAGTGAAGATTGAAGACGGCACGGCCTCCTCCCTTTTTTGTTCGACAAATGGGGCGTCGTGCCTCTCCCTATGCGTGTTGCAAGGATGCAGATTGGTGTAGATATTGCACTGACAAAGCCATGGCCAGTGATCTGATGCTCGAGAAATGCTTGCCATGACGGGCGCTACTTACACCCGGGATTATAATACGTTATCCCAGAGATGCATGCCTAGCCCACAGTGTGTGGAGTCTTGGAGGAGGACGACGACGATGCATGCGACCTTCCGGTGAAAAAGAAGAAAGAAAAATTAACTTCACAGTGGCAGTGGTGAAACCAGGATGAACTCAGGGGGTGGATTTAAAGGGCAAAGCTAAATTAATACGTAGTCTTTTACTCTTGCGTAATCTAAATTTATGCATAAATATAAGAGAAGTAAAAGAAAAGAAAAAAATACAATGATGGTACCTCATTAATGAAAAGCACATCTGTAAAATATATAAATATGCTTCTAGTGAGTAGTGATCTATCATCTGTCTATCAAAATAAGCAAAATTTATAATATAATAGCATATATGCTTTTTAGTTCGTTTCTCTATTATTGCAAACTATAAACAAATACAAGTATACAGCTATATTACCAGCTACGAAATATATACCAGAGCATATGGCTATACGGTAAAAAGCAAAGAATGAAACCCTCCGGTGAATTCACCCCTGGCTGGTGTGGTGGATAAGGTCAGTAAACTTGATTTGAGTGAGGGCCCATATGTCTTGGCTTCCTCGTGGGCTCGTGGACCCTTGCGTGTTGTCTCCGCAGACAAACCCAGCTATTCCTGGGATCGCGTTTACGGCATGCTTATCCTCGACGGCTACTGTTCCATTCTACACTGCTCCCTTGACATTTGACAAGAAAGGAAAGCAACGAAGAGGACGCAATCGGAGCCGTCGAAGTGAGCAGACGCCTTTTTTTTTTTTTTTGCGAATTCACAGTCACAGTTTTATCTTTGGTACCCTACCTGCTTTTGCGTAGCTTTTCACCTGATCGTTTTCTTTCGATTGTTCATGTAGTCTTTTTTTTTTCCCGTCATTCCGAAGGGAAGCTCTCGGCCACACTTCTTCAGCTGCATCGCTTTGATCATTAATGGTTCAAAATAGCACGAGAAGTAGGCGATGCGATGCATGTTTGAGCAGCTGGTGATTTCATTTCATTATGGAGGCCTGTGGGAACAACCACAGACTCATCAATTGGACTGCACAACAGAAACCATTCTGCTCTGACCTAGCGACTTTCTTATGGGACGTCAGGTACGAACAGGTCCTTGTCCAGGGAGGATTACAATGAGGTAAAAAGCTCGGCCCTGACGTAATCTTGCTAGATCGATCGACCAATTTCTTGGTAACCCGCACGTCGCCCATTACTCTAAGCTGCTACTCGTTTATTCATGCTGCCATGATGCCATCTAGCAGTTGGTGTCATCCACTCCCGGTCCTTCCATCTCAGGGCCTTTCAGGCGCGGATTATTGGCAAAGCTGCAGGAAAGATGCCAACGATTAGCAAAGTTTGAACTAACCGCCACGCATTTTATACCCAGATAGGGCCAATAAAATGGCAAAGCAAGGCCAGAACGCATCGAAATGCTGCATTTGTTCGAGGTTTTACTGGCCTGCGACTCCAACTTGGAATCTTAGCCGAAACTAAAATCTGAGCAGATTTCTAATTCATCCAAACGGATAAGAATATCCGAATACCATGAAGGCAGTCCCATTCCACCTACCTGCTCGGAGGTATGTTCTTGAATGGTCCGGATGTCGGAATTGTTCCACAAAGATCATTGTTTGAGAGATATCTGCGGTGGAAGGCAGGGACCAAGTGCAGCGAGGAATGGAGGTACTGAGAACACTGGAAGTTCAACTGTACTTACAAAATTGTCAGCTTGGACAGTCCAAGCAGCTCCCTTGGGATTGGCCCAGTTAAACGGTTGTTATCCATTCGCCTATCAAAGCATCGTCATGCATTCCATGTATTAGAAGTGTATAATAGTTCAGAAACAACTCTAATGCAGCCAAACATTCTACGTTAGAACGAAAAAGGTTTCATAAGCCATAAGACCAGCGTAAGAGTGTATCCTATGCAGAGTCCCAGTCCGGTGCACACCCGTGCAACCCTCCACTTCAAGCACAAAATTATTCCCAAAAATTCAGAGAGAGAGAGAGAGAGAGAGAGAGAGAGAGCACTGATTTACCATCCTGCAAAATGTAACTATTTGCTCCAAATTCCACTTCTTTTGGTTTCTCCTTGTACCAGTTGAGCTATGTTATACAATTTTATAAGTTGTAGAATATAGGTCACTCCAAGGACTAGTTTTATTAATTTTTTTGAGAATTTCTTGGATTGACTTGGTGCTAGGTACAAAAAGCTTGCACCAGTGTGCGCAAAATGAAGGTTGTGCGTATGCTGTGTTTCAGCCAGCTCACAAACATGCATGAATTGCACTCCCCAGGGCAGATCAGCACTATTTGAACAACAACGAAAGTCATCATCAACGGAATCAACATCGGGCATCCAAATTTCAAGAAGTCATAGTATGTACAACTACTATGAGCATTACTTGCATGGACAAGGACAAATATATGATAGAAAACTTTCGAAGAACATGAGCTTACAAAGATTGCCAGGGACTTCAGTTTCCCAAGTGATGGAGGTATAGGCCCTGAAATGTTGTTGTTGAACAAGTAGAAGCTAATCAGATTTTCCAAATTACCAAACTCCGATGGGATTGTTCCTTGAATATTGTTCCCGGGAATTTCCCTGTTCAGATGCCAGAAGAGTAAATAATATTGCATTCGCTGACATGGATAACGAATAGGCAATATCCAGAGCCAAAGGAAACTTCAAACACACCAAACCCATGTAACTGGTGAACTGTAACTCTATGAAAACTATCTTGCATAATTTTCCTTGTCAAAAACAGGAAAAACCAAAAGCGATCTTAGAAGTCAGTTAAGCTCTATCATGAATGCAACATAAATCCTGCCTTCATGTTCAACCTAGGATAATAAGAATCAATCATCCCAGTTGGCATGATGGAAATAATAGGTTATTGCAAATTAATTTATTTTTTAAACTCACAATATCTTTAAAAAGGTTGAATCTGATCCTCATAAGAAATTAGAACCCTATCTCTGCAGCTCTTTTGCTTACCAAGTTCTTATATACCAACCACATAGAAAGATTATTAAATAATGATGCCAAGGATAATTGAAGTTCAAGTCAAAAGAATGCATTATGGTTCAATGAACTACATTCTGCTAGTACAGGATGCACATGGCTTTATGGTTCACACTTAACAGTGCAATAGAGAAGCTCAAATTACACATTGAGCATGGGCAGAACAATGGTAGTCTATACTCTATATATCGACCGCAAAACAATACATATACTCTGTAGTTTTTGGGTGCTTGTGCTACCCTATTCTCTACGCTACATCTCCACATAAACTCGCCCCTCGTTCTACTCTGTGCATATTCCTTGGCTATCCCAATACTCACAAAGGATACCGTTGCATGGACTTGGCTTCTAAGCGCGTCATCAACTCCCAACACGTTTGATTTGATGAAAATACCTTCCAATTTTCGACCACCACGCCCACTGCATCCTTATCCCGTAATTTTCCCCTTGATCCCCTCACACATTCAACTGTCTTAACTCTCTTTCTCTCTACCGTAATGCCAGCTGATGTTTCTGCTGTACCACTGGCAAACCTTATTGTGGCAGCAAAAAACCCTATTGTGGCAGTCGCTGAACCTGCCGCAGCAGCCCTGGTCCCTGCCGTAGAGTCTACCACACCCTCTACTATCGAGCCGACCACAGCCAGCGGCAGCCTCTGCAAATGTTGCCACACCACCCCCTTCTTCCTCGGGTTCCCATAGATCCACTATTCCAGAGACACCACCTCCACTCACTCACTCACTCACAACATGGTCACTCGCGCCAAAGCTAGAATTGTCATGCCTCCTCGTGTGCGTTTGAACCTTTCGGCCACTGACTCCTCCGTTTCCGCCTCTCCAAAACCTATCATTTAGCCTTCAAATATCCTCGCTGGTTTGATGTGATGTGCGATGAGTACAATGCTCTCATTCAAAACAGCACTTGGACCCTTGTTCCTCCCCCTCCATAACCAATGTTGTTTCTAGGGAATGGATTTTCTAACACAAATATAATCCCGCTAGTTCTCTCTCCTAATATAAGGCTCACTGGGTTCCTCGCGGTTTCTCCCAACAGCTCGGTATATACTTTGATGAAACATCCAGCCTAGTCATCAAAATGGCCACCATCCACATCAAATGGACCTCAAAAATGCGTTCCTTCATAGCACATTCAATGTGGTTGTTTACTCCCAACAGCCTTTAGGGTTTGTCAATCTCCCTAAGCCTCATCATATTTGTCGTCTTAATAAATCCCTCAATGGTTTAAAACAAGCACCTCATGTATGGTTTCAACAATTTGCTACTTTCATTCGTTCCATTGGATTCGTATGTTTTCGTTGTGATTCCTCTCTTTTCATCTACAAATTTGGTTCTCACACCAACTTTTTGCTCCTATACGTAGATGATATCATTCTAATCACCTCTTCCACGTCCCTTCTAAACAATGTTATCTCTTCGCTCAGCCACGAATTCTCCATTATTACATGTACACGTACAATTGATCACGTTTCTCTCTCCCAAGCAACCTATGTGGCTGACTTGCTGGAACATGTGGGCATGACTCATAGCAATTCATGCGCCACACCCGCGAACACCCGCTTGAAGCTTTCTTCCATTGCCGGCTTCACAATTCAAGATGCCACATATTATTGAAGTATTGCCAGTGATTTACAATATCTTACTATCACCCGCCCTGACATTTCCTGTGTTGTGCAGCAAGTATGCTTGCATATGCATGCACTTCGGGAGCCTGACACGCAGCTTATCAAGCAAATTCTCCGCTACCTTCAGGGTACGCTACAACATGGTCTCACGCTACATCGCTCTTCCTCTTCCCAACTCACTGTGTACTTAGATGCCGACTGGGCTTGTTGCCTGGATACCGGTAATTCTACGTCCAGTTACTATGTGTTCCTAGGAGACAACCTTGTTTCTTGGTCTTTAAAGTGGCAAACAACGGTGTCACGCTCCAGTGTCGAAGCCGAGTACTGTGCGGTTGCTAACGCGGTTACTGAAATTTGCTGGGTTCGGTAGCTATTGGCAGAATGTCACCACCTCATGCAACATGCCACAATTGTGTACTACGATAATGTTTCAGCGGTGTACGTATCATCTAACCTAGTGCAACACAAAAGAACAAAACACATTGAGATAGATGTGCATTTTGTTCGGGAGAAAGTTGGACTTGGCTAGGTGTGGGTGCTCCATGTTCTATCAACATCTCAATTCACTAACATCTTCACGAAGGGGCTGCTGACTTCACTGTTTACAGAATTTCGGTCTAGCCTCAACGTCAGTGATGCTGTGTCTGCGGGGGGATGCTATAGTGTATATGGCAAGTATGCATGGAGGGCAATGCGTCATCATTATGGATCATATCTAAGCATTCCATATGTGTGCAAATCAGATCATTCCCATGTAGCAGCGGTGGCCTTCCAAAACTAGGCACATGCAATCAAGTATTTTACATTGTATACCTTACATTCCATGTAATTAATATCAAATGTACCAAATATGATCCAGTTCGCATCATATTTGCCGTGCATTTCCTTGTATAGTTTGTACATGTAACGCCCTATTTCCTAACAATTAAATCTAAGATCAGACAAGAAAGTTATATGTAGTAATGCGGAAGAAATCGGTGAGGAATTCACAGCCGAAACCCAACCTTCCCTGCTTTCTTTCAAGCACGTCACGGGATGTGCAAAGACCATCTTGCCCCCGTTTGTGCGATTTACTCCTGCTATTTGGTGGGCCCCACATGTTATCCCCTCCACCCCCGCCTCATCTCTTTCTTCTTCCTTGCGATTTGCGAAGACTTCAGAAAGACGAGAAGCAGGAAGCAAATCTCACCGGCCTGCACAATTAGTTGTCTCTAGCAGATGATCCAAGTCCTACGAAGTTAACTCTTTGATCGGTAGGAAAACGGCCTCCTCTTAGTGATCTCACACAGATGGTGCTTGGCTGTCGATGATTTGTTATGGAATTGTGCACATGCTTTGTTCATGTGTGTACCGGCTTTCTTTCTTTGTGGTATTAGAAGCAGGGCTAGCCCATGTTTGCAAAGTATGGAATACACATACACGTCACATAGGTTGGATTGTTTGATACACAATAAGCATTCCAAATCTATCCTTGTAAAATGAATAGTAGCAAAGTTTTTCCCTCCAGCAAAAGTGACATGCATACGAAGAAATGCGTTCAAAACACGTAAGGAGGTACTCCATCGACCTTTTCTCTTAAAAGATCTGGGTTCAAAACACATAAGGAGTCTCACTCACCCCATGCAATTCACCGATGACCTCTTTCAAAAGCGAAAGGTTAAAACTGAAGCTAAGAAAAGAAGAGACTTAGATTTGCTTCATAGTTCATAATAGATGTCTTGTTCTCACAAAAATTTCGATTATTATCTGTGCTTGTATGTTCTTCTTAATCAATAGCGGGGTTAGAGACCGACAAAAGGGGTGCTGACCTAGTGTAAAACTTGACAAAAATAGGATCTTTTAACTAGGAAAAAAAGATGTAGTAAAACATACAAGTGTATTATTTGAGATCACACTATTTGGCTTTTAGCTCAATATACCATCCGTTACACTACATATCTCCAAAGAAACTCGTGATAAAAAAAATCAGTACATATCGTGATGCCTGGCCACCCAGCTCTACTACCTTGGGAATGTTGTAGTGTTTCTTTTGGTTCGAGTGTAGTGTAGGTTGCGTGCGTCCCATTGCTAACTGTGCTCGATATGGAAGTCTTTTTCCTCACAAATGCTAAATTCGTCGCTTTAAACATGGCAGTGGCACCTTAGGGTTTAAAAAACACACGGTAACAGAATCAAAGCATTTCACTGCCTTGAAAAGGTGAAATGCTTGGGGATAGAAAACGAATAATCTTGCCACTCTTAGGCCTGTGACTTTGCCTGGTTTGCTTGGAGCTGCTGTGAAATATCAAAAAGCCAGAACCTCTGCTTTCCTTTTATTCATAACTATTACTCCTTTACGCGCCCAATGGTTCTTTCTCAAACAAGCTCTCTGATTCCGAGCAGCATTGGCATTGGAAGTTCGTGTTCGACCTTTACTTGGGAACCTTCCCAAAGTATCAAAAAATACCATATATTCTTGCTCCTATCCAAAACACTGAAATATTCTCCAACAAAGCAATAACCCCTGTTAATGCAGAATTGTTCAGTACTCATGCTGATTGATCACTTAACATGTTGCTAGGTACATCTTACATCCACGACTGAGTCAATATGAATTATGCAGATCCCAGAATTGAATGGAACAAAAATTATTACCAGATAGCTTCAGGGGCCATACCCTCTAAGCAGCGAATGAATTGCGTGTAAACGTGTTCTGTTTCTTACTACGTGTTTCAACTCAGGACTATTCCTTCAAAAGAAGGAAATGCTTGCTAGAGATTTCAGAACATCATCATAATTACAAGAGCTGTATGGTGAATACTACGATGGCAACAGCAACATTTGGCCGTGGCTGAAGGGGTCAGATGTGGATCTGACGATCCGTACAACATTCATTCTGTTGTTAAGATGATATATATTCACATGCGATCGATCATCCAGTGGAGGTTAACAACTCCAACGAATTTTCATCGAGGGCTTTGCTTTATGACTTGCTCATACCAGGGTCTGCTTTGAACTCATCCACACGGAATGCAGCATCGCATATGCTTTTTCCGCAGAGTTCGTGGTCCCACGGACCAATCAAATGTGATTCGAATTCTGGCTGTGCCACATCCCGCACTGAATCTGGCGACAGATCGTCCATCCTCTGCTTCTTTGGAGAAGGCTGCATGCTATCAGGGTAGTCATCTAAGCTTGGTGATGACCGTGAAAGCTTCTGCTCCTCACAAGCTTTAAGCAATCCGCCAAGCTTTTGCTGCTCCTCTATGATCATCTGCAAGTACTTCCCTTGTGCTTCGATTCTCAGCTGCAATTGCCTTTGCACCTGAAAAGGCAAATATACAATGGCTTTCATCCAATTGAAGGGGTTAATCTTAAAGGAAAATAATCCACAAACTGCAAGTTAACCAACAAACAGCGCAGCCAAAATAAAAGAACTGTCAATAAGAGGCAATGGAGGATTAAATCCTTGAAGGAAATACCATAGGTGTAGTTTTACTAAATAATAGAACAGTAAAAATGGCGTGAAAGATCTACTTGTAAGAATAAATCCTCAGCTACCAAGCATAGCTAAGTTTTGGATTGGTAGGTAAACTAGGTGATACAGAACCAAACAACATGATTGACAGTAGTTGACATCTTATAACAACAAACCTCAAGTTGTTCATGGAGCCTCTTCTGAACCTCCATTTGCATCTTTAATGCTTCATTGATTTGTAATCCTCTGAAAGATAAGTCAGAATATTTCTTTAACTATGTAATTCATAAGAACTTGATACCAACTACCGTACAAGACTATGTTACTACAGGATACATGTGCACACACAACTAAGATCACTTACGGTGCAGAATCCGTGTTAGACAGGGAATCGCTAGAATCCTTCTTTTCATCCTTGGAACCTACATGAGATGGCATTTGTGAATTTCCAGGTGTGACACGGGGGGCATTAGAGAGATAATGAAGCATAGAAGGATATGTACCTTCAGCGGGAGATTCTGGTATATATTTTGCAAGGCGATATTTCTACACAAGCACCAAGAAACAAAGTGTTAGCTAGAATTGAACTTTTTGACACCTTCCTTAAAGGGAAATTCTTCACCTGCAAATGGCTCTTCACATGATAAATTGTGATCCCAGGAACGCCCATCACGGTGAGCACCCCTTTCGGTGTTGCTCCTGAAGAAATGATGACAGCAATACAGAAAAACATGTTAGATACATCGTACTTGTTCTACTCCAAAATAAATAAATTAATCTCATAAAAACCTGCTAGCTTATCACTAGACAAGTTAGCATGTAATAGAGCCAGACGTGTGCCACATGCAAATAGTCAAAGCTGCTTCCAATTATTGACAAGGTTTATAGTTTCAAGGCATGAACATTGCCCAATGTGATTGGATTTACTAACATGGCAGGACACAGTTACGAAGGGACACATAAATACCAACTAATACAAATTCACTAAAATGCGTACACTAACAGCTAACATGAATTTACTGAAATATGCGTACGCTATTCCCCTATGCATTACCATTTTGATCTGACCGATAAACTTGTGTTGTTAATGAACCCATAAATTATATACGTGTAGTAATCTGATCCTAAACATTTCAAATGGTAGAATCAGTTAAAATTCCAGTTTGCTAAACATACGTGATATGTGTAATGCATTTGATATGAAACCATTAATTTGCAATATTTATCTATGTATTGTTTTATAACATCGCTACAGAATTTTTCTGTGAATTTGTGCTGATGGCAAGGTGTATGAGATGTCAAACAGGAAATTGAATAAAGAATCTTATATGACAGCTTATATATTATATCAAGTTCAAACACAATGACTAATACTTGACAGAGAATACCCACTATCTGATCCACCAAGCTGGGCGATAGCATCCACAAAGCGATTATGGAGATCTGAAGTCCATCGTAGACGTTGTTTCCCACTCCCTACAGGATTAGCAGGGTTGCTTATGTTGGGTCCACCGAAAGCTCCAATATTACTTACATGCTCACTATTCTGAGCCCTCTGCGGGGTAAAGGGCACAGAAAACTTCTTAGCATGGTACATCATGAGAATGCTGCAACAATTGGAAGGAGATGTCATACACATGAGTAAGGGCCAAGTTGAACAATAGAATTTAGGATGAGGAAATCTACAGTCGAATGCCCTAATCATATATCTCATGGATTATGTGATTATATCTAGTTGATGGTAAAATGTCAAAACATCACATTTAAGTATTACATTATTTCATTATATGCAAATGTAAGACATTCATCATCCCTTATACAGCTAGCGAAACTGGATGGTAGTAAACTTGCTTAACAAGGATCTCCTCTACTATTTCCATTAAAATAGGATAAAACACTACCAAATCATGATTAGAATAAAAATCACATTTTATAAATAAGGTATTAAGAAAAACTAAATTAAAACACCAAACTAACCCAATAAGCATCTTTAGCCCTAGTTGCTGAAAAGTTGACTAGTCCCAAATATACAAAAAAGAATACTCTTTACAAAAAAGGGTCTTTTGCTACATTTATGAAACTATATTGGGAAAAACATTGAACAAGAAAGACAATATTAACACATCGTAGCACCATAGTTTGACACAAAAAAACAACATGGCTAATGCCAGTCTCAATAGCCAACACTGCAAACCTCCATATAAAAATAAATACTCGAAATCACCCAAAGTTATGCCAAGCCTACAAGTAATTCTGGTCACCCCAAATGCCAAAAGAAGTCTCTGAACAACCACTCAGAGCTCAATATCGTCCTAGATATGCTTTCCGAACAAGCAATCATCACTAAAACATTGTACAGCGAACAATCGCTAGAAAAATAACCTGGATCCGATCGTGATCGCCAAGTCCTACTGGTCTAAAAAAAAGTTCTAAGCAAATACCAGGATCAGTCCAAACATCCAGCCCAACCTTTGGAACCTGAAATTCGAAAGTCCTGACATCTACGCACAGGCCATAAACCATGGCCGTAACAACTACAGAAATACAAGGAAACCACAAAAAACGAAGGCATTTCCACCAAAACAAGGCTCACCACCACCACCCAGACACAATCTTTTTGCTACGCTCCCACGCACACAAAAGCTCGCTAAACTCACAAGGCACAACACCAAGATGGCAACCACGCAAGCAAACAAAAACCACCAGGCTCCGACACACCGAAACCCGACTCCCCAAGCCGCGACTCCGATCTCACAGCCCCTCCCAGAACACCTCGCCCACTCCTCCCCACGACACGCCGACCCACCCACCACGGCCAGAGGCGCACAGAATTCAGCAAAGAAACCAGCTCAGGACCAGGGGTTACCAGCGATTCGGGAGGGCGCAGGCGCCGGCTTCCTCTTCGGCCAGCGAGCGGGAGCCGCGGGTGTGGGCGGCGTGCTCGTGGGGGCAGGGAGGGAATTGAATGCCGCCGCCGCCGCCGCCGTCTCAAGGCCAAGGCCAACTGGGCGGACGCGGGTGCGGATTCCCAATTGGGACTTTGGGGGGGTCAAATGGGGGATGGGAATGGGAGGGGAAAGCGGCAGGTGGGTGGGAATGTATGGGAGGCTTGGGTTTCGCGCGGGCGGGCGTGCACGGTGGGCCGGGTCTACCCGGGAGCGGTGGGGCCCGGGTGGAAATCGCCGGCTAGGTGGTGGGCCCTGCGTCCCCTTGGTTCTGTCAGTGAGGTGTGGTGAACTGACTGGAGAAGCGAGGTCTGAAGGGGCACGTGCACAGAGACACGGAGTAGCAGAGAGTTTGGCTTTCCTCGTATGCAGTGTAGATACTGTGTAGTACTTGTTGAGCTTTTGTTAATTTGGGAGAACCTTTTTTTTTATTGCATTGAGAGAGTAAAATCCAGATGTCGTTTCATCTCATCTGGTGCAAGTGGCACAATGAAACGTTCTTGTTTGACCACAGAGGAAAATGTAAACTTCGACGTTGTTTTTCCATTACAGATTTTCAGTTCCAGTCTTCCAGAAGAAAATGTGAACGTCTGCTTATGATAACGGAAAACGGGTAAAAAAGTAAACCGGAACTCAGGCAGTGCTCAGCGTTACTTTCAGTTGTCGCGGCTCAAAGCACTATGCTTAGTGTTCAAAACACTGTGTACTATTTTGTCCTTTAACTTTTTTTGTTTTTTTTGAATTTTTATGTTTTGTTTTTTCTTGTAGTTCTTTGCATTTGTCCGTTCTAGATTAACATGATGTTTTTATTTTTATAATTTTTTAGATTTAATTATATCTAATAAGTTAATTTAGTTATAGTAAAAAATTAATTAGTTATAGTAAAATTTTAATTAAAAATCAGAAATCATTCCTGTTGTGTACGCCTCTCGGAATAAGACCTCTGCTTAGTGATGGCGCGCGCGATCTAAAAGTGCGGGCAACGCAGGCTCCTGTCGTTACAAACAATCATGGCTTAGGAGGAAAAAAAGAGGACGCCGCATGATGCCCTTTCTCCCGGCGAAGGAAAAGAAAAAACGTCTGATGCATTCATTGCGAGCGCGGAGTACAAAGCAAAGCACTGACGATTTTGGTTCAGCTCTTTTTAGCCAGGTCATTTTTATCTATATTTTTAAAACAGTAATAAATGGTAAAGATGTTAATACATATAATATAAATGATTTTTGGTTTAAAAAACTGTTTGAAAATTTTATTTTTTTAAAAAAAACAACCTGTTTATTTCGATTGTTGGAAAAATGAAAAACAAAAAGGCTGAAAGAACGAGTCGGACAAAATGAAATGCAGCGGAGCAGAGCCCACTCAACGCCGGTCTGTAAGCAGCTCTGAAGAAAGCTTCCGCTGACATGTCCTCTCAATCTCAAAGTCCTCAACTGAAAAGGCTTTCGCATACGCAAAATCACACCAAAAAAAAAAAAATGCAGACATTGCCCACTTCCTTCTGGCTATGCGCAGGCGAGCTTGCTGTTCCAGATTTCCAGTAGAAAAGGCCCCCCAAAATGTCAGATTGTAACAGATTATTTTCACTTCATTCGATAAGCTGTACTGTGCTACTGTGGATTCTATCATCGAATGTTTGCAGGGGCCGGGGATCGTAGCGGCTGGGAGGAGAGCGAAGATCGAGTGGAAGGCTGAGCTGCCTCTGCGTGGCAGCAAGCGGGGCCCGGCCGCGGATTCGACCGGTCGGGATGGCGACGCCATCGGTTAGAAAAGCGTCGCGGAACGTTGGACCCATTCGGATTCTCTGCCCCCTGCTCGTCCACAGGCCTCTTCACCCTCGCCTGATCACCCAGTATCTCTCCTTGCCTTTCTGCTGCCGCGCTCGCTGCCATGTGGACCAACGTATTAGAATGGATCCCATGTATGCTACGAAAGGAACCCATGGCAATCCATGCTTACATTTGGACTTTGGAATGCTACAAAACGATCGTCTTGTATCCCTCTACTGCGAACGGGGACCTGAATGAGAGCAAGTCCAGCTAAGGGAGACACCTACGCATATCAAGATTTCGACATGAATTCTATTGAAAAGGTTTACGCTTCACGTGAAGATCTCTATGAGACTCGTACGTCCCAATCAAGACCAAGATGCGTGGCCATATCTACCTTATTTTTTCTGATCTGAATTCGTTCGTGAAGACTTGACGAGGGAGACAAAAATGGAGGTGCATATCACCATCTAGTAGGAAAAAATTGACCTTATCGTGTGTCTTGATCCGTATTGTTAATTCCCATCTCCCGATCAAACGAGGAGAGCAATGAGATTTGCGGAGCCGTTTTGGATTGTTAAGCATAGCTTAACCAGGAGGCTAAACTAAATGACACAAAGGAACAAAAGAGAGTGCAGCGGCCGCCGGGCCGGCAGGTTTGCTGTCCACGTTGTCTCAAAGGCAGGACACTTGCGAGCTGGTCGCTCCCCTTCTGTTCGTTAAGAATCAAGAGCAATGCTGTGTGTCGTATCGTCATGCATACGCGAGTTTTTGACTTGGAGCAGCTGAACAAGTTAGTGTGAGCAGCTGCAGGAAACACGGTCGAGTTGTCCGATCAGCTGCAGGACGTAGCGCTACGACCCAAGGCCGTCGCCCATGCCTCGCGGTCAGATCGAGCCGATGCGAAGACGTCAAAAACTGGCACGCCGTTTGCGTCCAGAAAACGATCTTGCTGGTCTCTCTCCACGGGAGGAGGGAAGTACAGACGATGACACGGCTCACGAGCACCCGTTGCACAACTCCAGGCTTTGGTCGAGCCGTTACGTGCCCTCGCCAATCTACTCGCGTTTAAGAACAACCAGGCCCAGCACGTTGTCTTCAGCGGGCCCGGGCTCACCAAAGCGCGCGGCAACTGGGCCACGAAACCATCATCTTTTGGGCCCGTTTGCCAAGGGCCGGGCCGTCGCACCCCTGTGGCGCCGAACCTTTGGAATAAAAGCGTCAGATGAGGTACTATCTCCTCGCGCGTATATGGCATTCTGAAGTTGAAAGGCAACTCTTTTAACTTCATGGCAGACGAATTCCAGTGAACAGGCCAAAACAAGAACAGAAAAGTGCGCTTATAACCAAAATTGGTTTGCAAAGTACGAATTGCCACCACGCAAGTACGGCACACATAAACTATATGGTGTGGCTCGAATTGAACAATCTGCAGGAGAGCGCTCTGCATCTATCTGTGCTAGCTATCCAGTGCAAATACATAGCTTCACCTATTTGACATGTTACAGCATGCGTTCTTCTGGACAGCCAAATGCACGAAATGCAGTGGATCTTTTATGTTGTTATATCTATGAGACTATGTAAAGGTCATCTCATGTTATGTGATAAGTATTTGACTTTGTTTGTGTTTTGTTCTCAAAGTTTGAGTTTAATTTTGTGAGATTTGCCTTATCTGGTTTTGCTGTCAGATGATCAGCGGTCTGACAGACCGAGAGTGGTGCTTTGATCAGCTATCTAGTGTGACCGATTTCTAGTTGGAGATACATTTATTCCGAAGATGTTTTCATTTTATTGCGTGAAGGTTTTGAGAGCGGTGCGATTAACTGTATGATGGCGGTTTAACCGGAGGGATGTGGAGCGGTCTAACCGGCATGGTTACCACGGTCAGACCAGCTCTCCTGTTGCCAAGGTTTGACCAAGGTTGACGGTCAAACCGGCCTTTTGTTGAGTTGAGTTTTGTCTCTGTTGTGTTATTGTTCTAAGAGATTTTTGGGAGTCCATGAAATTGCTAGTTATGGCTTGAGTTCATGTATGCTTTTAGGTGAATTGATTGGTGCATGTAACTTAATATAGTATCAGAGCCAAAAGATCTTGAGTTCAAAACCCGGTTAGCATAATTAAAAAATTAATGATAGCCCACTTCTATTCTGCATCTTAGACCTAAGAGAGCCTACACGTGAAGTGAATTATTAAAATATAAATGAATTATTCATCTTTCCTCATCATCTTAAACTTTTAGGTGAACTGATGATACATACAACTTACTATACATGTTCATTTAACTCTCAGCAAGTGTCTTGTACTACTCAATTGGCAGAACAGGCTACTTCTTCATATGCTGTACATGTGTGCTGCAGCTACTCATGATGATGACCAATTAAACATCTTTCACTACTACAAAAGCCTAATGCTAGACGTCATGTCACAGATGGTTTTCCAAAACAGTCAATATTAAATACTATCACAAACAATTTTAGTTTAAAGACAGTCTGTATTACTGCCAGCCTAAAAACCGTCTGTGAAAGTGTAATATCACATACGGTTCATGTAAAAAAACGTCTGTTAAGTATCACAGATGATTTTTATCATGAACCATATACTTTTTTCTTTGAACCGTCTGTAAAGTATCACAGATGGTTTGTATTACAAACTATCTATGATAAATAAGACATCATAGATGGTTTGTATTAAAAACTGTCTGTAATAATTTCACTATATTAATTGTGCGCAGACCCGTCAACTCTCTGTCTTAAATTTCAGATCTAGGCTGCTGTTTTGAGCTGGAGGTGAGGCTTTGAGGCCATTTGGTGATTATTTGGTAAGAGTAATTAAAGATCTATCAATTTCTTGATTACATATGGTTAATAATTTATTTCTAGTTGCATTATAATTTAGATCTAATTTTTGGTGATAGAAGAATTGAATATGGTTTAGATCTAGCTAGCTTGATGCGGAGAGAAGATTATTTATATCTAGCATAGTTTAGGGTTTAGAATTTAGTCAAGTTATAGTTTTTTCTACTTGGGCATGCATGTTAGTGCCTGTCATATGGGCCAAATTGATCAAAATAGTTGGTTACAATTGGTTCTAGGGAAAATGATTTTTGTGTTAAGTAAAGCCTCAATGCATGTGGTATATACTAGTATACTAATTAATTAATTTAATATTTAATACTAAATTGTTATATATATATGCGTAATATAGGACCAAAACTGGATGTACGCTGAGAACCGTGTGAGTGAAGAGTACATTAATGGCGTGTCTGTTTTTATAAGAGCCGCCGAGGAGGATATGTTGAATAAGTGGGTGGAATATATGTATTGTCCATGCATTGAATGTGAGAATTTAAAGATATTTAAGAATTGAACGCAGATTGAAGCACACTTGATTCGATAGGGTTTCAAAAAGAGGTATGCGTGTTGGACTAGTAATGGTGAAGAGCAGATTATAGAAGAAGGTAGTAACATAAGATTGTCGGTGAAGTCAATGATATACCGCTGGATGATGTTAATTGTGGTTTCAATTTGGATAAGCTGCACGATAAGCATCTGGATCAGTTGCTTCGCGATGTAGAAGGGAACTATGATAAGAGAGAGTATGTTAAATTCCGGAGCTTGATGAAGGACTCAGAGAAACCTTTCTTTATGTGCTGTAAATCGAAGTACACGAGGTTGTCAGCCATGTTTGAACTGCTGAAATTAACGGTAAGAAATGTTTGATCCAACAAGAGTTTCACGACACTGCTAGGTCTTTTAGCGGACATACTTTCAGAGAGAAACGAGTTGCCTGAAACAACTTACAAAGCCAAGAAGGTTCTTTGTATATTGAGGATGGAAGTAGAAATAATGCATGCATGTCTGAACAATTGTATCATCTACCGTAAAGAGTATACAAATATGTATGTATGTCTGGTGTATAACGTATCCTGATACAAGCGTAAGAATTAATCAGATGACGGTGAGGGGATGGAGGTGAAGAAATGTTCTCCTACTAAGGTGGCATGGTATCTTTCTATAATTCTCCGTTTGAAGTGGTTTTTTACGAATTCAAAGGAGGCAAAACTGCTACGTTGGCACTCGGAAGAGCGAAAGAAGGATGGAATGCTAAGACACCTTATTGAATCTACTTAGTGGAGAAACATTGATAAGAGGTGTGCAGACTTCAGTGCAAAACCGAGGGATATAAGTTTTGGATTGAGTACAGATAGAATAAATCCTTTCAGTAATATGAGCAGCAAACATAGCACTTGGTCCGTGACTCTCTACATCTATAACCTTCCTCCTTGGTTGCGTATGAAATGAAAGTATATTTTACTGTCAATACTTATCCGAGGGCCGAAGTAACCTGAGAATGACATTGATGTGTACCAGCACCGTTAGTAGAAGATCTAAAAGTATTGTGGACCGAAGGGGTACAGGTATAAGATGCGTACAAACAAGAGAATTTTATTTTACGCTCCTTGTTGTTCTGCACCATAAAAGATTATTATGCCCTTACTAACCTGTTAACCCAGAGTACAAAAGGGGCCAAAATCTGTACTCACTACTTAGATGGTACTGAGAGTGTGTAGCTGAAACACCCATGCAAAATCATGTACATGCGTCACCGCAGATTCCTTTGGAGAGCTCACTCATACCGCAAGATGAAGAAACAATTTGACGGAGAGGAGGATAGTTTAGCTCCAAGGCATTTAAGTGCAAAAAAGATGACTATAATGTGGTTAATGATTTAGATATTATCCTCGGAAAGGGACGTAAGCCAAGGACCCATGAGAAGAACACCTAGAAGAAGAGAAAAATATTTTGGGATTTACCTTATTGGGAGCACCTAGAAGTTCGCACTGCATCGACGTTATGCACGTAAAGAAGAATGCGTGTGACAGTTTGATTGATATCTTACTGAACATTCGTGATAAAACAAAAGATGGTCTCTACGCATGGCCTGAGTTAGCATCGACAAAGACCGATAAAGAACGAACATAGATTCCCACTGCTTGTTACACTCTGTCAAAGGCCCAGAGAACTGAACTATGCCAGTGCTTGCATGGTGTTAGAGTTTTGTCTGGCTACTCCGGCAACATGAAGAAACTTGTTTTGATGGAAGATTTGAAGTTAATTGGCATGAAGTCTCATGGTTGTCATGTACTGATGACACGATGCTCTCTATTGTAATTAGAAATATTTTATCGATCAAGTTTTGAGAGACAATCATGAGGTTACATTATTTCTTTAACATAATTGCTCAGAAGGTCATCAATCTTAAAGTATTATCACAGACGGCTGTAAAGTAAAACCATCTGTGATTAATGATTATAGACGGTTCAAAAATATAACCATCTATAATAACTGAACATCATAAATGATTTTATTTTAGAACCGTCTGTGATAATAAATATCACAGATGATTTGTAAATAGAACTGTTTGTGATTTATCCCATATATATTGTGTTAGGGTTTGCGCTGTACTAACGTTCCCCCAAGCCCCCACTTAACACTAACGTCCCCCAAACCCGTGTCGCCAGGGGATATCTGCTTTCGAAACCCCGTAGATGAGGAAGTGTCCCACCGTTTGATAAGATATCGAGTTGCGTAGCTTGTAATTACTCCATAACTTCTTAGAAAATGAAATGACATATCAGGCTCTTACAGAAAGCACTAAGTATAGAATCTTCTCAATGATCATTCTAGGTAGTCAGGGAGACAGATATACTCTTTACGGCCTTGGAAAATAAGGAGCACCTAAGTCGCATGAGAAGTCTTGGTCTTTATGTTTCTTGAAAACATGTTTTCTCAAAGTACTCTGAATCGTACCGAAGTAGGAAGAGAACCAAAGCTGAGCGTGAGGCACAGCTATGAGATGAGATTAAGACATCTTTTAGAGTGGAGTTCATTGATTATGACATAGATGAGAAGCAAAGGTATAGGAAAAATCAACAGAAAGCCCCCGCCGCTCTTCTGCTAGCTGCCCCCTAATCTTTGGAGTAGTTGTGCATCCAACCCTATCTCAGAAAATGACCATAGATTTTCTGTCAATAACATCCTGATAATAATTATTATCTCTAAAATACTCGATCCATTGATAGGCCCGTTGGAATAGCTAATTTTATATCGTTATATAGACGGCTACGAAGTACAAGTTCTAAGTGAGATATGCCTCTGTTGCCCTGTGCGTTGCTTGGGGCCAGGCATATCCGTCTGGCCCCGGGGCCTTAGTGCATGGTGTAAATCTAGCGCCAAATTTCATAAAAGTGAATGTGGACAGTATTTATGCCAATTTCGAGATCGTTCCACTGCAGAAGCCCCCAAACGATGAGGTCATGACTCTAGGGCAATCTATTGGAACATTTATCTAGTGGCCCAAAAGGGACATCTGCTTTGAGGCTTCTGCACCGGTGCCAAGTCTATAAGGGCTATCCGTACTAGAGCTACCTACACCGGTGCCAAGACCATGGGTGCTATTCCCACACAAGCTACTTGCACCGATGCTAAAACCACGGGGGCTATCTGCACCAAAGCTACATTTATGGTTACCTACAGCCGAGGCGACAAGGGCAAATCAAAGAAGACCGATGATGATATCCCCTACTTGCCGTTTGTATGAAAATTTGTGCTAGGCATGCCGAAGCTTGTCCCAAAAGAGCACCTCCTAACTCTAGGACTGAGTTTCCAAAGATTGCATAAAGAGTACATGGATCATGCCAACAAGCCGGAGGAACAATGGCACTTGAGTTTCACCGTTAAGTTTAGGCTACATCATTTTTAGCACGATATTCATGACTGTGTCTTCACGTGACTTTCGAAGACTTATTCGATCTCTTCACACTCAACGCCTTCGACGCCTTACGCGTTCAATGCTGGACGCTGTAAGTGTGTACAATCATAGTCTATGTTCATGTAATTCTGATAAATATCATATATAACTCATTGCTTTTGTGTGTATATACATATAGATACATGGTGACTGAAGTCAAATTATCAAAATCACCGATTGGTTTCCTTGACCCAGGCTTGATCGCCATAGATACCATCGAGGAGGATGTATCATTCGTCGAGAATTACATTGCGACGGCATTGGTGGCTCACTGTAACAAGGAATTTATACTTATACTCTACAACCAGGGGTAATTGCTACACTAATGGCTATACTTATTGATTTGTACTTTATAAACAACACGAAATTATGCTTAATGATCATGACGACTTACCTGTATAGGTTCAACTAGATTCTAATTATAATTATACCAAAATAGAACAGAGTAATATACCTTAATTCCCTAAAGAAGAACAAAACCAACATCACAGTTGTCCGACGATTAATCGACAAATAAACACATTCCCTCCATAGATAACTCTATTATAGTTTTCCTTCCTACCTAATGACTAAGACTAACTTTTTAGAATTATGTAGGTCGTTCGTCATGTACGTTGTAGAGGTAGAAAAATGCAAGAGAGGGATCAACGCCCTGCAACTTGATCTAGATTTCCCGGTATTCGCTAGTACAAATTAAGCATATATGTATAACACTTCGCAGTAATGCCTCTCGAATTAATAAATTCTATTTTTGCAGTGCCACCAGCAGCCGCCGGACAATACCTGTGGATTCTATGTTTGACGTCACATGCAACTACTCCTCGATCCCTCGAAGATCAATAATCCTTAGGTTTATCAATCTTACAATAATTATTTCATACTTATCTAGTTATATATGTATGCACGACATTGATATTCTTATCGATAAGTTGCGTCTATCACTACAACTACGTTTGAATAGACCGACCTCATAAAAATTCAAGAAGAGTGTGCGTACTTCTTGATGTCTAAAGTCATAAAATCAGATGAGGAGTTCCACAATGTCGAATAAATTTGATTGGAATAAAATTGACCTTAATTGCACATGTGTGTATTTGTTAAAGAATAATTTATATTATTTCAGTTAATTGATTTATGAATTGGATGTCTTTATTTCTGAAATGGATGAATATGAATTGAATGTATACTGTATTGATCTGCTTGTTTCAGAGAATATAGCTAGCATTTTTAAGGGTAGTCAACAAACAGAAATAAATTTAGGAATAAAATGAATATCACAGACGGTTTAAACTATAAATTATCTGTGATATTGAACTATCACAAACGGTATATAGAAACCGTCTGTGATAGTTCACTATCACGGACAGTTCGTAGTTGAAACTGTCTGTGATAGTTACATCACAGATAGTTTGAAAGCCATCTGTGATGACCTCATGTTATTACTAATCTATAAATTCTGACGGATAACGAAACCGTCCGTGATAATATTTTTTAACCATCTATGCTAACCTTTTCTACAGAAGTGTTCAGACCAGCCAAGTTTAGTTACATGAGTACACACGGCGCTACTCTCTTTTTCTTCTTCATGCAAAAATAACTTGCAGATGTCTTTTCCCGACTTTGTCTTACATTAACATGCCATGGCCTCTGGTCCACGACCGACAAACCAACTCAACCTATAGCTAGCTCATTTGTAACTTTGCAGTGATGGCTTTTGTAATTTATCACACATCGAGATATATATTGTTACTACTAAATAAAAGGGGAGGCAACCTTACTTAAATTTTTATCTGCAAAACCGTTCAAAAAATCTTTATCTGTAAAAGTTAATGACTTTGTCTGTAGAAATCGTGACTTTGTCTGTAGAAATCGAACAATATCTCGTTTCTTTAATGGTGTCACAATTGTCTTGCATGAACCACGGGGATGACTTCAATCGACTGCCTCAGGAGAGTTACAAAGCATATTATATTCACATGAGTTGATTTGAACGGACTTTTGTACAAATTAAGGCATGACTCAAACAATTGGTATATAGAGCATCTTCAATGAATCAGCGACTATGTAAATGATGCATCATGTAGACCTAGAAAACATGCACGGATTATTTACATAGATATGTCTAGGAAGAAAAGAGTTGAATAATTTAATGTTTGTGATTACTCCAAACATTCACCATTATGTTTTTGTTAAATTCAATCAAAACAGGCCAATCGAAGGCCTGCTTGGAGCACAAAATTTTTTGCAGAAATTCTATAGGAAACATTATAATTCCCATAGGAATATTATGACATTCTCATGTTCCAAACAAGATCTATGTTTGCGTTGCTGCAATATAATGTATTGAGATTTGAGGGTAATGCTAGCTAATAACTGGCACTACTTTTATTCTCTGTGTGGAACCAAAATGTAGTTGTTTGACCAAGCTCAACTTCATCACATAAGTTGCTTTAGTACTGTCTTATCCAATTATATTATAAGCCTACAAATTGCTCATCTCTGCATATGCATATGCTCAGTTTCTCAGAAATTTGGGGAGAAAGTTAATACAATTTTCAGTTCTCGTTAATTTGCAGAAGAACAAATTAAACCACGAAAATTACACTAGCATTAGTTTGTAATTAAGCCGGAAAATTGATCATTGCATAAAGAATATGCTCATTTTGCTCAGAAATTTGATCCTGCATCCCATATATACACAGACACTCATCGCATGCTAGCTCCCACCCCATGTAAAAATATATAAAAAAGGGAGAGAGGAGAGGAGAGAGGAGGAACAATCCCACTTATCATTGAGAGAGAGGAAGAGGACAAGGAGCCTCTAGCTCATTCTGTCGCTACTATAGAAAGGGTCATCATAGACGATTCAAAACCGTTATCATAAACGGTTTTCGAATTGTTTGAATTTATATGTCAGTGATAATAGGTGGCTATCATAGATGGCTCATAAACCATCTGTGATAGGTTAAAATACAGACGGTTTTTCAATACAGCCGTCTGTGTATGTCGGTATCACAGACGATTTTTTTTAAAAAAAACATCTGTGATAGTAGAAAACTAGAAATACCATAGGCGGTTTATTTTAAAAATTGCCTGTAATATACACACACACATACATACATCACAGATGGTTGTTTTCAAAACCGTCTGTGATATGTTGATATCACATATGGTTTGGTATTCCAAACTATCTGTGATAGCTATTTAAAAAATTATATTATTTTATATTTTTGGCCAATCTCAGAAAATGTTAGCCATGCCCTCTGAAGTACACAAAAGATCTCACAAATATATAGCATAGAACAATTATCACACAAATCTCACAAATAAAGTAAACAACACCAACAGATCACATATATAGTACATGATAATCGTTACACAGATCTTATAAATGAATTAAACAACTAAATGAAGTACAATTGAACGAATTGTTTGATTAAACACAATTGAGTGATTACAATTGTATCCAATGTTTCAATATTTAATTATCGTCACCACGGTAGAACTTTCCAGTGTTATTTATAACCTCCGCTATCAAGAATTGGGGGAGTTTTTCTTGAATTTTGGTGAGTTTGTCAAGATTGATTACACTTTCGTCGAATTCCACACGTTGTCGCTAGTAGTGTTAAGTCATTAGCGCGCGCACGCACATACACATATATATTGATAATCATGAAATAATTATTGATAGGTTGACGAACCTCTGAATCATTCGTCTTAGCGTCTATAATTTCCTTCATATGGTGGCAAACATAGAATCTATATACGTTGTCCTGTAGCTGCTGGTGGCTTTACAAAAATATAATTATATCCATAGGTATTATCAGTTCTAGAGGCATTATAACAAAGTGTGATATGTAATTGTTGTGTTGTAGCGGGTACCAAAAATTGCTTCCTGTGTCGCAGTGTGGTGCTGAATTCCTTGTGTCTCCCTCTCTGGGTAACGTAAGCACTGAACGACCTACGTGATTCTAAAAAGTTAGCTTCGACGATTGCAAATGAAGGAAAGACTACAATAGAGTTATATATAGAAAAAAATGAGTTTACCTATCAATTGCTTATTGCACATGAGTGAAGTCGTAGTTGCTCCTAAGTAAGAAATCAATGTATATTATCTTGCTTCACTTTGGTACAATCACAATTAGAATCCAGTGAGACCTAGTAATGTATGTCATCATAGTAATTAATCTTAAGTTCATGTTGCGTATAAGTATAAATAAAACTTGTATGACAACTAGTGAAACACTTATCCTTGGTCGAAGGATACCATAATATACTCCTTATCACTAGAGCAAACAATCCTCTCGTCATATAATCTTGGACGAATGATGCATTAGCGTTTGTGATGGCTTACATTATCACAGAGGTTTGTATAACCTTCTGTGAAAATATCACAATCGGTTATTCATATGAACTGTCTGTGATAATTACAGTACAGACGATTCCGTATGAACCGTCTGCGATGTAGCTGTCTAGCATAATCTCTTTTGTAGTAGTGTGCTTTGCCAAAAACAAGAGGGAGATGGGGATCGATCCAATCCTCACCTCCCCAACTCTGGCGGCCTCGGTACTGGCTGTTGGCTACGTGGATCTTCTCCTCCCTCTTCTTGTACCGATTTGGGCTCTCCTCTTTGGATAAATCTCAGACCTAATCGAGTTTTTCCATCTTTTTTCTCTTCCTCCTTCACCAAGTGATTGCCCTAGAATTTGAACTCCAGTGAGCAGTGGCTCTTACAACAACGACTCGTTCTTTCTCCAGCAACCCCAAGGCTTTTTCTCGATGAGGGCGGAGTCAAACGACAGGATCTAGGCGGTTTCAACTTCGGTCTTGTACCAGGTCAAAGCTGCTAGAAACATGCTTTGTTGCTCATTTACAAATTTGGTAATTTATTTACATTCTGGCTTAAACCGTATATTGTTCAACATATATAGCCATACCCACATATCTGCTAAAACCCATGTGGTGGTGAGATATCACTTAAGAAAGCACTGTCATGCCAATCCAAGCTTTGAATCAAAGGCAATTTCTAACCATACCTTTATACACAAATATCAAATCGACATGTCGACCCACCGTGCATAAAATCAGGGACCAGTTTTTGAAGAAAAAAGAAGAATCCGATTCTCTTGGGTTCAAACTCTTAATAATTTCCATAAACATTTCATCTTTGCAAATACTACAAATCATCAATTAACACCCAACCAAATCGGATGGCACACACACCATACATTCGTACACTTTTTTTGCCACAGTGGTATACACCGATTTGGAGCAACATACACAATTTAACCTCGATTACTTACCTACGATCGAACACATGCACATACGATACGAATACTCATGCAAGTTATACATACATATATCTACCACGCAGCTTAGCAAATTGTTGGGATCACACCTCGTTGTGCGAGCCGTAGAGGAACGTCGGCGGCGAGAAGACGGAGTACCTGTTGTCGATCAGCTGCGGCGCGAAGCTGTCCTCGTCGTCGTCGTAGGCCACCGTCGGGACGTGGCCGGCGGGGCCGACGGCGTCCGACGACTCCACGGTGCTGCCTGGGCTGGGCAGGGCGCCCTGCGGCTCGGCCGGTCTGCCCCCGCTGTTCTCGTCGACGACGACGGCGCCGCCGCTGTACTTGGACGGATCGGCGTGGAGGCCGGTGAGCTCCTGCACGAGCGAGCGGAAGCCCGCCGCGCTGGTCGTCACCCGCATGGGGTTGGAGATGTACACCACCTTGATCGGCTTCTTGCCGCCGCCGCCACCCTTCCTCTTGTACTTGCCCGAGCTGGCCATCCCGCTCCCGTGAGCATTAATGCTCTTGGAACCGAACTGCTGCTTGTCCATGGACGGCGGATGGATCGACGGATCAAGCTAATTACCAACTACAGAGAAGGGATTAATGGCGAGTTCTTCCTGTGGTGCACAGGAGATGAGAGGGAGAGGAGCTGGTGGTGTACTGGTGCAGTGGAGCCTTCGCGAGTGGGGAACGGAGAGTATAAGTGGCGATCGGAGTAGCTATAGTTTCTGATTTTTAACTGAAATTTTATTATAGCTAGTTAATTTTTTTATTGTAGTTGAGTTAACTTATTAGATATAATTAAATTTTAAAAAATATAAAAATAAAAGCAACATGCTAATCTATCACGAACAATGTAAAGGAATACAGAAAAAAACAAAACACAAAAATTCAAAAAAAAACAGAAAAAAAGGAAACCGACAAAACATTAATATTGTTTTTGCCGCCATCGCCACCGCTCAACGCGTAGCAAAAAGCTGTTGTGAGTGGGGCCTAAGAAGGCGGATCGTAGCCATGATAGGTCACTGAGGCCTCGCTCAAATTAACATAACTTTGGGCTCCTATTTTTTTTACTATTTTTATTTTTTTTTTGATTTTTGGTTTTTTTATATTCCTTTATATTGTCTGTGATAGACTAATCTATTTTTTTTCTATTTTTAAATTTTTAAATTTAATTATGTTAAATAAGCTATCTTAGTTATAGTGAAAAATAAGCTAGCTATAGTAAAAAAATCATAAGCTATTGCTATAGTATCACAGTAGATTTTTGAACTGTTTACATATATAATACTTTATTTTTATTTAGTATTTAAATGTCTATTTTTATAAATTTAATTTTTTTTAACTTAACCGAGCTCGGCAGCTCGCCACGCGCCCGGTGCAGCTATTCGCTGCAACTGTCAACTCAATCCTCGTCTACCATATGTGATATATCCATCCACATGCATGCACTGTAAGGAAATTGTGTGGTCAAATCAATTGGATGAGTTCAGAAAGCGAATAGCAAATGCATCGCCCCATTTACCCAAGTCCGTGCATGCGCTCATGTCCCATTTGAGTAGCCTGTACGATTAATTACTGTATTAATCCATAAGAACTAGTAATAAGGCAGTCTCAATACTATAATTTTTTATATTAACTAGACTTGCTACATAAGTATTTTGGTGACATGACATAGTAATTAAAGAGGAGAGATAAGGAAACGGTTTCTTCATGAGGAAACTATTTCTTCACGAGGTCCAAAACCGAGGAAACTAGCAAAAGATACGCTGCAGCGAACTTAGTTTCTTAATATAGTGTCTTAGAAGAAACAGCCAATGCATGTGCAGGAAGGGGATGAAAATGATTGGTCACGATTTTATCTGGTCCCACACGAAGAAACTATGGATTGGAGCTGTAGTTTATATCATAGTATCATAAAAGATTAGAAACTAGTTATGATTTCAAGCATTGGGACTGCCCTAAGTTGAGTAGCCTGCACAATTAATTATGGGATTAGTCTTACTATATATGCCACAAATTGATAATAGGAGATTCTTACATAATTTTATTCCCATCCAATGATAGAAACTTCATACGTCTCGTCATTGTTATCCTAAAAATTAGAATAGCTAATAATAGTTTTCTCTTTTGTGATTGGTGTATCTTTTGAAGCATTTCAAACATGCTGATCACAGTAATATAAGAATCCAATATTTATCCTCGAGAACTTGTAGTATTTAAGCATGGTTCCTCTGATCTCATCATGAGCAACATCGTTAGTAATAAAAATGTAAATGCAGTTAGCACTTGGTAACACAAAACATGAATAGAGAAAAGTGCCTAGGCGTACCCCCACACATATATGGTCACTAAACTTTTATTTGTAAGAGAGAACATAAGGCTATCTTGTTTGACCTTTGGATTGTCAATCATTCTTTTAGATGAAAAAACAAACTATATATAAAGGAACTCATAGGACGATAAGTGGCCGATGTCACAGAAAAAAAAATCAGAACCAAACCGGATAAATTAACTTTATATAAACCAGGTTGCCGATTCTTTTCGAGGGGCTTATAATCTGTGCCCGAGCGCTCATTTTAGCGATGATTTCTGACTTTTAGTTGAAATTTTACTGTAGCTACCTTTTTTTACTGTAGTTGATTTGGCTTTTTGGACATAATTAATTTAAAAAAAATGTAAAAATAGAAAAAAACATGTTAACTCATTAGGGACAATACAAAGGAACACGGGAAAAAAAAGAAAATACAAAAAAGCTTAAAATATCAAAAAAAATTTAGAAAAAAATGAAATACTAAATAATAAAAAAAATAAAAATCAGAAGCAGAAGTTGAGAAAAAATGGAAACGAGCGAGTTCTTAAAAAGTGTGCAGCCGACGGACTGAGCATAGTACATCGGGAGGTGCAAGGGAGACCTAGGAGGATCAGGGGAATCTGATGCGCGAGGCAGGTTAAATACCGAAGAGACCCCTTGCAGTCAATGCGTGATAATCCCCCTGAAGTGGCGCGCTTCTGCCGCCCGTCAGCCGTGGGGCCCGCGCTGACGCCCAAGTACAACCAATTGTCACCCATTCTTTCCTCACCGCCCGCCATCTCTTACCCCCACGGCCATACGACAGTCAGCTCCCGTTGACATGTGGGCCCCATACTTGGGTCGGGCCTTCAGAAGGAGCGAACGCGTGTGAAGTCGAAAAAAATAAGTAGCCTGGAATTTCTTTTGAGATCTACCAGTATTGCGTCCATACGTTACAACAAAATCATATAAAACAAATATCTTTACTATTTAAAAAGAAGGAGTTGGTGGTTGCCGTCACGTCCACCTCCCTCGCTTCTTAACCATTCGATCTTTCTCCTCTCTTCTCAGTCACACAATCTGATTAAACCCTAAAATCCTATCGTCACCCCTCCGCCCCCACGCCTACCCCTCGCTCTTCCCCCCGCCGCCCCCACGCCTCCTCCTCGCTCTTCCTCCCGCCGCCCCCACACCTCCCCCTCGCTCTCCCCCCGCGGCCCGCGGCCTCCTCCCCCCACCCGCGCCGCCCGCCTCGCCTCTCCGCTCTCCCGCCGCCGCTCTCCTCTCCGCGCCCGCCTTCTTCCTCCCCACCCGCGCCGCCGCCGCTCTCCCCGCCTCCTCCCCTCCCCCCGCCGCGCCTCCTCCTCCTCCCACCCGCGCGCGCCTCCTCCCTCCCAGCGCCGCCTCCACCTCCGGCCCCGGGCGCCTCCTCCTCCCCAACCCCACGTGCCGCCGCCTCCCCTCTCCGTCCCCGCATCGCCGCCTCCTACCCCATCCCTCTCCTCCTCCTCCGCCGCATCCTCCCCTCCTCCGCGGCCAAGACTTCGTTCTCGACGGTGGCGCCGGATAAGAAGCGCGCGCGCGCGGAGGTGAACGATGGATAGTTGGAAGACGAAGAAGGCGCCGCAACTCCCGAGTACCCGAGCCGAGGAGCCGGAAGCGGTGCTCAAGACGATCGAGACCTTCCCGCTGGTGGTGTTCGCCGGGAGGTGCGGCACTGGAGGACCGACTCGCCGACGCCGCCATGGGCGCGCTTCGTCCTCCAAGTGGTGATCCCCACCCCACCCATGGCGGCCCAACGGTGCTCCTCCTCGTCCTCGCCTACTCGCGCGCGCCCATGGTTCTACCTCCGGCGTCGCTCCCGCCGACTTCCACAAGGTCCCGCCCTTTTCTTCTCCTCCCGCTCTCCCCTCTCGCGCACTTCCTTCAGGTTGGGTTGGTTCTTGATCCGGCGAGTCTTCACGCGCTGAAATTACAAATGAATCGTGCGCTTGTGTTGTTGTGTCGTGGTGATTTGCGAATGATCCGCTCGCCATGAAGGTGAACCAGTGAGCTCAGTCAAGACCAGCTAAAATTGTTGAAATTGTTATGCTCTACAAGGTTGCAAAACTGTTTCTTTGAAATTGTTAGTTTGCATTAGATTTATTGATTAATATAGTTGTTGATATAATGACATGCTTATGTGCTATGTGCCCGTGTCATATTCGATTCGCATGGGTAGAGGAGGAGGTGGTGGCGGCGCTGGCTAGGAGGAGGCGGCACCGGAGGATGATGCGCGCGCGGGGCGGAGGTGGCGAGGGCGGAGGAGGGAAGGAGCGAGGTGGCGCGACGGCGGAGTCGCGATGGAGAAAGGCTCACGGGTTCGGTTGGGGAGGCAGACGGGAGGAGGCGAGGGCGGCGCGGCGGCGGGAGGGGCAATGGAGAGAGGTGGAAGGCGCGGCGACGGGGGGGCGATGGAGAGAGGCGGAGTAGGGAGGAGGCGTCCCGAGGGGTAGAGGAGGAGGCGGCGCGGGAGGAGGATGCGGCGGCGCGGGGCGGAGGTGGCGAGGGCGAGAGGAGGGAGGAGGCGAGCGGCGCGGCGGAGTCGCGATGGAGAAAGGCGCATGAGTTCGGTGGGGAGGCGACGGAGGAGGCGAGGCGGCGCGCAGGAGAGGCGAAGGAGAGAGCGGAAGCGCGCGCGGCGGAGAGGCGATGGAGAGAGGCGAAGAAGAGGGGAGGAGGCGGAAGCGCGAATGCGGGAGGATGGAGAGGCGGAAGGCGAGGCGGAAGAAGAGGCAGGAGGAGGCGGAATGAACACAGCGCACGGGATGGGTGGTGTAGGAGATGGGTTTTAGGGTTAAAGGGTTTAGGTTAAAAGAGTTTTAGGTGTGACATTACAGTGCACTACTTTTTGAAACACCGAGTAATTCAAAACTCCGAGTAATGTTCCATAAATGCATTCAAGCCATCTGAAAAATTCGGTGGAATGGTGTATAAGATGGTTCAAGGCAGCTTTGAATGTCCAGGTCCCATGGATCATATTTTGTTATACAAAATAGTGAGTTTGAACATACATTTTGCTTACATTTCACAATATTCAAATGATAACCTGCAGACCACTTAATATATACAACAGAAAGAGTTATAGTTGGATACTTAGATGTACTGGATTTTCCCTTAAGTATGAACCAACGGCTTAAAAGGATAATGCCAGATTTTGTATTATGTATGCATTTAGAATGGGGTAATATAGATGTTGCTACCAGATTTTGTATTATGTATGCATATTTGATAGTATGCATCACTTTTATTTTATTTTCTGTTGCAACGCACGGGCACTTTACTAGTGATACATAAATATGTGAATCCTAAATAATAAATATCAATTTTTTGTCACACGTATCAAGCTAAACTTATGTCTGCAAGATAGTAAATAAATCAAATTGTAAACAAATGCTTTTTGTTACACTAAAACAGAGGGTGATACATATATGTACGAGCATCACGTTAGGAGTATTTGATGTGAAGGGCCACCAAGACAGTCCCTCGTTTGAAACTCTTCCACCAAAAAGTATTTAATTGGTTTCAAGGAAAATGTGAAGAAAACAGATACCAATTGAAGTTGTATAAGTACAAAAGCTGTTCTGAATCCTCTCTCCATACCAATTTCCATCATTATGGGTAGTGCCATAAAAAATCCAAGTTGAACAAAAGACTCTGATGCGAGGGCAACTTGGAGAGGTGCATTATGCACAAACCTCCTAGTAGCCGGTGCTTCAAGTCCACTAAGGTCAAGATATAAATGCCCATAGAGGAAGACATACACAGTCCAAACTGTAATCTAAGACCAAATAGAAAAGACTTAGGTTAAGAATTAACCAATGATTTAGAAAGAGAAAAGCCAGTGTCAATAATATGCCATTGTATTGAAGTAGAACCCAATTGTTGTATAGTAACATGACAACACTATGAAGAGATCAAAACGGTGCCCCAGCCGATAGATGTCATGGCTCAGTGTCTGTTCACCATTACCGTTTGCTATCTTTGCCTCAAATAGTGAAATTTGATTGAGACCCGCATCAATTCCCTTGCCAACTTGCATGTATTCACCTACAAAAAGAAGAGTTCACATTATTACCAGAATGGCTTCCTAAATAAAGCAACAATAGCAAAAGGGTACCTGCAAATATGTCCTCACTAAGATTGATAATCTTAGATGCTTTACTTACACCACCCCTTGTAAGGTGGAAAAGACGGTCAAAGATATCAGGATGGCCATAATGAAATCGAACCCTGCAGAGAGACGTCGATCTAGATATACAATGTCGAGGGCAAGATCTTCAGAAAATCTTGAATAAAGGTATTGTACAGTAATATTAAGTTAGTAACATCATCGATAAAAAGAAAAAGTGGGTAGTCAATTTAAAAAATTCGATATGAATATGAAAGCAAAAAACCAATAGAAACCACAATATGCCTGCAGGCCATGAATGCACAATGCAAGTTATTCTAATATGTTTACCTCAACGGATTGGCAAGCACACGCTGCCAAATAGTTACAAAACCGGTCTCTTGATTTGACATGAACCAAGCAAGTGATGAAACACTGCACAGATTCAGCAAAAATTAATCACAAGTTTAGCATTATGAAACACTGAATGAAGTACAGGTTAACTAATCCAAATTGAAACAAGATAGAATTTAATCACAAATATAGCACAATGAAACATGACAAACCTGCCAGTAAATTAGATATGCTCTCTTACTCCAAGTATTGATGGATATCTAACACCATCATGTTTCTTTAGAAACTCTTGCAACATATTTCTCATTTTCAAAGCTTCTTCCATATAATGCTCCTGTTATCGACAGCGTGACTTAAAAAAGTTGCAAAAGAGGTAAAAAAAAAAATCCCTTGAAGCGACGAGTGCACGAAGCTGTACCTGATTCATATCTATAAGTTTGGAGACATTCGTCACAAGTAAAAATTATTGCATGGTTCTGATTTTCTGGCTTTCCTTCACCTAGAATAGCGTTACCTGGAAGTTTTGTCTTGTAGATGACCTACGCAAGAAGATAGATGGCAAATAAGTGCATCTCATGTTGCACCATTGAAACCATGCAAAAGCATTCCTTCCAAAGAAGAAAAAGGGCGCTATAAATAGGACTAAGTAATCTAGAAGATTTTGAAAAACAAAATGGTCAGATTTCCTCACGCGCAATTAAAACGAGCACTTCAATGAAAAACCTGCATGACCTGACAAATCAAATTGTTTCATCCTAGTAAAAATATACAGACTTGCAAATATGTGCTGCTAAGCTTTAGCCCTGTGGACAACAAAGATGGGGAAAATGGATGGATGCCACTTAAGAAAAGGCATCTCAATATCACGAATACATTTTGCCATGTCAGTGCACGATGTTGTAGCTTGAATAAAACTAAGAGGAAAATGGTCAAAGTAACTCAATCAAGATAAATTAGAACATATTTCATCTAAGAAATCCTGAATTAACAGAGCAGTTTGCAGTACCTGATCAAGAGGCATAAAATAAAAAGTTCCACCCTGTGCCAAAGCAGGCACTTTCTTGGCTATCCTTCCTTTTGGCCAAATCAAGGATCTCACATATATGATTCTTCATGTCCAGACTCATTAGGTTTTGTAATAGAGGCCTTCATGACCAATGCTGAGTAGTTAACCTTGTCAGTCTTCTTGTTTCTATCTTGGCTAGGTGCTTCAACTTCATCAATATATGCAACCCGATAAGCATATGTCCTCATCAAACTGTTTGCCAACAAAAGTTGGATATTTCACCCAGAAGGTTCCAATAAGTCACTTGATTAACAATCCCACCATCCTAAGGATGAGAAGTGGATTCAAGAAGTCAATATGCGAGCTTATGCATCAAAAAATCATTATCACTTGTCCTGTAAAATAATAAATGTCACAAATGTACCTTAGCAACGAAAAAACACATCCAAAGAACTGTGACACAAATAGCAGCTGTGGTCTACCTTTGCAATCAGCACTAAAGCATTGAATACCAAATTATCAGGCTAACCTTAATAGACAGTAAAAGCCCACAGACATGGAGAGGATAATCGGCAAAGGAAAAAAACTAAGCTTGGATACTAATTTAACAATACAATATACTAACAGAACATGTATTTACATATTATGTGTAAAATGCGTTGGTATAGGAGGTCTTCATGCATGTTCATAAACAACTTTGGAGAAATGTGCATCCAAGCAAGAGAAAAAAGGTGACAATGAAACACCTTATCCCAACAGTTTTACCTAAATGATTGCTACACATTGCTTACCTAAAAGCAAGTGACGGAAATTTGTAGAGATTGCTTCACATTGTCTTACCTAAATGATTGATCAAGTCCAAAGCTCTGCCTATCTTTAGAAAAACCAACAGTTTCAACTAATTAACACCTTAGCCGGAGTGAAATCTGACTATATATTTTTTGTCGGATAGAAATAGAGAAATGTGAATTTCACTTTCCCATGTTTGGTACAGAGGAACGGAGTGAGAATAGAACCACCAATTGTTGCCATCTTTGCACCAATTCGATAGCAAACAATATAAGTTTAGAATGGGAATTGTATCCCTGTTCCAAACTAGGCGTCAAAATGGGATGAATAAGAATCACATATTGGTCAAATCACATTTGTATTTTACGAGAATACAATAATTCTCTATTTATTACATCATCATATTCTCCAAATATATCTCTTAACGATAAGAGAGAAATTTTGTAGAGCAGTCATAAATCTTACTGCGACTATTTCGTAGTCATAAGTTCTAATATGACTATCTAATCGTAAGTTCTGCTACGACTATCTAATCATAAGGTCTGCTATGACTATCTAGTTGTAAGTTATGCTACGACTTCCTAATTATTTTTCTATGTTTAACTAACCTACCCTCACAGCGAGTCTATCTGATAAGTTAGAACATGTGTTTATACTCAATAACCATACACGATCTCTCTCTCTCTCTCTAACAATAACCGTCATACGGTGAATGTTAATGTTGGAGAAGAATTGGAAAGAAGGGGCAATAGGCAATGAGTTCTGGAATCAGTGCTAGACTTTTCACACTATTCACACTTGTAAATTTTTTCTTAGTAATAGCCACACAGGATATAGGATTGTTATTCTCCCAGGAGAAGGCCCGAACCTGTATAAAAATTCATATGTCTTTACTCTGCATGATCATACGAGAGTCTTGAGAGCTTCTATCTGAATTCAAGAAATCATACATGAGATCGATATTAAAATATCGACAGTATTCATATTTTCAACTCAAATTCAAATATAAACTAGAAAAATAGTTGGCTCATATTCTTACACGTGGATAAATGAATCCTTGTCTTATGTTCTATTTTGCTAAGGAACATGAACAGACACTAGGTAAACTAAAATAGTGTTCAATGATTAGACACGTCGAAATAAATAATGTTTAAATTGTACCATCGAATTCAAACACAAACCAAATAATACAAGATTTTGGTTGAGCAAATATAAACCAGAACATCATTCATATCCTTTTTATCTTGGTTTCGAAAATGTATTTTTTCAAAGACATTCAAATAGGAATTAAAACAGCGGGAGATGGTACTATTAGGGTGGAAAATCTATAAACTAGTACATTCATATCCTCTGGAATATCCATTTCTTACCCCTAGTCGGATACCGCAAGCTACAACTACATCACTAGCAAAAATTCAATAAGTGTATGTTCACAACAAAATGGTTAATCTAAGGAGGAGGGGGCCATGAAGTGGAGGGCCATTCGGCGGCTCGACAGTAACAACGCTCAAGCAAGTACATGCCTAGCGGTGGAGATGGTGATGGCAGTGGTTCTGATCGGCTTGCCACGATTGGGTTTGAGGCCTTCCCGTGCACCGAGGAGCATGGAGTGGTTGTCAGGCAAGAGCGGTGGCCGGCAGTGGCACGCTATCGCTGTGGCTATCTCACCTTTGGTATATGCTACTTCCTTCCTACATCTTCTCTAGTTCACCTCTATGTATGCCATGGATTTGATGATGGTTTGTGATTGATGATGCATGTGGTATGGTCCTGTGATGGTGGTGGCAAGATCGAAAATGGTTTGTGGGGCTACCTTGTCGGATGATGGTTGGCTTGATTTGAGAAAGAACGAAGGCTCGGTCTTCCTGGTTGCTTGCTTAGCTCAGTTGTCCTCCCATTGGTTGGCGGTTTGTTCAGCTGTAGCCTCCTCCTGGGGTTGTTGTTCCCTATGGCTTGCTCCTCCTCCTATTGGCTTCTTCTCCTCTGGTCTTGCTATCGAACTCCACCTTACTGTCTTCCTCTCGGTTGGCTTGAGAGATTTAGGGGGGATGGGTTGGATATGAGGAAATGGGGTTGGTGGTGCTACCGCGGTCAGCTATGGTGAATATCACTTGATCGTGGATGAAAATGGCTTCTCTCTTCCCTGGTTGTTCTCTTAGCCTTATCTCCTAACCCCTACTGTGACTGTGCTCTTGGGGGTTTCACTGTGCAGAGGAGTGGTTGGCTTTGGGTATTGGTTGGCTAGTAGTGAATTAGAAATTTGGAATAAACTCAAGTTGGTTTTAACGCTGGATGATGAAACTCTACAGTTGCAAGAGGTGCCGACTGGCCTCGTACAGTCTGGTATCTCAATGAGCAAAACACCCATTTCGATAATATAACAAGAGTTCTAAAGGCAAGTTGGTTTTTAGTTTCTTCTTTTGTTTGGTCTTTTTGGTAACTTGCTATTTGTTTTTCTCACAATTAAGTAGGTGTCAATTACTTTAGCTTAGCAAATACTGATGTAATTTTAAATTTGTGCTATAATTATTTATATTCTGGAGACGATTGCCTTGACTAAGGTCTTGTAATTTGATGCAATATGGACTGCATTTAATTGATTGTTGTAATACAGATTGTTATATTTTTATTTGATTTTATGGGTACTTTTATTTGTCACTTGATTAATTGTATTACTTAATCCGATGTGCTTATTTTGAATTAATTCCCGAAGATGCGATTTGTGGATGCATTCTATTTATTTCCGGCTCTTAGTTTTTTTGTTTGGCTTGATGCATGTGAAAAGCTTAATTTACTTAGCAAGTTATTTATTTGCTTATTGATTAATTTTATTTAGCTTCATAATTTATGGCTTAATGTTAATGAAAAAGGCAACACGTTACAGAGCAGAACTGACATTCTGCAAACACCCATCTTGCATCCACGATGGCATCTGAAACAGAACCGAAATTTATCAAAATTTGGGTTTTGGTTCCTTTTTGAATTCTTGCAATCCCAGCCTGTTCTTGGCCCAATTCTGCCCATGCTCCAGCCTAGCCCGCCCCAATCCTCTGCTCGAACCTCCTCCCAACCGATATTTCTCGCGCGGTACTGTAGCCGTCCGAAAACGCTAGCAGCCGCCGGATTTTTCTGTCGCTCGCACCTTCCCGCCCCTTTCACCTCTGTCCAGCCACTGCCACGCCTTCCCGGTTCAGTCAATCACCGTACATCTTGCCTATCGTGTCCCAGACCAGCCCCCAACCCTTTCTCGTCGCGCCGCCCAAACCAACTCGAGCCACCGCCACCCGATTTCTCCCCTACCGACCTCACCTCCTCTCACAAGCTAACCCGACCAGTTTTCTGACTCCTTGACCACCGCAACTTGTGCTCCAAGGCTGCCAGCACCCCTCCTCGCCAGCTGCGTCGCATCCTCCCGTGAGTTCCCGAAACCCCTGGTTTCGCCTCCTGCCACCGGTACCAGGGCACTCAAATTCTCGTCATTCACGGCTATATAAACCCCATGACCCCCTTCGTTCTAGAGCATACGTGCACCACAACTCCCAACCCCACCCAATTGAATTCTTAATCCGTCGATCCATTTGATTATAATCCAATTGAATTCATCTGAGTCTTCCTTGGCACCCTAGAAACCTAACCCAAACCTTCCTCGTAGCTCCCGTGCTCCCTACTGGTCTACCCACGGTCACCGCCGCCTGGCCATGGAGGCCGCCGTGGACAGCTCGCCCTAAGCATCCCCTGGCCGAACCGATGATTCCCTGAGCTTTCCTTAGTCCCCAAGATGCTCCAGGTCAAGTGCAATTACCCCGGTAACCCCCAAATCGCTCTAGTGCCATTCAAAACCCTAGCAACTTGCGAGCACCACCGCCGGCGATCGTCGGACTTGCCACTGGTGCCGAGCCCAAAAATGGGTTCCCTAGGACCCCAGCTACCCGCCCATGGCCACCAATCCCGTCGCAAGTCATCGCAGCCCCTGAATTTTCCATCGCCACCTCCCCCTGTTTCTTCGATCGAGCAACCGATCGGTGGGGAAGATGAACAGTGATTGGGTTTGGTCACTCTAGCAACCACACCCATGATAAACAGTATTCTAAACCCGTTACTATTCACAGTAGACCCATTAAGGCATAAAATGTCCATTTTGGCTATTTTGAGTCCCTAAATCCATTTCTGAGGTCCAGTTGTCCATACCAAGCCTCTAAAAACCCTAAACCCTTATTTTGGAATTTTATTTATTTCTTTTCGGTCCAAGTTCGATCCTTGGAACGCGGACTTTAATTGTTCGTTTTGTCTTTCGCTTTAAGCCCTCGACTCCGTGGAACGACCAGCCCAGGAGGGAGGAACTTCGGCTCAAGATCAAGATTTCCGAGAGTACGAATTAATCGAAGTTATTGATCCGCAAGGCAAGTCGCATGATTTTTGAACATATTGCACCCATGTTCCGTTAATTATTTATTTACTAGTATGTTCATTAAGTAATTTATGCATTGTTGTTTTTATGTACAAATAAAGGCTTAATGATCATGGTATTAGCTATATGTCCCACCACTAACAAAAGCCCGATTTAATTTAATAGCCACATTCACCTCGATAAGACCTAGAAACATTATTAATACTATTTAAATTAATCATGGTAGTGTAGGTAACACAAATATCTCATGTTGTTAAAGCAAGGGCATTTTGCCAATAATCACTTTGTAAAAGTGAAGTCAGAAAAGTGAAAGTAAAGTCCAGTAAAGAAAGTGATATTTTATGTGATGGTTGGTTACACTGTCATTGGGCAGTGGGAAATGTGTGAAAAGAAAAGGGAAATGGTTTGAAGTAGATGGGCCCCATAAGAGCGAAGAGTCTTATGCTCAGTAAGAACATAGCGATCGCTCAACAATAAGTTTGACTCGTCAATCTTGATTTAGTATCTACTCAAATCGGTTTAACACTCCATGCATGTATAGAAGGAAGGATTTGGTATGAGAGGGGGTAAAATCATACAAATACGGTAAGATTCCACTCAGGATGGGAAGAAAAATATCCGACTTAGCTAGTGGATGCTCGGGTTCGAACTGGAGGTCTACCGAGCGGAGACTAAACAAAGAAATGAGCAGTGAACGATCTTGTTTTCTTAACTCAGTCATGAGGGTTCTAAAATCTTGTGGGTAAAACTGGGCAAACTCTTCGGAGTAATCACATACGTATCTTTGATATGCCGTGCTTCTGGTATACGAAGCTATGTTCAATGGGTGATTCCGTTGATGATGCATAAGTAGGGTGAAAAGGTTTTGATGATTTTGGCAATGGTAAAGTATGGAAAATCAAGTAAAGAACCCCCCTTTTATTAAGAAGTATATGATTTATTGTTTTAAACTGTAAATGTTTACGAAATAAAACTGCATCCACATAAAATAATAGAGCCACTATGCCCAGTTTATTGAAATTCCTTGCATGTAATTACTTAGCATTTTCACATGTGACTTGTTGAGTATGGTAGTTGTACTCATACTTGTAAACAAAAATTTAACAGAAAGTGGTCGCAAGACCAAGAAGGAATTTACGAAGTTGAAGACGAAGGCGCTTTCGACAAGCGTGACGTGTTGATTTAGGGTTGTTCTGCACTCAGGCCTGCCTGTGGTGCCTTTTTGGTTTTCTATATTGTAAAGGCCGCTATCCTACTGTAAGTTCTAGCTGTCAAGCCTCTATATTGTAATAAAATTTAATTTTTTTGTGCAAGCATTGGCTATGATGTACACTAAATTATGGTGTCTCACAGCTAAACTTCCTAGACAGTTGTGAGATAAACAGTAAGTATCGTCCCTGGAAATAGGGGTGTTACAACATCCGATCCTAGGTGGCACCGCATTAAACATATCCGTAGGTAATATTCGAATACTCCTATGAGTCGAACATTTGGTTCTAGCTCAAAAGTGAAAACCAGTGACAGCCAATCACTTAAGATGTGGTATTGACTCGTCGGCTTAAGTTAGAATGATTAATGGTTGCAAGGAAATTCCTTACTATATTTCATTTTTCCATAAAAAAGGGATTGGAATTTTCAGGCTACTTCCTCCTGTCACATAGAGCAGTTTATATGGTAGATACCAGTACCGAATTCTTCATCTAAATTCTTGTTTTCCAATTCCCATCCCAGCTATAGCCAAACACGTTGCTAGAAGACCTATGCTCCTGGGGTTTATTTGGTTCTAGTTTGACAGGTGGTTTGGTGGTTTAAGCTGTCAAACATATCTGGGTTAGAGATAGTTCAGCTCGCTCAAAACTAGTGGCGAAGTCACTCTCAAAAGTTTGGGGTCAATTGACCCTCCATAACCTTTTTTTTAAAAAAAAGAAACAATATATATACACAAAGGAAGGTGATTTCATACTCTCCCAAATAGTGAATTGCATAAATATTAAAGTACCTTTAAAGGTGAATTGATGCTACTTACTTCTTGATTGTGCTTTAAAATTTGTACATATCTATAGAAATGGAAAGCATGAAATCACTCCTCATATAAGAATTAGTGAAAAGTCCATAACAAAAATAAAAATTTTAGAACAACTGTCTCGAAAAAAAAGAAACATACGCATGCATCACGCGTGCAACAGTGGTCCGTCCGGCCTGTCGAACCGCCCGCTGCGGCATCGCAGCTCCGCCTCCGCCGCGCGCGTTCAGTTGCCTGCCCCTGCCGGCATGGCTCAAACGCGAACGAGTGCCTTACGCACATGCTCTCTGTCGAGCCTTGTATCGCGGTACGTTCGCCCGTGTCACTGCTGCGCTTCAGACCTTGTGCATCGCGTTCGCGGGTTAACGCTTTAGAGAATTTGAGGATAGACATTGCGCATCGTACGCGTCGGCTCAACAGATTATATCCAATTTCATAAAAAATTTTAGAAAATCCCCTTCAGTCAAGAAAAATAATTAACAATCTTGCACATCTTTTTTTTTGTGCAAAAAACTTGCAGATCTTCTTCAACATGCTTATGATTTCTACCATCTAATTTCCCCACCAAAAAACACACTGCATCCCCCTGATTCTTCCTCACACTCGCTCATGGGGCATCTGGGTGTGGCCGATGGTAATGACACGAACTTGATGGAGGAAGGAACGACAGCTAATTCCGAGGTCTTAGCGTCGGTGGGAGAGATAAATCGACGGGGCAAAGCCAGCATAGTGCCCCTTTTGGCCACCACCACTGTAATGCCCCTCAACTTGCAGCCATTGGAGAAGAAAGAGAGAGAGATGAGCTGGCTGAAAGTACCAGTGGATCTCAGGCACTATTGCCATGGCCTTAGGTGATGTCTACTCTATGTGCTTAGCATGCAATAAAAACCAATGGCAACAACATATTGCAACAAAATGTAACTCTTGTTGTAACAAAAAATATGCTTAAGTGCAACAAATCATAACTCGATTGCAACATAAAACAACTTACTGTAACATTTCAAGATAATACATTGTAACAGTGCAGGTAACAACACATTGCAATAAAATGTAACTCTTTTTGCAACAAAAAATGCTCAAGTGCATCAAATCATCATCTTGATTGCAACATAAAATAACTTACTATAACATTTTGAGAGAACACATTGCAATAAAGTTAAATATTTTGTGCAATAATTAAGAAAAGAGGCAACAAATTGAGAACACATATGTAACAATCTATTTGGGATGGATGGATGTGGTCGGTGCCAATGACATGAGCTTGAAGCAGGAGATAGGGCGACCGATCCTAGTTTCTTTGTGTTAGGTAGGATGGACAGATCTAGTAAGGCAAGGCGCCCTAGTGATTTTATGACCACTGCCATTGTGAACACGGCCGTCGGAGAAGGAAGGGATAGAGGAGTAAGACGAGTTGTCTAATGGCAGTCTTGGGGCTTGAAAGCCATCGCCATGGCCTCAGGATGCGCCGCCACTGTTCATCACTCTCCACCATGCGATTTGGAAAGCCTCCTTGTCTCTACCCTGGGGTAGAGCAGAAGCTACGGGTAGTCACTTGCATGTATGGGCTCAGAGGGAGGAAAAAGCTAGCAATGGGAGCAAATCCTTGGAGGAAGAGAGATTTGGAGGGGCGTATCAGTGTGTGTTGAAGTAAGAAACTAAAGCAATGGATAGAAAGATAAAGAGCTGTTCGGTGGAGTCAGCTGATGGGTGGTGTGGAGAAAGAAGTTTGTGGTTGCGGTAGTGACATGTGGGGCTAAGTGTCCGATTTTTTTCCTTATGTAAGACGCCCGAGCACAAGCAATTTCCTTGTAGTTTTCTAGTACCTAGATATTTGGAACATACCCTGGAAAAAATAAACAAAATTCCGCTCAAAATAGGGGTCTTTGGTGTATGTTGGCTAACATTTTTGGACAAGGGTGTGAATGTGTAATTCACCTGTCTCTGGTGCGGGTCCAACCGGGGTTAGGAGGTAAGCACTCTCATTCTTCAAACTCTACTAACCTGTCGGAACGTGATAATTGGTCAAAAATTGGTGAAAGGACAAATAGATGTAAATATGTATTAAAACCGCATGAGATTCCATATCCGGTCCAGACCGATTTAATAGAAAACCGGCGAGAATCCGTGAACCATTTTTGCGTGCGTCACTCGTACTACAGCCATTACAAGTAGCACGATTTCTTTTCCTCTGGTTTTTCTTCAGTTTTCTGTCCGACTTGCGTTTCCCCATCGATCACTTGCTTTCGGTGATCAATGGCTTGTCGGTGCAACAGTTTAACAGCAAAAACTTATGTAACTACAGCCCCTCACTGCTCCGGATTAATCTTCTTGTGCGTTAAAAACCACAATATGCTCGGAATTTTTCAGGCATGTGTTCGTCTTATCATGATCTTGTGGATGTCTTTTGCGCCTGCCGCAAGCATCGATGTGGTCCAGATTAAGCAGTACTCTTTTTAGGACGACAAAATGATGCAAACGACCACGACGCGTCGAGGTCATCTTGTCTTTTGTTGGTTCTCCATAGCTCCGGTTGCGTCCTCTCTCATCTTCAGCCCTAGACTGCTCGTCATGGCCTTCCGTTCTCCGAGCAAAGTGATCTGCAGCAATTGATTCTCCTTGCTAAGTTACCGCCCTCGCATAACTACAGAGATAAGCATGTCCCCAAGACAACAAGTTCGAGTGCAATGTTATCCGCATGCATGCGTCAGTACTTGGATGTGCAGCTGCAATCGCTTACGTTGTGTAGCTCTAACGATGGATGAAATCAAGCGAGGTGTCCCATCTGAGACTAGCCAAGCTAGGCTGTCTTCGGATTCAGAACAGGAGAATGCGGGATCAAAGCTACGCGTTTCTGAAGGAGGCTACAGTTTCAAATCCGCGCTACACTGTGCCAGCGTACCATATAATTCATTGCTTCCAGGTACCTCGTATCAGATATGCCTGTAGCGGTAGGAACTAGGAATCGAACCTCGTGTTTCACAGTTCACTAACTAGCAATAGTAACATTGGATTGGTTGAAATAGTCCCAAAATTTCAAAAAAATGAATTTATTTGAATTTTTGCTTGAATTTAAAATTTTTACCAAATCCGAAAATTCCAGCCAAAACCTGCCTTCCAAGCACGAACACACCATGAGGTCACTACGCCATCACCTCGGTTCCTGTTGTTGCACGCCGTGACTACATTCACGCTCATGAGCGCCGCTTTGCTCACCCGTCGCCAATATTTGCATCCAAAGCTGCACAACACTCGTACCACCTTGTCGATCACCTGTACCCGCCTTAACGTCACTGCAACCCCCCATCGCAACTCGGGCGCTCACGCTAGTGAGAAGCAACATCCCTCCCACAGCCAGTGCACTTGCCAACTCCGCTACTGCAATGCGAAAGCCACTGGCTTATCCACACCGCTATTTGTCGGACCCGAAAATAACATCTCCGAATCCTTTGTGTCAATCGCACTAGTTCAGAAAAAACTAGTGCACACATTGGTAACAAAGATACATATTATACATAATAGCAATATTTATTTTTTAAAAAAAGAGTACATGCTTTATGGCCAAATTTACACCTTCACGGCTCATAGGCCAAATATAAAAGAAACAATAGCGGAAGACAATAAATAAAGCAGAGAAACCCAACAGGTTCATCCACAGGCAAATAACTATGAGACGCAGCCTACGTGTCCTGATCCTCACTGTAGATGAAACAGTTCTCCTTTGAGCAATAAGAATCTCAGCAAGGATGAGTACAAAATGTACTTCACAAGTTATATTAATAACAGAGTATATGCATGCATGGATATTATTAAAGGAAGGTATAATATGGTTATTTGAGCGTAAAGAAAATCTGACAAGTAAATACAATAAATAGATGTAAATTACTAAATTTAATACAATTAGTTAGCTAGTTTTGTCCCATACTGAACTTGTGGTAGTATAATGTGGCTTTGTAGAAGTAGCTCACAGACCAGTTCTTAATTGACTTAGACTTTTCACATACTCCTTGTGCCAGCAAGCACCAACCACCTAACCATTTGCCTAAATCTAAACCATATTTTTATTTTTATTTTTAAACATTGCAAACACTTTCTTAACTCACTAATGCCAAGAATACATTTTAATAATCATCATTTCCATATGAAAAAGGTTATCCCAAACCTAGGATCATTTCTAAGTATATCTAAGCTTTGTTACGAAGTTTCTAGCCAATATTAGTATACTAACCAGAGTTTTACTCTAGGGTGACAAGATATTTGAGTGATAAATGTCAAATTTTGGCCATAAACAAGGAATTAGGAATTATCTAAAGTTTAAACCAGAATTTTAACTAAGCTTGAATAAAAATAAGTATGCATAATAATTTAAAATATTAGGTTCAACATGATCAATAATATAACTTACGTTGCTCAGAGGCCTGGTGGTGAAAGTCGTCGACGAAATCGTGCTCCTCGGAAACATTGTAGTCCACACATGAAAATAGCCAAATCAAAATAAATTTAAATGACCAAGAATTCAAAAAGAGGGTAGAAATGGGTAGATTAGGATTTTAGTTGAATTTAGAAAAAAAAAGAACAAATTCAATCAGAGCTAGAACAGAGGAAAACAGGCTCTCACAAGTTTTAAATCTAAGAAAAAGATAAAGAAAATACTATTTTGGAATTTGTAGATTTTTTAGATTTATTCTCTAAATAAAATTGAATTTATGATATCAGTAGGAATAAATGATTTCGATCGAATTATTTTTTTAAAGGAAAATGCTCTCGGTCACTGATATTTGGGCCCGAGTCTATAGACCAGGTCCACAAAAACTTGGCCTGGTCCACAGTGGATCGGGGCACATGGGTTGATGTAGCAAGACTATGTTATAACTTGTAACTGACTCAGCTCAGGTGTAGATGTGGCGCACACATGACGCACATATAAGTACACTCAGGAATGTCCAGTCATACTTTATTGGTAATTAGAGATGACATGACACCCCTGTTCAATCTTCTAACCATGTTGCCATTTAAAATCATTGGAGAATTAATATTTTGGAGTTGAACGAAGTTTTCACATGTTATTGGACAACTTTTTACAAGCTTGTGATTGACCTTAGTAATCGCATGGTTAAACCTTGGATTAAATGTCAAAGTGTCACATGATCATTAGTTGTTAATTAAGTATGTTTTGGATCTCTATTGAGACACTTGAAAAGTCTAGGGATTTAAATGTACAATTCTTGAGTTCAAAAAGCACAAGTTAGGGGCCGCTCGGTTCGGCTGAAATAAGTTGGTTTATAGTTGAAATAGCACTGTAACTGACTTAAATTGCATTGTAGCTGGTAGTAGTTTATTTGGTATAATTAATTTTAAAAAATAAAAATAGAAAAAATATATTAGCTCATCACGAACAATACAAACGAATACAGAAAAAATGCAAAAAAAACTAAAAAAACTTTTAAAAATGATGAAATTAAGAAATAGTGAATTAGAAATCAAAAGCTATAAGGTGAAGCTGAAATGAGCTGTGCCCACACACACACGCGCGCAAATTTACTGACCTATAACGCACTTTACTCTCTTTTTCCATTAAACGGGTTCATCGTTCATAGGCCATGCTTTCCCATGTACTATTGCACACCACCCCTTCGCTTTATCTATGTCTGCCCTTTTTTTAGTTCTGTTTTATTAATTACTCAGAAGCAAGATTACAATCCTGAAGTGGACACTTATTAAAAAAAGTTTGGCGTCTGATTATGCCAGGTGCACAATTGTCTACCAGTAGATGCTTGTTTTGCACGTAAATGAGCAGCGGAATGTCATAACATTCCGGCGGCAAATAAAACGACCGGAAAACATCAAAATCCCTGCTAAACTTCTGCATCTCACCAAGTAATTAATTAGCAAGATCTCCGCGCTGTGCCGGTCCTGGATGCTCCAAAGGTTGATGAAACCCAGCGAGTAAAATTCTATGAATTTTTTTTTTTACCGGCAGCTAGTAGCTGCATCTAAAGTCAAGACGATTAGTACTCCAGTAGTAAACAATATGAACAGTTCTATTAATTATACAGCCGAGTAACACAAGAACGAACCCACACCCATTCGTCATTTCTCAAGGCTCGCTTCCCCTCCCATCGCTATATCGCGTAGCGTAGCGTGTACAAAATGCGCATGCATGCGAGCATGGCGCATACATACGTGAGCGCTTCCTCCGTGCCCGTCACCCTGAAGAAGTGAAGAATCCTCCTCTGAACCGTGCAGTCTGTCCCTGATCCCTCCGTGCCAGGTTCGCTCGCCGCCGTTGCTCGCCGGCCGGCCTCTACAGCACGACGTCGCGCCGCTTCTTGGGGTTCGCCTCCGGGTCCCCTTTCCTCATCATCGCCACGAACTCGGTGTAGTTGATCCTCCCGTCCTGCACGACGATCTCAGGCAATCAGGCATTGTCAGTCTGTCCAACAACGTCACCTAGGGAACTTACGTTGTCGGCGTCGACTTCTGATATGATGTCCTTGATCTCTCGGCCGTCGAGCAGCCCTTTTTCCCTCAGGGCCTGCTCAAGCTCTTCTATTGTGATGTACCTGTGGCGAGGTTGCATCATGAACACGTGAGTGCTCGATTCTGAATATTAGCACTGCATGCTACTGCTGACTGCCGTGCTGAATTCTGAATGTTAGCACTACATGCTACTACTGACTGCAACGGCATTGCATCGGAAACTAGAAATGTACCCGCTATTGTCCTTGTCAAAGTACTGGAATGCAGTGTAGAGGTGCTCTTCCCTGTCCATCCTGTTCATGTGCATCGTCGCGGTGATGAACTCCTCGTAATCGATTGTTCCGTTCCCGTCTGCGTCGGCCTGTGTTTAAAACGTACATTGTGTAAGAGGGTAGATACTGAATTAAATGGTACATTGATTACAACAGATTTCGTTTTTGTTTTTGAAAAGGATATTTCGTTTGCTTTCGGAAGCATAGTCTTACAGCTTCCATTAACTGCTGGACTTCAGCTTCACTAAGCTTAGTGCCCTTCTTGGCCAACCCTTTCCTCAACTCGTCGACGGTTATTGTGCCGCTGTTGTCAGAGTCCATGCTCTTGAACATCTCCTTGAGCCCCCTGATCTCCTCCTCCGACAGGCATCCGGCAATAACCTGCCAGGGATTCAAGAAAACAGAGTGAATTCATCATGCTTTTTTCTATTCCTAGTTTCAGACTGACTGAGCACTACGCACCCTTAGCGCTGCCTTCTTGAACTGGTTCATAGCCCTGAACTGTTTGAGCCTGCCGAGAACAGCGTTGTCAAGTGGCGTATCAGGTGCCTCGCCGTCTTCTTTGATCCATGGATGATCTGAACAGCACATAGAAATCATTTTGTCCGTGCTAAAATATACCAATGCAACTGCATACTAAGCTGAAATTTCATATGTTTAGCAGAAGTGAAGAACATACTGAGGACGTCATATGCAGAAATCCTCTGCTTGGGGTCAGAATTGAGCATCTTCCTGACGAGGTCCTTTGCGCCATGCGAAATGCGCGGCCACGGGTCGCTGGTGAAGTCGACCTGCCCTCTCAGGATGGAATTGAAGATGCCGTGCTCCGATTCTATGTCAGTAAATCATGCTCATCAATTGTTCTTCAGGCCATGCAAGTAAAATCATGGATCATGTGCTTAGGTCAAGTAAGAGAGTTAACTTGCCTGCCCAGAAGGGGGGAACTCCACAGAGCAGGATGTAGAGCATCACGCCGATGCTCCATATGTCGGCCTCGGGCCCGTAGCTCCGCTTCAGCACCTCCGGCGCGATGTAGTACGCGCTGCCGACGATGTCCCTGAACACCTCCCCTGCAACGACCGTACAATTCTTGAAGCAACGCCATTGTTGACTCGTTGTAGTTTGAGTGCCAAATGTCCAATTGCCATTGATCCCGACCTTCTTTGAAGAATACGGAGAGGCCGAAGTCGGTGGCCTTGAGCGGCGCGTGCTCGTCCTTGCTGAGGAGGAGGAAGTTTTCGGGCTTGAGGTCGCGGTGGATGACGCCCATGGAGTGGCAGGTGTGGACGATCTCGACGATGGTGCGGAGGAGCGCGGCGGCGGCGTGCTCGGTGTAGTGTCCCTTGGCGATGATCCGGTCGAAGAGCTCTCCCCCGGCGCAGAGCTCCATGACGAGGTGCACCGAGTGCTTGTCCTCGTAGGCGCCCTTGAGCTCCACCACTCCGGGCTGGCCGGCGAGGTGGTACATGATCTGCACCTCGCGGCGGACGTCCTCGATGTCCTCCTTGGTGGACAGCTTCCGCTTGCTGATGGTCTTGCACGCGAACCGCTGCCCCGTGGCCTTGTGCGTGCACAGCGACGTGACGCCGAACTGCCCGCGGCCGAGCTCCTTGCCGACGGTGTAGATGCTCTTCACGTCCTCCATCGGCCGGCCGAGCACCGGGCCGATGGCAGCGGGGGGCTTCGCGGGCGCCGGCGCGGCGAGCGAGGACGGGGGAGGCACGGTGGCGCTGCCCACGGGGCGGGAGGAGCCAGAGCACTGCGGCTCGGGCTCCGCTGACCCCTGGCAGCAGTTGCCCATGGCCGGCGCCGGCGGCGAGCGGGACGGCGCGGGGGGAGCTCGTCGGGGACGCGGAGCTTTGGGGAGCGGGAGGGGAGGAAGGGATTTGTATGGGGGAGTTGAATAGGGGGAGATTCCAGGTAGGCGCTGGGGTGCGCGGAGGAATTCTGGGGGCTGGCCGTTAAAGGGAGGGCGGGGAGGAAATGGCGGGAAGGCAACGGCTTCTTGGCTTGGCTTCGGTTTCCGCCTTTTCGCTCAAGAGAGAAAAATAACAGACGCTTTCGTGTGTGCCCAGACAGGAGCTCGGCATCATATGATGGCAGCTTGGAAGAGCTGGTAGCTTCGCTCGACAATACGTTTTGTTTTCCTTGGAATTTTTGTATATTTTTTGAGATGGAGAAATTTTGCAGGGACAGTCTACACATATTTGTTGTAATACCCTATAATTTTGAGGTTATTGTAATGATTAATAATGATTAACTAGCAGGGTGTCCCTCACATTTGTGAGAATAGATTTTTTTCCAAAATTTATCATATCAAATTATATAACTTAGATGCTTCAGAATATATTTACATATTTTGTAGACTATTTAGATTTTGTAAGAAATCATAAACATTATAAATAACAATAGAAGCTTCAAAAAAATACAGCTCTAGGAACAACTTGTTGTATAAGTTTTGATGGAACAAAATTATTGTGCATAATAAGTTGTTAGATGTGAGACCATGTGGAGATCATTCCATGGTATGTGATGAGTTTTTAACTTTGATGTGCAAGAATAGACGAAGTTTGATTTTTGGAGAGTTTGCAATTTTCAAAGTTACTGTCTGTCTCTGGTGGTCTAACCAATATAAAGGAAAGCGGTCAAACCGGTGGGTCCAATGTGATAGGATTTTGAGAGTGGTCAGACAAGGAAGTGGTATGATCGATTTCTAATTGATGGCTATTTTTTTCAGAGAGCGTGTTTTGGTGTTGCACGTACTGTCGGACCACCCATAGTTGGTGATCGGACCAGGGTGAGTTGGCTGGTGTGACCGGCATTGAAAATACGATCACACCGAGTAGCTAGTCTGACCAGCTAGTAGTTGGCGGTCTGATGGGCCAGTCTGACTAGCGTTAGAAGAGCGATTAGATCGTGGCTGCGACCAGAGTACAATGAGAATTGGAATTGAGTAGTTTGAGTGTGTACATGGCATGGGTGCAATTGCTTTGTTATGGTGTGTTCATGATGCATTGTGTTAACTAATGTGAGTCAAATGCATGAAACTTGTACTCAATATGGTTGCTTGATCTTTGGATGCACATGGCTTGGAGGATATAGTTGTCAATGGCAATGGGCCAGAACTAGGCAGGGGGGTTGAGGTCTGAAGCGATCATGTAAGTCTTGGTGAGATTGTGTGACTCAAGCGGTAAGCACAAATAATATGAAGAGGCTAATTGGTGCATATGATGTGTTGAGTGACGAGATTAATGCATATAGAGACAATTCGGAGAAATTCGAATGTGTGAAGACGGTTCTGTTGTTTGGTGGATTACGATCATCTGAGCTTCTTAAGGTTCCGATCTCTCTCACTAGTTCTTTTCATACCAATGCACTTCTGTCAGAAGGGGCCTCAACTGAAGCCTTCCCCCGTAGAAAAGTGCTTCTGGAAACCCTTGCATCAGGATCCCTAGGTCCTGCAGGGTCCTCTGGCCAGATGGCAGTGGCAATGGGAAAGCTTGGTGCTCTAGAAAACCTCCTATGGCAGGTACTTTCAGCAAATCATGGAGTTGAGTCGCTTGCTCATTAACAGGAACAAAATATGTGGTTAATTGCAGGCTGACAATCCTCCTATTTTCAGGCTGACAATTTGCGACAGCAGACTCTTCAACAAATGCAGCGCGTACTGACCACCCGTCAGTCAGTGACCATTTCTTCCGGTTACACGCTTTGAGTTCTCTCTGGATTGCTCGTCCTCGGGAATGAATCGAATCGATCCATCATTTGGTTGTATTTTTATGTCTTTAAATAAATTATATTAGTGCACTAGAATATAGTTGGCTGTTCCCTAGACCCATGTCGTGTGCTAAACAATGTAAACGGGCATGTTAATCCTCCGGATTTGGTTGTGCTTACATGGGTGGTAGTTGCAGCAAATTTTGTTGATGCAGGACTACTATTGTGATCTAAGCACGTCTGATTTCGTTGTCGCAAAGAAGAAGAAAAAAACATATGCAATTTAATCTAGGAAAAATAAAGTGCGCACCTGCTCATCCAGTCGCTGAATCGGTCACTCGCCAGGACGTCCCAAAGTACAAATCCGCCAGGACGGGAGGCCACTCGCGCTCGCGCCAACCGCCACGGGGAGATCGGTCTTTTTTTTTTCTTTTTTTCTATGGCTGATAGTTTTTGACTGCTACTGATGATTTTTTAACTATTTATGATAGAGATTGCGGAAAGAGAGATACTTATTTGCGATTTTTGATAGTACAGATATTAGATTTTTAACATGTACTACAATTAATTTGTAGATCCCATCTTAAAAAATACTTTATGTAAAAATTAATTACTATAATAAAAAATTAAAAATAATTTTTAAAAATCGTAAAAAACAGGAACCAGATACGTTCCGTGGTTTATTAATCCCGGAGGCGGCGGCTGCTCCGGAGTCTCTCTCAACCTGGGACACGTGGAGCAGACTTTTTGTTTTGTATTTCGAGGGGGTAAGAAAATGAGAAAACCCGAGGGGTTTGGTGCGATTGGGCCTTACAAGCTCGGCCCGGGCCCACGCGGCCACGACATCCTGCTTTCTTCTCAAATGAAATAAAAGGTGGCCGTATTAGCGTAGCATCTGCATGGGCAGAAACTTCTGTACCGTATCGCCTCGCTAATACAGGAAGGCCGTAGCTTATGTAGCCTCTGGGTTTTGACACTTAAGAAAAGTTTCGACGTACCATTGGGTCTGAAATCTGAAACATGAAGCACGCTAAGAAAGCACGTACCTTCATCGATTAGATATGTTATCATGTGAGCCAGTGAGCTGTGTGCACCTGCTGATTTATTCGATGATATCAAGTGGAAAGCGCTATCCTTAATGGTTCTTTCCCTAATTTTCCATCCAATACCGGCCAGCCATGGTTGACTAATCACAGGTGAAGGATGTGCTACGTACTTACACATAAACAGCCAACCGTGTCGCTGATACTGTGGCTAAGCTGTTGCAGTGTCTCTTTTGAAGTCCAACATGCACCTTTCATGGGTCTTTCCATAATGCTCAATCAACTATATCAGAGTGAAAAATCAAACTACTCAGATGAAACTGTGCCTAGATGTCGTGATCAGATGACAGTCGTTTACTAGTTTTGGACCTGCAAGGTGGAGCTAAGTGCTTTCATACAACAGGTCCATGAAAAAAAGGCTTCTTTTTTTTCTAAAAAATATATGTTAACTTCTACTGGTAGCAAACAAAACGACTTTTGAGTCAATGCTAGAGAAATAAGTGTGCCCCCAAGCCTCCTCACCTGTCCTTCCAATTTGCATCTCTACGAGACTGTAAACAACCAAAGACCATGCCGATCGGAGAAGCTGTGCTGTCTGCCTTCATGCAGGCACTTTTCAATAAACGCTCTGTTCAAAAGTGATATGGTTTTTGGCTGATTATGAGAGAGATTGAGGAAGTAAAGGACACTCGTATTGAGAAATCACTCTGTTTAAAGTGACTCCTACAAACAGTAAAAAGCCCCTTCGTTCAACTTCCGGCTTCTAAAAGTTAAAACTCATAAGCTGTTTGGAACAGGGCCAAAGTATTTGCTGCTGCTTTTGGCGAGCTCAAATTCCCTCGAGACATAGCTGAGGAGCTGCGGAACCATCCAGCAGTCTGTCGACAATTCAAGCTCATGTTGAAGATGCTGAGGAGCGGCAACTGAAGGATAAGGCTGCGCGAAGCTGGCTTGCCAAGCTCAAGGATGTCACATATGACGCGGATGACTTGCTCAACGAATACGCGGCTGAGGCCCTCCAATCCAAACTAGAAGGCCCATCCAACTATCACCATTTGAAGAAGATTAGGAACTGTTTCTGCTGCCTTTGGTTGAACAATGGTCTATTTAACCAAAAGATAGTACAACAAATAAGGAAGATTGAGGAGAAGCTCGATAGGTTTGTCAAAGAAAGATAGATTATTGGACCAAACATGATCAGTGGGATGGACATGCCAGAGATAAAAGAGAGGCCCAAGATCAGTTCGCTTATCTATGACACAAGGGTGTTTAGAAGAGAAGATAAAGAGGTCATTGTAAACATGTTACTGACCCGGAATAACTCAAACTACATCAACCTTTCTATTATTCCCATAGTGGGCTGTCGTCAAAAACGAGATCGGACGGTAAAGTTAGAAGCATCCCCGGTCGGATGCGAAGACTGCCAAGGATACAGAAGGGCTCAAGGAGAAACACCCATATGTCTAAAACCCTATTCGTATGGGCTTCTACAAGCTGTTTTTCTACAATAAATAGCTTTTCTACAATACATAACTTTCAAACGAAATGTCTTTTCAAAATAGGGTCTACTAGTCGATTGTAGTACACATTGTAGTGATATACGAGTGTTTTTCCCTACAAATTTCTCTACAAGCTATTACTATTCATAACATAAAGCCAAAAGCCAATATGAACGAGCCCTAAGTATAATCAATATGAGTGTCTAGGGTTACCAATGGCCTCCCCTCTCCAATTACAAGAGGCCCTATTTTTAGGGGAGAGAGGGAGGTAAGTGATGTTACAAGTTTGCCCTTGGGACCCAGCTTACTCGTAGGGATATCTACATCATTTGCCCTGCGCAGGTCTCGCCACGTCCGAGACTCTAGGGTTGGTTCGTGGTTAGCCCTAGACTCCTCTGTGGTTAGTCTTGCAAACCTTGCCCGAGGTTAGCCCCGGACTAGCTGGGGTTGGTCTTGCGTACCTTGCCTAGGGTTAACCCTAAACCCCTGCGAGGTTGGCCTCGTGGACCTCACCGATGTTGGCCATACGAACCTCAACGAGGTTGACTTGTGGACTTGACTTGGGGTAGACGTTTCAACGGGTGTTGTCGCTCTGAGGAGGTCATGGGCCTGAGATAGTATGGACACCCTCCCCAGCAGTAGCATCTCGTCGATCCAGGCGGTCATCAATCCCCCGCCCAGGACAGTGCACCGACCTATTGAAGGGGTAGGCGTGTGGCCTCGGGCCAATGATTCCTCCGGTAGCCTACAATGAGTTGATAACACATTAGGTTACCTTGACGTTGGAGCGAGCTTGAGGTGGTAGTCCGCCGTCCGTTGGCCATCAGGGCGGGCCTGGACTCACCGACGTTGGGTTGCCAGGGTGGATACGTGCTCATCCCAAAGGTACGCATTCCCTTGTGAGAACATCACGGGCCCGGTTCTCAACGCAACTCAGGCCAGGTTCAGCGACAGCACGCATCTCGGGGAGGGCTACTACCCAAGAGCCACCTTAGTGTACTGTGCGTGGGCCAATCGGTCATTGTTCCGTGGATCAGGTATACGTTGCACTATGAACCAAGCGCTCACCCCCACCTGTCGCCCATCGCATGGTCAGCTGTGAGCTCCCAGATAGCCCCAAGTGAGGTGAGCGGGTGACTTCAGGATGCCTTTGGGTGGAGGAGCGAAACGACCCTAGGCTTCCCCTGGGTAAAGGGGGCACGCGACCCCGGGGCACTCCCGGGTAGAGAAGAGGCGTGACCATGGGGCACTCCTGGGCAAAGAAGAGGCGAGACCCTAGGGCACCCCCGGGAGAAGAAGAAGAGGTGTGCCCCTGGGGCACCCCCGGGCGGAGAGGAGGCATGACCCTAAGGTACCCCCAGGTGGGAAGCAGCGTGAACCCTAGGCGGACGACCTTCCGAGCGGTTCGATTGAGGGGACTTGGGATTCCTCTGGACGACACAGCCTTGAGGGCCCAGGCCTATCTCGGGGGGATTCGCCTTCCACTTGGAGATGTGAGTGGCCTCTGAACCACTCGGTTCCGCCCTGACTTTCTCTTTCGACTCAGCTCCGTTCGCCATGACTTCAAATTACTCATTTGCAGACTTTCTTCTCTTTATTTTTCAGATTGCCATCTGTATTCTACTAATGCATTCTACTAATGCTTTTGGGATGATGTTGATACTTCAAGGGCATTATACATTCCACCTACCATCAGAATGTACTATCCTAATGTAGGAAACTGGAAGGACTAGACAGTTCACTCAATACTTTTGAAGAAGAATCATGTAATTTCAGCAGACAAAGTGAAGAAGGCAATACTGTCATATAGTTGTCTGTTTTTTTGTGTTTGCATAACCACATTTCAAACATTAGGAACTTTTGCTTCCGGCAGAATTTATAAACATCATGGTATCAAAGTTTGACATATAACATATGTTTTGACTAGACATGGCCTACACTATTTTTTCTTCTTCCTCCTGACCATTTCTGTTTCACAAGCAGGATATCCCATAGCACTCAGGTACTCAGATGTGTCAATGCAACTTTCAAGAACTAAGTCATTGCCCAATATTTTGCTATGAACATCAGCTCAACATCTTGTGATCTTCGATTGTAATATAGAAATTTCTACTATTAATTCTAATTAGCTTCCAACGATTGGTATCTTAACACCTATGATCTCAAAAAGCAAAAGTGACTGATCGTGTCATGGCAGGTAGTACTGTTCTGGAAAACCTAAGCACATAGGCAGAATGCGCATCCTATAGCACTATAAAAAAATGCAGCATATGAGTGGGGATCGAAAAGCCTATAGAGATCGCAAAGCGCCCTTCCGAAACAATTCGCAAATCGCGATTATCAAAAACCCACGAACTTACCATCTCAAAATCGAAGAGCACGTTGCAAATTCGCTGTACTTTCTCTTCTCTCCTCCTCCAGAGTCTCCAATTTATCGCAGCGCGAGCCAGCGCCCGGCGGTGGTGGCGACGCGCGAGGTGTGGGTTGGCAGCGGGAGCGTGGTTGCCGTGTGACGCCGCCAGTGAGCGCCGGGGTAACACATGAAGCCCAGCAATTTCCAGAACTAAAAATAGAAGATGAGGCCGAAAGTCAGGCCCAGGAATTCGTCTTTTTGTTTCTCCTAACACGAGTGAAGAATCATGAGCTGTTACTGTGCCAGAGAATCCCCCTCGGTGTCCACCTGCATCGCAGCAAAGAAAGAAGAGAGCGGCCATTAGGCACACGTGATGGGCAGCGGAAGAGATGGAGAGGCACAGAGAAATTGATTTCCTGCACTGGGTTTACCTCAGCCACCGCCACCGCCGTGGAAGAGGGAGGCGGTCTCCATCGAAATTTCGCATGTGCCACTCCTCGATTTTTTTGGGAGCTAATTGTGCAAGAACCCAGCCATAACCACAACGGACGTCTGGCATCAGGGCCGTCCGATACCCACTTGAAGGATAGGAGAGCGTAGTACTCTGTGGTATGGGCCGAATCCAATAGACTACGGCCCAGGAACGAAAATCTAGACTGGCCTACGTCAAGGGTTATCCGGGGCGTGGAGCCGTGGAGATATTTGCTGGGCGCGGACGTGTAGGACAAACTAGGAGTGCCGTGCCCACGTGGGAAGCAGTAGTTAGGCCGCATCTCACGGCACAAGTAGCCACGATGATTCAAATCCAGATTATTCGTTTTTATCTTATATCTGTATTCAGACTATTTAGCTCATATTTTATACATTAAGATCTAAAGAGTGTTAATTATACCTGTATTATCTATTTTATCTGATATCTATATTTGGACTATTCGATTTGTACTTAGAATCTCTTTGGAGCAGGTACTTAGAATGATCTGTGTCTGTCTCCAAAGAAAAGATAAGATGGTATAAGTAGTAGTGATCTTAATTTGGATGTACGTGTCGAACTACCGTTCTTTGATGCAATTGCAAACGGAGTCAATCTCCCATGCCGCCAACTGCTCATGGTCATGCGCTATCTCTAGTCCAGGCTCCCACCAACTAATGCATATAACATGTCTAGCTACATCGTGGTCATTGCCCTTGTTAGAGTTAATCTTGTTTCTAGTTTTTGAGTCTATATACGAGTAAGTTCCATATGAGTATTGTTGAGCCTGTTTCCTAATTTGTTGCCATGTACAAGTTGAGTCTATATACAAGTTCGTTTTCGCATACGTGTATGTATGCAGCCTTTAAAAGGTTATGGAGAGTCTTGTATCGATGCAACGAAAAGTTGAGAGCAAGCAATGTAAGAGCAGAGGTAGCAGAGAAATAAAAAAGTGAGAAAGAACAAAGCGTGTTCTGTTGGTTTGCTCCATGTTTTTCCAACAGAGGGTGTGTAACGTCCCATCAATAGAGAGCAGAGGTGCTGCTCTCTTTTTGTTTGCTCATTGCGTGTGCAGGCAAGATTGCGTTGTGGGTTCCACGGAAGGTCACAGTGAAGAAAGAGCACATGTGTTCTCGCTTGTATCAGGTAGGAAAAATGCAACAGTTTCTCGTATGTTCTCACACCTAGACTGAACTTGTTCTTGCCTGCTCACCTAAGCTTCGCCATTACCTGAGCCTCCCGCTCCTTTCTTTTGGACCAAGCTTGCTTACTTTCCCGCGTACACCTCAGCTGAGGCTACACCACTTCTAACTCCTATGTTTGTGTGTTCTATCTCCAACGCTGACCGCGTTCCCTCTGCAAAACCACAAAAATTGCATCAGTCTATACTCCAAATCTTTGTCTTGGAACATGTGCACTTTTTTCACCTGTGAGCCCACCACCCGCACGAAGTCCACCGCCCACAGCTGTGTGCGCACCACTTTCAATTGCGCATGATCCTGCTTTAGCCCTAGGCCCACCACCTTGTGTGCCTGAGCCGCTCTCCTTGCGCACCCCCTGAGCATGCACGTGCCGCACCTAGGTCCCGCCATCTAAGGGTGAAAACAGATCGAATATTTCCCGATCGACCGACTGCCGAATCCGAGTCGGATCGAATTCGGATAGTCATATCGAATAATTATTAGATTCGGAGTCGGATTCAGATAGTCATATCGGATAATTATCCGGGATTTTATCGGATAATACCCGGATATATTTTTGGATATTCGACTCATCAGCCAAATCATCATTTTCAACCCATCAGACCATTAGCAAATCCAAATAAATTCCAACAAATCCAATAAACGTAAATAACTCCAAACAATTCCAGAAAATTCACAAAAAAATACTATAAATCTAGGAGAACTTAGGAAAATAACATAAACTATTTTTAGTTTTTAGAAAATAGTTAAAATAAGTTTTTTTACTCTTAGCTTTCAAATAAAATCTAAAAAATCCAAATAAATTTCAACAAATCCAATAAAATGCAAATAACTATGAAAAATTCTAAAAAATTTATAAAATACTATAAATCTAGGAGAGCTCTGGGAAAATAATATAAACCATTTTTACCTTTTAGAAAATAGTTAAAATAAGTTTTCTTGCTCTGTGCTTTCAAATAAAATCCAAACAAATTCCAACAAATCCAATAAAATCCAAATAAGTTTTTTAGAAGTGTAAAAAATCTGGTGGAACCACCTTTGAAATATTTTGTACCAGAATCCTGCCAAAATATTTCTTTAGAAATACATGGTAGGTGTCGTGCGTACTATGTATGCCTTTGTATTCCTGCGTAATATTCGACTAGATATTCGTTATCATATTCACAACCACTCTATATTCATTCTATATCTGTGATCAACACTACCCGAATTTGTATTCTTATCCGGTACTATTCGTATTCGACTCCGAATCCGAGAAAAAAATATAGGATAGAATATGGAATGAGTAATATTCGATCCATTTTCATCCCTACCTCCATCTTGACTTCTGCATGCCCTACTTGGCTACCCCCAACTACGCCCAGCGAGTCTCGCCCTCGGGTCCGCCATCTCCTGACTCCTTCAAACTGCTCTTCAGACAAACCTGTTTACAAGTTTTGAAGGAAATTTTGTACAATCAGTTCAGACATCTTTTCAACTTCATCAACATATCATCGTTCTTGGTATAGAGACATAAAAACTCATCTTGTAGCACTACCCTGTACACTTTTTTGTCATCTGTCCGAGACTAAGTATGTTAGTATACAGATTCGGTATAAAATAAATTTTAAATAACAGTTTCTTATCGTCGTTCTTGCATTGCAACAACAGTGATCATTTGCCTTTTACCTGCATTGTGGAGCCGTCACCAAACTTGACTTTGCCCAAATCTTCTCGTCGAGCTCATAAAACATAGAGCGATCTCCGGTCATGTAATTGCATGCTCCATTGTACACGCACCACAAATTAGAGTGATCTTCACCGCCTTCCTTCATGTGTAGTTTAGGAACTACATTATTCTCATTCAACACCACCATACCCGGCACCTCTTTGTCACATAAGGAAAGAGGTAGTTCTGGCTCGTCGTCCTTCTCGGCTCGGGTAAGGTTTACCTCATTATACTTTTTCTTGCTTCTGTAATTTGAAATGTAGTACCCATACTTATCGTAGTTGAAACACTTTATGTCGCTGCAGTACTCTGACGCGTAGTGCCCATATTCGCCACATTCAAAATACTTGATATGTGACTTATTACGAGATCTTTCACCACCTCTATGACCACCTCTGAAGCCTCGACCACTCTGGCCACCTCGCCTGTGCCACCGCCCGTGACTGCTTGATGAGCCACGACTATCTCTTGAATCTCCCTTTACTAGTAACGCCTGCTGATTATGGAATTGAAGCCCCTGCTCGGTATAGGACTAAAACCCATTCAGTAGCTCTTCATGTGCCTTGAGAGAGCCGGTGATCTTCTCAATCTTCTTTTTCTCCAAATCAGGGGAGTACATGAGAGTGGTGACGATAGGTATATACTTTTTTGGTAGCACGCGCGGGTACTTCTTTACTACCATAGATTTCTCCATCTTGTCATCAAAAGAGGTCGTCTAATTATATAATGAAGTCAACTTGCCGGTGAACTCGTCCACCAACTGGGTCTCTCCCATCTAGAGATTCTCAAACTTGCTCCGCAAATTTTGGAGTCGTACCTCCTTCACACGATCAACTCTCTCATGTATCTTTTGAGCATCTCATATGCTTCTCGTGCCATCTCCTTCTCGATGAGCTGAATCATCATCGAGTATGGTACTGCTTGGTAGATGATAGCCAAAGCGCTTGATCCACCTTGTTATCCACTTCCTTGTCCTTCCCCTTTAGATCGACTGCATCCCAGATTCTCTGTGCGTGCATGTTCGCCTTCATCTTCATTACCCACATCGGGTAATTATCGATTGTCAGGAGATGGTACTAGAGAGAGATTAGCCCGCCCTGGGCTTTCGTCTTCTTGTCCATGTTCTTTAAGCACCAGCAAGATCAACAATCTCTGATACCACTTGTTGGTTTTGGATCTACCCTAAGTTCCACCAGGTTCACTCCCCAGTCCCTAGATCTTAAATGGGTTGCGCTCCCTGCGCGTCTAAACTCATGGGCTGCCCACAGTCAAACCCTTTAAACAACAACCTTATAAGTGGTATTGGATTTTTCTTTTAAAAGACTAGTCTGATGAATAAAACTCCCTCACACTTCTCACACTTATAAATTATTTTTTCTCTCTCTCTCTCTCGTAATCTATATGAGACCAACAACCCTCTTCCCGAAACAGCACAGGGACTAGTAGCACGTACCCCTGAAGTGCCGCAGCAATGGCACCTAGCCCACGAGCCATGCACAGCCTCCTCCCTCTCCACCTCCTCCTACTCCTTATGTCCGCAGCCAACGCCGACGACCCTATGTTCTGCCCGAGCAACACAAACTACACCCGCGGCGGCGCCTTCCAGGCCAACCTCGACGCGCTCCTCTCCTCCCTCCCCGCCGCCGCGGCCGCCGCGTCCGGGTTTGCCGAGAACACCACGGGAGTCGGGCCAGACAAGGCGTACGGCCTCGCGCAGTGCCGCGCCGACGTCGTTGCGTCCGAGTGCCGCGCGTGCCTCGACGCCTCGGTGAAGGACGTGGCCAAGAAGTGCCCCGGCCAGAAATCCTCCACTCTCATCTACGACTACTGCCTCCTGCGGCACTCCAACGCGAGCTTCTTCGGCGCCGCCGACACGTCGCAGGTGGTCTTCCTGTTGAATCCGAATAACACGACGCAGCCGGAGCAGTTCAGGTCGCTGCTGGGCAAGATGATGGGCAACCTCACCAACAGGGCGGCGCATGCGTCCCCGCGGATGTTCGCGGCCGACGAGGCCGACCTCCCACCCTTTACGAAGATCTACGGCATGGCCCAGTGCACCCGGGACCTCGCCGCCGACGACTGCTACCGCTGCCTCGTGGACGCCGTAACGAACATCCCGAAATGCTGCGACGGGAAGCAGGGCGGGCAGGTCATCTTCAGGACCTGCTCCATCCGGTTCGAGGTGTACCCTTTCTACAACGCCCAGGCCGCCGAGGCGGCGATGTCTCCGCTGCCAGCAGGCGGCGGAGTCAACGGCAGCGATCACTCCGGCCCAGGCAGCACCGGTGAGTCAAGGTCTCCTTCACGCGTCACTTTGCGGCCCTATGCTTACGCGTTTCTACTTGACATTTGTGGCTCTGAACTCTACTGTTGTTCTTGCGTTATTAACGCGTCCACTGTCCATGGCACACAGTTTCTTCTTTCTTTTGGACTTTCTGTTTCAATCTGGCGTGTTGAGTGGACAAACTACACCGGAATTGGCTCCAACCTTTTACCTCTCTCTCTCTAAGTCTAAGCATGCAACGTGCATGTCGTGATTTTTTTTGTCAGACTTCAGACAATGACTGAACTCGGTAAAAGGCTAAAGGAGCCTGTATTCTGAATTTCTGACCATGACAGACGTTCTTCGTCGGCGCAGGAAATAATGACGCAGTCAAGACAGCTCTTCTTGTCTCGATTCCTGTTGCTGTAGCGCTGTTCGTGCTGCTGCTCATTGCTTTTTATCTGTGCAAGAGGAACAGAAAACCACACATGCATATGCAGATTGCCAGCTTCGGTAAGTGCAGAAACTTGGTATTACCGTATTAGTAGTGTATCTGAAGATGCTTAGTAGGACAGTTGTACGACTTGCCGTCTTAATTAATCTCTCTCTTCCGCTCTCTCGTGTTCCCTTATGGACAGAACATGGAGATGACGAGGAAATGAGAAGTTCAGAGCCCCTCTTGTATGATTTGAGTACTCTACGAGCTGCTACTAACAACTTCTCAGAAGAAAATAAGCTCGGAGAAGGTGGATTTGGGGCTGTCTACAAAGTAACTTAATCCTGGAACCTGAAAATTAATTAGTACTCCACTTGCATGCCTAACGACTTCGCGTGAGTGTATGACTGATTGTCTGAATCCAATGCTCTTCAGGGCACACTGCAGAATGGGCAGGAGATTGCCGTGAAGAGATTGTCAACAACTTCACAGCAAGGACAAGGGGAGATGAAGAACGAGGTCGTCTTGGTTGCAAAGCTCCAGCACAAGAATCTGGTGCGGTTGTTGGGCTGCTGCATCGATGATGATGAGAAACTCCTTGTTTACGAGTTCCTCAGCAACAAAAGCCTCGACAAAATCCTTTTCGGTACTACATTCACATGACCATGATCCTACTGTCATTGCACTTCAAGTCTTCGAGCTATTTGGTTTGCTAAGCAAAATTGATCTTTTTAAGATCCTGCAAGGCAGCAAGAGCTAAGCTGGGCGCACAGGTACAAGATCATCGAAGGGATCGGTCGAGGCCTTCTCTATCTTCATGAAGATTCAAGGTTGACAATCATCCATCGAGATCTCAAAGCGAGCAACGTCTTGTTAGACGCAGACATGAACCCAAAGATCTCGGACTTCGGCCTGGCAAAGTTGTTTTCCATGGACGCAAGCGTAGGAAACACGAGCCGGATAGCCGGAACTTAGTGAGTTTGCTGCCTGCAGCCAAGTTCCAACAGCAACAATAGTACCAGACTACATGCCTTTCATGCACAGCTAACATGTCATGTCTTTCAAAATGCAGCGGATACATGGCGCCAGAATACGCCCTGCACGGCATCTTCTCGGCCAAATCGGACGTTTTCAGCTACGGCGTGCTCGTTCTTGAGATCGTCACCGGCCGGCGCAATGCTTACAACCAACATTCAGGACTTTCTGACGATCTGCTGACCTCTGTGAGCTGCTGAACATATAAATGTACAAGTAGAGCTGTAGAAGTACGCTTGCAAATGGCTAATTCTGCTTATGCGCTCGTGGGTAGGTTTGGAGGCACTGGAGCCGTGGAAGTGTGACGCAGTTGCTCGACGGCTGCTCGGCCGACGAGCGCCAGCCGCAGGAGATACTGAGATGCATCCACGTAGGGCTGCTCTGCGTCCAGGAAGACGCGCACCTCCGGCCCGGCATGGCGGCGGTCGTCGTCATGCTCAACAGCCGCTCGATCACGCTGCCGGCCCCCACGGCGCCTGCCTTCATCCTTCCGAGTCGCGCGGTTGGCAACCAGGCGGAGGCGGAGGCGCCGGGGAGGAGTGCGAATCCCGAGGCCCCAGCTGGAGTTGCTCGTTTGCCATCGATCAATGATGCTTCCATTTCTGACTTGGAGCCACGGTGATGGACACTGTTCAGGACGGGCGACATCGATCAGTGATGCTTTGTGTTAAAATTTTCTTTCTTTTGAGCTATGCTATTCAAATTTATATCCCAAGTGATTAGTTGTTTTGTAAAGTTGTATGCAATCTTGGATCCGGAGATGAATAATCAAATGCGTGGTAGTTTCTTGGCCTGATCTCCTAGAACAAAACAAATTGAAATCATGGACAGTCCGGCACGCCAATTGCTGTCAAGTGTAAAAGGGACCCGGCAAGTCATTTCCTAAGACACAAGACCCATGGAAATGGCAAGTCATTTCCTCTTGCCAACTGCCTCTTTGCAATCGTCCCAAGCAGCACCACGGTCGCAGCAGCACTTCTACCGAGGTTCACACGTGTAGAGATGGAACGCCGTGCATCGGTATGCTACCACAAGCGCGCACGGCAGAGGTTATAGGAGGTGATAGCAAGGATTTTAATAGGTGTATCTCAGGATACCTCCCTCAACCCCGCACCTCCTTTTATATAGCCTCCAATTGAATTATTATCCAATATAATCAGATATCTTATCTAACTCGGGAAGTCTCAAACTGAATCTTTGTCTAATATAAGTAGAGATCGTATCCATCTTGGAGTCTATCATCTAGACTCTTATTGTTTTGACCCATTAAATGTGTGACCCTATAAGTATATGTATATTTGGCTATCGGCCAAAAACTCCTTTTTAATCTATAAGTTGGTAGTAGTCCCTAGCAGAACGTAACGTAAAGATCATAAAAGATGAATCTATATGGTGCTTATGTACCGACATGGCCATACATTTTCTTAATCCAACCATATCGAAGAGTCCAGATATATCTCTCCCATTACATAGGAGGGCCAAATTCCATTTTGATCACTCACATTACTTTGCATGTTTTATAGTAAATCCGAAAGCTACCTTTATGATCACTCAGTTACAGAGTAGTATTTGGTAACCCCTAAGTAAACTATTACACATGTAACAAACCATGACGATCTTAGGTCTAAGAATCCTACATACACTATGTATGAGATCAACTGATAACACTTCAAAATATAACAATTCTCACAGTGTCTCATGATAGGTCAATCTAATACCATATTCTCTAACATATATTCATATTACTGATTTGATATCCTCATATCTATGATCCATGAAACATGATCATCAATCAATACATGTGTTGATCTATAAATTATAATTGTCTCATGCAATAACATAAGATTAGGGATGATTTAAAATAACATCAAAATATGAATAAACAGTTCTATGAATAAATTACATACTTGTTGATCAATATGAAAGACATTTATTCATAGGATAAAATAATATATTATTCAAAAGATCATAAATATAGAAGTAATACATTCATCTCTATTATTGCCACTATGGTATATCACTAATAAACAAAATACTAGCATCCTGGTCCTTGGCCATACTCGTCGCTTCAGATAATGGACCTGTCCTTTTGGGCTATAGTTTATGGCTGCGACTTATGGCTTTTGGCCCTAGTGTGAATGCTCGTGCGAATAAACCGAAAGTTGATATACCAATAAGCCATTTCTAAAAGGCTATCCTGATAGGCCGCTTCGAATTGGCGGCGGAGAAGCAGCCTCATTTATTTGTTCGAGGAAAGTCATAAATTATAAGCCATAAGCTGAAAAGAACATGCCCAATTCTTCGCACGGATGCATTATGTCGTAGGCTCTAGTTTCCATTCATAGCAATACTACTAGCTAGTACTAGTAGTCTATGTCATACAATCAAATAGTCCAAAATTTTCATGGACTACCTATCCGTCCAAAGCTCTCTGCCTGAGAAAAAATTCTCTAGGGCAGGGCCTGAACCTCCACTATTGGATGTCCATGTCCCAAATTTTGACACATAAGTATCACCAGTCTCAAAGCATACTAATGTTCTTTTTCCCCTACTTCACCTTTCCTTGCCTCGCCTGTTCCAACCTCTGCTTGTCCTCACACCGCCTCTCTATGACCGTGCCACCTCGCCTGCGTGGCCTCTCTCCTGCGCAACTGCAAGCATCTAGGCCCTTAAAATTTGGTTTTGGTGATTAATGACGATTTATGAATATGGGACTAATGTGTGTGTTAAGAATTATATAGACAAAGTCTTATATGTGAACAAAGACGAGAGCAAGTCGCACGGAAATGGATATCGAGAAGGATCAAAATGTAGCACCCAGTTTTCTTTTGGGCCGTGGGCCATTTAATCCTAACCCTAACCTTTTTCAACCCTTAAAAAGCCTGGAGAGCTCAATTCTCACCCAGCCGTCGCACAACTCATCCTCCTCAAGTGCCTATCTCCCTCTCCAAATCTCTCTCTCTCTCTCTCCCTGTCTCCTGGGGCTTGGAGGCCGGCGTAGGGAGGCCGACCGGCAATGTGGGCCGCGGCGTGGCGCCGGCGAGGCGCGCGACGTCAGCAGCGCAGGCGTGGCGCGCGGCGCGCGCAGTGTCGGCGGCGGCAGGTTGGCGCGGCTGGCGCAGCGGCGGCGGCGCTGGCGTGGCGGCGGCGACGAGCCGGCGCAGCGGCGGCCGAGCAAGGCGCGCAATGGCGCGCCGCGAGGCGAGGCGTGGGCATGGCACGCAGATGGCGGCACGACGGCAGTGATGCCGATGGTCGGGCGCGCGAAGACCGACGAAGAGGCGGCACGGCATTGGTGTAGCGGTGGCGACCTCGTGGGAAGGCGCTTGCTTGTCCTACGCTCATGCCGGCCGGTGTTCGATGAAATGCCCGAGCGGGTGAGTCCAATCGCATGGTGCGTGAATCGGTGGATGGATCGCCGCTTGGTGCATGTGCCTCCTCCGCTTGTTGCATGGGTATGGTGGTGGCTTGTGCGTTGGCTTTTCTGCTCTGCTCATGTGCGGTAGTATAGCCAATGTGTTCAGTGCATCGCTTGACCTTCGACGAGGAGGCGAGTAGCAGGGCTACAGGAGGTTGCTTGCATTTCCCATGTTAATGGCGCAAGTGCAGGTTGCATGTGCACAGTTATATGAAGGCAGGGGTGCGTGCGCGTGGCTTTGGTGCAGTGTAGGTGCCGAGAACAATCGCTGCAATAGGAAGTGTGAGGCCATCTGAGTTTCAACATGCAAAGTTGTTCTGCACCTGTGCCTACCTTGGTAGATAGAGCAGATTCTTGGACTAAGGTTCTCTCGCTGCGGTGGAGGAAGCTTCCGGTCAACGGTGTGTTCAGATCCTTCGTGCAGTGAGCTCGCTCAGTGTGCTCAAGGCAAGTACCTCGCGGCGTAACTCTTTCCGGTTCACATATTACATGCTTCTATATTACCTGTCACCATTGCCAGAGATCACAAGTATCATATTTCACATGTTGCTTAGCTATTATCATAACCTTGAAGTGTACCCGATTAACATCATGCCTCTCATGTTGCCTGATTATTATCACATTATCAATGTTAGTCACATTGTCAATGTTGCCTGATTATTATCACATTATCAATGTTAGTCACATTGTCAATGTTGCCTGGTTGTTATCATACTATTAATACTTGCTTAGGTATAGACTTCTAATATTGTATTTATACCATATTATTCTAAGTTGTCCGATTCCATATGCTTTTAGGTTTAATAGAATGTATAACCAATAATGTTCTAGAATTAATGCCTTTAACTAGTATTTTAGAATTCACGCTTAAATCGTTAATGCGAGGTAGCAGATAATCATGTTGTAGATTTAGGTTTAAACTACTAACAATCGTTTAATACCAATCTTTTATGTCTATCTTCCAAATATCATGATGTATTGCTGATATGATTTCTTATGTGAATAATGACTGTTTTATATATATTAATAACTATCAAATTGACTAATAATCACTACCACATAATAAAACTAAGTTGGTTGTCAACTCTGTGTGAGCTATATTATAATACCTCTTTTAGAATAATGCTTAGACCGTTATCGCCATGTTATCATTTCATAACATCCTTATGTCAGAAATTATGCTTCTCCATCGCCACCCTTATCAAATCTTTTCACTTATCATAACCTTATCTTAGTTTTGTCTTCGTCCTCTTAAATTCATACCAGATAACTTGTCTACAATGTAACGATTACATTATCTTCAAATCATTATCCTACATCGCCTCATGTCGGGAATTGTGCCTTTCTGTTCTCTACCTTAGCAAACCCCTTTCATTTATCATAACTTTATCGTAGCCTATCCTTAATTATCATAATCTCTTAACCATATGACCTGTTGATAATGTAAGGATGGTCTGGCCTGGAGTTATCCACATATAGGGGAGATTTCCACCCACCTGGTAACGTACGGGGGCTGTACATTTTCGTTACTCAGGATATTACACCCCGTCGTAGTTATACAGTCGAGGACGACGACGTGTCTGACTATTCTCGTATAACTGGGTATGTGGGAAGTAATTGCCAGTGCCGGTGCCCTAAATTGCTACATCATAGTTATCGATACCATAATTGCCATAACTTGCTATATCACAATCGCCATATTCATAACTTACTAAATATCAATTATCTCTGATTCCAAATGCAATTATCTCATATGTCATGTTACCATCTTTCCCAGTTTTATTCGCTATATCAATGTCTATAGTAATACAGTACCTTGCCTTGCATAACTATGGCTTGCCTATGGGTGTTATTAATACGTCTTATATCATTGATATACCGTTGTGGTTAAGTATTCGTTGCTCAGCATCTTAGGTTAGTCGAGGTCGAGGTCTTGCCTAGTCGTACCAAATGATAAGTGTTAATACTCTGAGATTATGTTTGTCATCTTATGCTTCTCATTAATATCATGTTTAACATCTTATGCTTATCATTAATATCATGCTTAACATCTTATGCTTATCATTAATATCATGCTTAACATTTTATGCTTATCCTTAATATCATGCTTAACATTCTATGCTTATCATTAATATCATGCTCAATATTCTATGCTTATCATCATAATCATACTTATCATTTCAATGCTTAACATTATATTCACATTTATCATTTTATGCCTATTATTTTATTCATGCGTATCGGTTAATTTATGTTATTATTGGTCTTATACCTTACTGCTCGTAAACCAAGTTAGAAGTGTATGTAATTAAATGTTAACTGGACTAATGACTATTCAACATCTAATAAAAATGAACTGAGTGACAACCATGTGTGTTTGGGCGTATTAGGGGTCTCTTATCAAATTAATCTTAGATCATGTTTCTTTATCACTTATCTCTCGCCTTGCATCGGGAATCGTTTTGTCAAGTATCTAGCAACCTTCTCACTTATATTACTCTCATTCAGTTTACTATTGCCATCATAATATCCTACACACTTAAATCACAAAAATTACTTGATTGCCTGACATGGGGTTATCCACATATAGGGAGACATTCTTGTTACACAGGATATTACACCCCGTCGCGGTATACAGTTGAGGACGATGGTGTGCCTGGCTATTCTCGTATACCGGATATGTGGGGAGTAACCGCTAGTGTCGTTACCACAAGTTACTAAATAATAATTATCTCTTAAATGCGACTATCATATATGACACGTTAACCTTCATCTCAGTTTCACTCTCTATATCAGTATCGTTGTTAATCTCGTGCCGTGACTTGACTTGTATCTTTTGCTTGTTTACTTAGTCGCGGTATAGCATGCCCTTGTGTCATTTAGATCAATTTAGGATAATGCATACACATGAAAATAAATTTGAAAACAAACTGTGCTTTCTCAGAAAAATCGGAAGCACCGTCGGTATAACTGCGGAACTACCGAAGTGTGGTAGTACCGCAGTACAAACAGCGGAACTACCGGACTACGGTTGTACTGGCTTTTAGCGGTACGTTTTTTCCAGAGAACACCCTTGCTGGGGACTTCAACACGCCAAAATCGGTAGTACCAGGATTATAACGGCGGAACTACCGCAGTGCGGTAGTACCGCACAATACTGGCGGAACTACCGATGTTCGGTTGTACCGGAATTTTACAGCGCTACATTTTTTCTAGAATGTACCCCCCCCCCCCAAAACTTAAACTGCAAGAAATCAAAAGTACCGGTCAATGCATAGCGGAACAACCGCGGTGCGGTAGTACCGCACCGATATGTGGAACTACCGTAGTGCGATAGTACCGCATGTTTAACGGTGGTAGTTCCGCACTGTTTTTCAAATGACTAGTTCTGACGCTCGGACATAGTCGTTACTATGTGCTACAGTGAAGTGCAGTAGTTCCGCACTTATAACGCCGGTAGTTTCGATTTCCCTGATTTTTCAGAATAAATTTTTGCAACGTCTAGTTTTGGTTGGTGAGGTTATAAATACCCCTCCACCATCCCAAGGACAAAGTGTTGAGCAAGTATTGAACACATTTGAGCCTAGAGCATTCATTCCACACATCTTTCTCTCTTGTGCATTCAATTGAGGTGTTCTTGAGCCATTGCAAATGCATACACATTCTAGATTGATCCATTGCACTTAAGCGTTGTTAAGCGAAGTGTGGTCTATTACTCTTGGTGGTTGCCGGCACCTAGACGGCTTGGAAGGCGATCGCAAGGTAATCTCTTCAAGAAGCTTGTGAAGAGGCCTAAGCAAATCGTGAGTGGTTCGGTGCTCACCATCTCCGAAGAGGAGCAAGAGCAATCACTAGTGATCGAGGAGTTGAAGCTTAATTTGTGGAGCCGGTTCAAGAGCGTTTGGGCTATCCTCAACGTGGACTAGTGAATACCGGCAAGTCTTCGATTCCACGAAAAAATATCGCGTGCCTCTTTGTGATTATTTCTACACTTTCCTTTAACAATTACATTTTGTTGAGCAATTTGATATATTGACTATCATTACTTGTGCTTGTGAGTTTATTGTCATATCAATTGTTTGTGCCACTTTAGAGTTACTAAAATTAAGTAGGTTTGATTCATCTAGCACTATTGCCTAGTAATCAATTATTATTATTTGTTTAATTAGGGAAGAATTTTGAAAACCTCCTATTCACCCCCCTCTAGTCGGTTATCCTTGATCCTACAGCAAGTGCATTGAATTTTCTCTTTGGGATTCGTTGAGGTTTGGGTGGGCAATGGGGCAAAGGAGAAGTGGGGGAAGAAGAATAGCTAACAAATCTGAGTTAGAGTGCTTTGAGATTGGTGATGTAAAACTATATTGAGAATGTCTATGGTTCATTTGTGTTGAACAATTGACAATCATGTCGAGTTAAAATTTGAATTTGTGAAAGTTTACAAGTTTTCAGGTTTACTGTCAGACTAGGGCAGTCTAACCGCAAGTCAGGGTGGTCGGATAGCCGGTATGGTGCAACCGGTTTTTAGTTGGTGGCTGTTTTTTTGTAGAGAGGCGCTCGCTTGTGCGTGAGAGAAAATATAAGTAGTTTGACTGGCCAATGGGTGGCAATCCGACCTGGGTAGGTCGAACGGTCTGACCGGCATGGTTGTTGCAATCTGACGAGCTCCCCTGCTCTGGGGTTTGATTGGATTGATCAAATCAGTCTGACTGGCCACTCAATAGATGTTCGATCGGTTTTGTTAAGAAATTTTCGAGGGGTTTTGGTTATTTGTTGAAGTTGGTCATGAGTTGAGTTTTGGTGTTCTAGGTTATTGTATTCATGGTGCATGAAGCATGTTTGGACTAACGTAGTTCAAATTGTGAAGAACTTATGCTCGAAAATGATTTCTTGATCTTTAATGTGCATGAAAGTTTGTAGGTAACCATGGCCGACAACGTGGATCGGGACTAGGCTTAAGAATAAGCTGAGGTATGATTAAGGAAGTAATGTGGGATAGTTAAGCTTAAGCAAGCCGTAGGGAAGAAAGGGATGTTGAATGGAAGGTTCGAGTAATGGTTCATCGAATGGTACGGTCGGTACAAGTGAGGCGTCGTCAGAAAAACTGATATGGAGAGACCTATTGCTGCATAAGCCATTGGTGAACCTACATGTTGCAAGTAGATTGTTTGCAAAAGGAGAAGATGATCATAGACTAGTGTCGAACCCCGGAGCAATGATCCCAAATCTTCTGTGTAAATCGCACTAGTCTAGGATTAGCTAGTGTAGACAATGGTAAGAGAGATGCATATCAAGCACAAATGACATCTTTATTAATTAAAAGAGTACGGCCTTATGACCAAAGTTTACATCAATGCTCATTAGCAACAATTAAAAGGGAAAATAATAGCAGAAACAAACTAGTAAAAGCAAAGCCCATCCACAAGTAGACGACAGTAAAATATGGCCTACTCATCCTGGTCCTCACCGTAATCGAAGTTGTTCTCCTCTGAGATGATAAAGCAAGAGTGAGTATAAACTTGTACTCCGTAAGTCACAAAAAAAAATACAATATAACGATAAAGGCAACAAAGGAATGTTTATAGAGTTATTTGAGGATAACACAACATTTAATGAAATACAATAAATAGATTTAAATTACTGAATTTTAATATTGTAAATAAAGACTGTAGTTTAAACAAAGTAATACCGTTAGTGCAGGTACTGACCTAGCACTAACCTAACCATGGATATCCCACCCAGACCATCTTTCTCAAAAAGATATCTTAATTCCATCCAAAACTAGTTGATGAAAAAAAGTCTAATCCATGAAAAACTTTACTTAGCATGCTCTTGACAGTGGGCACGGCTATCCAGGATAGTTTATACACTCTGCAGAGATTGTACAACTTTACCCGCGAGATATGATTAACTCGTGTTATTAGCCACTACACGTTTCTTTAGATGTACGACTGAGTAATCATAATAAGAACTTTACAAAGCTAAACCATCAATCTAGCCACACCTCTACTAAGGTTTTACCCCAATAAGAAATCCACCAGATCGGGGCCCTCTCTTATGTCATGTGAGACTTTTCATAGTCTATGCCACGCTCATATTCAGCCTATAGCGAGACTCAGGTTGGCACCTGCTAATTAGTCAGCCAAGACTGTCCTAAACCAATCTTATGATAATATGATAGGGCTTTGTAGTAGTATCTCACAGACTGGTTCTTAATTGACTTAAGATCTAATCACATTGAGCCGCCGAGCTACAGCATATATTAGCAAGCATCCACCATCTAACCATGGCCTAAGTCTAAATTAAGTTTTATATTTTATTTTAAAATATTTCATAGACTTTCTTAACTCACCAAAGTCAAGAATACATTTTAAAAGCTTATCATTTTACGTGAAAAGGTATCCAAAACTGAAAGTTATATCTATGCAGGTCTGAGCACTTGTTATAAAAATTTCTCTAGCCATACGAGTGTACTAACTAAAGTTTTTAATCTAGGGTGACAAAGTATATGGATTCGCACCAAATGTGTCATTACAATTGGGTATTAACTAAAGTAAAAATGGAATTGAAATACGGGAAATAGAAACTAAGCATGCAAAAATAATTTAAAAACAACATAACTTTATTTAAAAACTAGGATCAATATAATCAAGGGTGCATGACTTGCCTTACTCTACGGTCTGATGCGAATCGTCGAAGTAGAACTCTCCGAAATCGTCGTAGTCTACACATGAAAATTAACCCATCAAATTGGAATAAAATTCAAATAAACTCCAAAATTTGAAAACGTTACAGATTTATGTATATCTTAATTTTAGATGAATTTAAAATTTTGACCGGGCTCAATCGGAGTTAGGATGAAGGAGAACAGATCTCTCGAAGTTTAAACCCTGAAGAAAAAGGAAAACTAGAATTTCTAGAATTATTTTTTAAAAGGAAAAGATAATATTGACGTCAACAAGGGATTTTCTAATTTTTTGGAATTATTTTTGTAAAGAAACTTCAGAATTATGACGTCAACAGATAATTTAATTTTTGACCGAATTAAATTTTGAAAAGAAATTTTAATTTAAGATGTCATGCTGAGTGGACGCATCTCGGCACTGAGTACCATATCATCCTTCTCATTCCACCTTAGCCACCCTTTCGGTCCATGATCCTGGTCCACGGTAGACCATGCCCATCTGTCTCATGTCAACCCAAGGCTGATGTCAGCATGACGTCATAAACCTTTTTTTCTTTAGAAAAATAATTCGATCGAAAAAGAAATTTCTTTGCTGATGTCATAATCCTAGATTTTCTTTATAAAAAAATAATTCCATTAATTCTCCGCTAATGTCATAAATCGAATTCTCAGTACAAAATAATTCAAAAAATCTTCTTTTTCTTTTTTTCTTTAGTTCAAACTTTTGGAAGCATGTATTTCTTTATTTTAACTTCGATTGGACCTGTTCAAATTTCTAAATTCTTCTAAAATCCTAAACTACTCATTTTTTGGACACTTTTTGAAATTTTAAATTTTATTTGAATTTTTTGAATTTATTTGGTTTGGTTCTTTGTGTATTGATTATGACGACTCCAGATAGTACGATTTTGGCGATTCGTAGCACCAAGATTTCGAGCAAGAAAAGTTACATCTTTGATCATATTGTTCTTTGTAATTTAAATTATTTGTATTATTTTTAATTATTATGCATACGTACTTTTACTCAAATCTAGTTTAAATTCAATTGAAATTCTAATTATACTCAATTCCTTTGTATATAGCCAAATTTGATGTTGATGTTATACCCAATTCCTTTGTATATAGCCAATTTTTTTGTTGAATACAAATAGGCCTTGTCTCCCTCGATAAAAGCTAGTTAGTACATTAGTATTAACTAGAAATTTTACAGAATTGTTTAGCCGTACTTCGAATGATTTAGGTGATAATATTTGTTTCACATAAAATGACGATTTCTAAAACCTATTCTTGACTTCGTTGAGTCAAGAAGGTCTATAAAATTTTAATAAAATAAAATTCTAAAATCTGATTTAGACTTAGGCATTGGTATGGTGGTTGGTGCTTACTGGTTCTCATTGATGTTCGATGACTCAATGCTAATACCAGGCACAAGAGGTATGTGAGTAGCGCAAAATTCAAATTAAGGACCGATCTATGAGCTACTATTGTAAAGTTATACCGTACTATTATAAGTTTAGTATGGAACAGACCTAATTAAGTAATTTGTGAAGTTTCAAATTTAATTTCGCTCTAGGTTGAATATAAGCGTGGCATAAGCCACGAGAAATCTCGCATGACACAAGAGGGGGCTCCAACTTATAGATTTAAGTTGTAGTAAAATCTTAGTGGTAGTGTAACTAATTTGGTAACTGAATATTATGACAGCCTTCTTCAGAGAATTAGTTACATTAGGCTGTTGCAACATTTGGACTCAAAAGAATAACAAAATCTTTCAAAGATCTCCTGCTGATACCTCAAGATGGAAGAGACTGTTATTCCAAAATTTACAGTTTTTAAAAGAACTGGCTTCTAAGGAAATGTTGCCACTCCTAGTTGACTGGTTAGCTAGAGTTTAGTGGTCTTTTTCTGTTTTTAGTTGTCTCTTTGTCTCTCCTTTATATTCTCTTGTTTTGTTTTTAACATATTTAAGTAGAGCTCTCCCCTATTGTTTCCCGTTCAGAAAAAAGAAAAGCAAACACTACGTTAGCTACAAAATCTAACACCATGCTATATAAGACATGCTTATAGTAGAAAAAAAGCTAGAAAAACGGCAATAATTATTCTAGAAACAGAGGTATATTTCTTTTGAATGGATATGCGCTTCTTGCACCGAATGGACATGAGCTTCTAACACATCCATATTACATACCTAACTGAATGGACACTGCTATTCATGTATAGTTGTTGGACAAGACAAAGTGAAACGATAAACTGAGCATTGCCTCACCGACCTGCAGCTTCCCAATCCATGCACTACCGAGCCAGGCATATGTAGCATACAATATAGATAAATTGTACTCAAGTTCAGAGAAGTATACGGCGTGGCCGCATGTGGCCGGAAAGGTTTCGTATTGGAGTAGGAAATGGACGTGAAGGAGGCACTAGATAAATATTGAGGTTGGGCGTGGCGGCTTGGATGAGCTTGCCGGCCGTGATTTGTAACCAACGACTGAAGAGATTAATAAAAAAGGGCAGGCGGCGGTTTTTGTTCTGGCCGCGGCTTTTGAAAGCAAAATACAATAGTGGCGGCGCATATCGTTCCTTCCTGCTGTGTTTCCGAGGGGAGGCGAGCGACTCGGCTGTTTGACTTGCGATGCAGAGTGAAAAGAAAGAGGAGGCGGTGGCTGTTCTTTGCTTGCCGAGACTTCTGGTTAAAGAAGACGACGCAAAGAGGGCGCCTGCTATCTCTGTGACGTGAGCGATCTGCGCGAAGAAAAGAAAAGGTAAGTCATTAAGAGATTAATTAGATTTGTTAATTATACTTTTGCGTGGTGTTTATTAAACTTTACGTGGCTGCTAGACATGTGCTGGTAGTTAGATAAAAAGAGAGATGAGCTGTGATTTTTTATGTGAGAGGGAGGGATTAGAAAAAAGTGGCTTTTGTTATGACTTCAGATGTGATGTTAGACGACTGCATGTTCTAGCAGCAAGTAAAAGAAAAAGTAAGAAGAGGCAGTGCATGTGTATGTGCATTGCGTGAAGTGCTGTACTTGTTGTTAAATTAGCATATTTGACTTCATCATCTGAAGATAAGGAGAAGTGGTGCTGTCTCGGCTGTCCCCCGGTGCGTCACTGGTACGTGCATCAACAGAGGTAAATACTGCTGCTTTGTTTTTAAATTCGTCAGTCCCTGTTGATTGGATAGCAAATCCAAGAGAGATCCGGCTATTAAATCTACTGCTCGCTAATTTCTTTTTGGTTGCATCTGAACATCAAATACTTGGGGGTGATCGGAATAGCGATGATTTTTGGCTGAAAAACACATGGTGATGAAAAAACATCAGAAATGAGTTAGTGGATAGTGTAGTGAATAGTGAAAAAAAGCTAAAACTAGAAGCTGAAGCTGAAAAAAAGCCAAACCGATCACCCCCTTGGTCCGGCTGCTCTCCACTGAATTGAGAATTCGGCTTCTGGTGAATTTCTTGTGCTATTTATTCACTGCAGATTGGTCTGAACAACCATTGCTTCAGGACGTGGATAATTAGGGTTTAATCAATTTTCGTCACTTCTACATCAACGATCTTGTTTATTTTTTATCTCAAGTTCTAGACTTCTGATTGGCGTAATTCCAATTAGGTTAGTTCAATAACCTTCTCTAGTTTATTCCGACAAAGTTTTAGGTCAATCGGAATTACGGTTTTTTATTGAGCTCAGTTTTAGTGAGGTTACAATGCTTTATCTAGAAATCGAAGCGAATCTTAAATAGATTTTGTGTTTAAGGGGAGAGTCTTAAAATTTATTTTTAGCTTTCACAATCATTTATCCTCCTCTGATTATCTATCTTAATGTAAATCGATCCCACTACGTAGACAACCGAAATCGCTCCCCCGCGCAGAAGAAATGATGTCGAACGAATCCAAATGGCTCCCCCGCGCGCAAGAAATGGCAGGCTCCGTTCCCACGCTCGATTTCGGCTGTCAACAGCAACGGATCCACAAAACGTGTGAAGAACCGATGATTCACCTCCAATAGCTCGAAGCGTCGTCGCAAGTGCCTTGTTTCCAGTGCTGTGCTGGTTGTTTGATGAAACGACGATTGTTACCTCTCTCTTCAATTAATTCCTTTCATGTTATCCTAAAATCCTACATGGTATCTCATAGAAACAGCTGATATAGACTATTGGAGATGCTCTAAGTGGTAACTCGTGTTGGTCCGATTTTTGGGGGAAAGAGAGAATCAAGTTGGTCTGTCTAGTTTGAAGTGGGCGAGGCCTTTGTGTCGACCAGGAGAAACTCGGCCCGGACCCGAAATTTGCCGGCATCCACCTCGGCCTGGATTGGCCCGTTTTCCGGTTCAGGTCACCGCCAAGCCAGACACCCTTGTCTGGGCCGAAAAGCACGGCCTTTTTCTTTCCTTCTTCCCCGTGCCACACTCTCGCCGTCGCCGATAGCACGACGGTCACCGCGTCCAACAAACCTCACCACGGAACAGCGTTCTTCTTCCTTCTTCACGTAGGTGCGTCTTGTAAACCCTGACCTAAGCAAAATCAGCGTCGCGTCAACCGCCACGGCTTGCTTTACCAACCAACAAAGGCCAACGCCATCTCGAGAAGTTGGACGAGCATGGTGGTATATCGCACTGCAACGAGCATGGTGGACTTGTGATGTGGACTGTCGTGACTCCTCGGCCCGATAGCGAGCGCGGTGGACGAACATCATGGTGGCAACCGCGGTCTACGGATGAGCCGCCTTCGATTTTGATCCCCTTTTGGACCAAAACAACGTTGCCAGAATTTATGGCGGTAAACAAAGACCGGTAAACAACGTTGCCATCCTGATATTCCTTCTAGTTCCAGGTCCATGCTCTGTTTAAGCAAATCAGAAGATTAACGTATATTTTCATATTTTGACCCAAAATCGTCTCTTTACATGCTAAGAAAAAAAAAGTGACGACGTATCGCGCACACCAAGACGCAGCAGCCCAGCCGTAGAAAAAAGAAGCTTCTCCAAAGCGAAAGTATACGAGGGAAAAAATTGTTCAAATCCTAGTCTTCTAGACCGCGCGCGTCACTCTGACCACAAAGAAAAGAGAGAAACCAGCCATCTTCCTCTACATAAGCAACGGTTATAGCACGTACAACGTTGTCCTGAGAGAGTATCATCAAACAGATATACGAGGTTATAGCACGCCGGCGTGCGCGCCCAGCCCAGGCCCAGCGCCGCACGAGCGAGCTAGATACGATGGAGGCGCTCGCTGGCGGCAAGCCGCTGTCTGCGCGTGCGAGGCAGATCGCCAGGAGCCGGGAGGAGATGCTGGGCCTCCTCGCCGACTTCCCCGGCGGCGGCTCCGACCGCGAGCTCTCCTTCTCCGACCTCGTCGAGGCCCAGGCAAGCACGGACCACGCCGAGACACCGCAGCCGCCGGCGCAGAAGGATCACGTGAGCTCGTTGTCGTCCGAGCAGCAGCAGCAGGCGGCGGCGGCGGCGAGGTCGGAGAGGAGGCTGCGGAGACGGCGGAGCGACAGCAGGGGGAGCTGCGGTGGAGGCGGGGACGGTGTGCTGCTCAACTTCTACGTGCCAGGGCTGCTCACCAGGTGCATGACGACGCCGCGGCCAGGCCGCGGCACGCTGCCGGCTGGGGCCGGGCAGGGCTTGCCGGCGACCGTTGCTGCCGGCAAAGCAAGGTGAGCGGTAAACCGAGGAGCGTACGTACTGTGGTTAAATTTTCTTTGAAAGTGATCACAGAACCGGAGACCCCTTGCTTGTCCGATATACGCTGTACACGGTGAGTCGGCGAAATCTGCAGTTCTGCACCATGGATGCGATGATACGCAGCTCTCCTGCGTTTTCTCTTGGAAAGGAAACTGCGCCATTGATTTCATTGGACTCAATTAGCAGAATTTGTCAGGCAGTAAAATAACCCTAGGAACAAGATATTACTAACTGTTAAGTCATCTTGAAACCTTCTCTGGTTGTGAGGTTATTGGTTAGTAGTTGTAGACTTTTAGCTAGTGAAGTAGGAGTACGTATGACTAGTATGATTGCAGTGCGACTGCATTAGATCCTACTCTTATTCTAAGATGATTACATTCTATGGGAATATTACAAGTGCTCATTAGTCATTACTTTCTTTTCAACACACCGGATGCAGCATTTAATCAATGCATGGCCACGAACATTCTTTTTCCATCAAACGGCGCTAAAAGGAGTAATCAGTACATGCATTTTTCTCTCCTCTAGAAAACAAGTACATGAATTTTTCTCAGGATCAGTTTCTTTGACAATTCCAAGCACTCCCCTCCTTTAGACCACATGATTTTTCCATTCTTTTGACTTAGCTAGCTTTCTGAGTCAAAAAAATGGAACAACTCATGACCAGGAAAGAAAGGGAACAAAGATGACAATCTGACCGAAGTACACAGAGATAGCTATGCAGCTGAATTTTTTTTTTTTACAAACCTTTTCTTTCCAACATTTTTTCAGAAACCACTGGCTTACAAAGCAGTGTTCGCACGTTCATGATTACTAGTATGTTATTTCAGATGCCATTGGAACATGATTACATCCATCTAACTTATATCTGATCTTTCAGGATAGAAGCGCCGCTGGCCGTCGGATGCTGGCCGGCGTTGTGGGGCAGAGGACGCGAGCGCCGCAGTAAGCCGGCCAAGCGTGCAGCCGAAAGACGAGATATCAGGGTGCCAGTATGAGTCATGCATATATAGTCGATCTACTAGCACCACAATACTGGCTTTGCTTCATGACCTTTTTTCCTTGCTAATTTGAGGTTTTTCACCTGTAAATAATCCTTTCTTTTTGAGGGTTGTGTTGGTATGTACGTAGTACCTCACATACCAATATGAGATACTATTATGGAATATCATCGCCAAAGTAAGAATAAATAAAGGCAATAATAGACATCACGGGAATTAACAGTATGAGTCATGCATATATAGTAGATCTACTAGCACCACAATACTGGCTTTGCTTCATGACCTTTTTTCCTAGCTAATTTGAGGTTTTTCACCTGTAAATAATCCTTTCTTTTTTAGGGTTGTGTTGGTATGTACGTAGTACCTCACATACCAATATGAGATACTATTATGGAATGTCATCGCCAAAGTAAGAATAAATAAAGGCAATAATAGACATCACGGGAATTAACAGTATGAGTCATGCATATATAGTCGATCTACTAGCACCACAATACTGGCTTTGCTTCATGACCTTTTTTCCTAGCTAATTTGAGGTTTTTCACCTGTAAATAATCCTTTCTTTTTGAGGGAATAAATAAAGGCAATAATAGACATCACGGGAATTAAAACTTTTAAAAGTATTTTATTGGAGAACCAGCGGAAGCTGAAATAAAGGTCTAAAACATAGGACCGGTCTATTTCTAACCAAAAGAAGAATAAGTGAAATAATAAAATAGTAGCAAGTCACAGTGCTGAAAACTCGAGTGCTCCCACCCATGCATGATCCTATCACTCCACTGACTTTTTACCTGAGAATGAAAAGAGCAAATGTGATATTTGAAAATCTCAGCAAGCACCCAACAACGGTCACAACACGGTGAGCAAAAGACAAGTAATACAAGCAAGAAATTGACACAAGTTAATTGTAATGAAACTAGGTTATTGGAACACCGATATCGATCGAAGATAGGGGTAACGAAACTATGAAAATAAGGATATTTGCTATATAGCAAGTTATGGCAATAGAACTAGTGATTACTTTCTACATATTCGATTATACGAGAGTAGTCAGGCACAACATTGTCCCCGACTGTATAACCGCAGATGGGGTGTAATATCTAGAGTGACGAGACAACAAGAACGGTGAAATCAAAGATAATTGTTATTTAGCAAGTTATGGCAATGGTATTTGCGATTACTTCTCATATACTCGATTATACAAGAGTAGTCAGGCACAGCACTATCTTCTACTGTATAACCGCAAATGAGGTGTAATATCCTGAGTAACGAAAGTGTACAACCCCCCGTACGTTACCAGGTGGGTGAAAATCTCTCCTATATGTAGATAACCTCAGGCCAAGTAACTGTTATATTATTATCCGATTGTAAGGAATAAATTTAAAGAACTAAGGAAAGGCTAAGATAAAATTATGGAAAGTGAAGGATTTGCCAAGGTTAGAAATTGAAGGCTTACAACGCGATAAGGGTGAGGTGAAATGATAATATGGTGATACTGATAATTGTTATAATATAGGCAGATCATATGGTAACAACTTAAGAGAACTAAGGGATGGTAAAGATAAGGCTATAATAAGTGAAAATATTTACTGAGACTAGAAACAAAAAGCATAACTCCCGATAAGAGGGCAATATAGAATGATAATAAGGTGGTAGATATTTAAGTATTAATCTAAAAGGAGTATTATAATATAGTTCATGCAAGGGTTGTCAACTATCCAAGTTTTATTATGTGATAAGTGATTATTAGTCAGATTAATAGGCATCATGTATATATAAATCCGTCATTGCTCACAAACAACATCATACAGTTAATGGATAATGGTATCATGAACTAAACCATAGCAGCCCTAATATAAAAAGAGTGCTAATAGTATTAACCCTAAATTAAACATGTTCATATGTTACCCCCCAATTAATGATTGAAGTATTAATTCTAAATCACTAATTAAAAGCATAAATACTAGAACATAATTAACTGAGCATTCTAATAAGCCTAAAAGCACGTGAAACAAGCTAACCTAAAAATCATGATATGAATACAGTATTAAAATTTTAGAACCAGGCAAGCATTAGTAATATGATAATAACCAGGTAATACTTAGTGATATGATAATAACCAGGTAAGTTTTAATGATATGATAATTGCTAAGCAAGTGTGAGGGACATGATAATAACCAGGTAAGCTTTAGTGATATGGTAATTGCTAAGCAAGTATGAGTGACATGATAATAACCAGGTGAGGTTTATTGATATGATAATTACTAAGCAATGGCAAAGATGACAAGTAATCTGAAAACATGTGGTATGCGAAACGAAAAGTGGTTACAGCCGCGAGGTCCTTGCTTTGAACATGCTCGACGGATCAACTGCACGAAGGATCTCGAATGCGCAACTGCCCAGCCACTCTTTCAACAGCTACGTGCGGACCTACACGATGGGACAGAGGTACAGTAGGTCCGGTTCAGTAAGGTTTGCTAAAAACGACGAACGATATGCTTCATCGAAGAGAATCCGTACGAAACGCTATTCGGCCGCGCGAAACAAAGTTTGGTTGCATGAATGCGTTTGGCCGAGTGAAACACCATTCGACTGCGCGAAACAGAGTTCGGCCACACGAATGGCGTTCGGCCACCACCGCCGTGCACCGCGCCGCGCTACACCTCTGGCACCGCCACCACCATGGCACCACCATCGACCGCTGTAACACCTCAATCCATGTGTGTGTGCATATGAGGATGTAGATTAGTCTTACATTGCTAGCTTAACATGAGAATTACTAATATATAAACTTATAGGCACCATTGGTAATAACCTCCGATTAACCGTTTTGCGCGAAGCGAAGATGAAAGCGCAAACAGGTTGTTACGTGTGTGTGGCTTATCCATAATAGGGTTAGGTTTAAATCGATTTGGACCTTATGGCGTTACAAATGGTATCAGAGCCGACCCTCACGGTTGCACAGGCGCGTACAGATCAGAGGCGTAGGCATATGACGTATGGCGCGTGTGGGCCTAGAGTGGACACATGGCATGATATATGTACCAGCACTGGACGCATGAATATGTGCCAAGAGGGGGAGGTCTTGATCATTTGCCTCAGTGTGGGTATGTTGGACCGACGAGGACGTCGGGTTCTTTAAGGGGGTGTATGTAATACTTCGGTCCATGATAGCCTATATGTGTGTGCACATGAGGACGTGGATTAGTCCCACATTACTAGCTTAATATGAGAATCACTAACATATAAACACATATGCACCATTGGTAATAATCTCATGTTAACCGTTTTACGCGAAGCGATGATGAAAACACAAGCAGATTGTTAGATGTGCATGATTTATCCATAATAGGGTTAGATCTAAGCCGATTTGGATCTTAGAGCGTTACAGCCGTCATGGCCACCGCCGCCCCCACAAGTGACTTCGCTCGCCGCCGGTTGCGCTGCCGCAGCGCGCGCGCGCGCGCGCCGCTTCGCTGCGTGCGCTCCTTTGTCGCCATTGTGCGTTGCCACCGCTGTCAGGTCTTGCGCGCGCTGCGCGCGCGCTATCAGATGCGCCACCACTGCTGCCATGTGCGCCATCGTCACTGACGTCGTCATCGTGCCACAACCGCCTCCCACCAAGAGAGAGCGAGAGATAGGAGAGGAAGAGAGAGAAAATATAGATGGGAAAGAGGGGTAGAGATAAAGATGAGAGAGAGAGAATAGGTTTTGAAACGCTGCAAACCTGCTTAATTTTAGGGTGTTACAATGTGATACCGTGATCTTCCTTGCAACCATGGCATGTCAGCTGTAGGCGAGCTTTGTTAGATTTGATGATGCAATTGATACTTTGAGAGGTGCTACTTTGTGCCAGGCTTCACCTTTCCCATGGCGCATTGCACAGGTGATACAGAGTTCAGGGGAAAAAACGGAATCTGACCCCTGAATCAGACATTCAGACTAATTGGTGCCATGTACCCACTAGAGAAGAAAAGAAAGGAAACGAAAGATACAAAGTTCCAAAAGTACGTTACCTCACTTGTCCCTGCCAAGTTCCAATTGCATTCATGTGTTTTCCGCGTTCTGGATATGAGAACACGAAAACGATGGCTGTGAATGAATTCATACGAGCAATCGTTGTAGCGTACGCTGCATTGCATCCCAAAGTTGTGGCTGATTTCCTGGGAGATGCACGTCCGATTCCAAAGCCGAAATCAGCCGTCTCAGAGAGCTGGGAAGAGCCTGCTTGCTTGGTCTAAAAGGTTATTGACGTATCTCTGTAGCTTTTACTCCTCCAAAAAGTAACAAAATATTTTTCCGACGATGTCGACACCACAGTATGACACAAACATATCGAGTCTACGCACAGCAGCAGCGCCTCACATATATCTTTTTTTTGGAGAAGCGCCTCACATATATCAACCAGGAAGAAGTACGCGAAGAGCAGCAAGCGTTGCATTAGGATTCAGAACCATGGCACATGGACAAGACACGAGCAAGCATATTGCAAACCGGCACTGCGACCACGGACTTCTGTAACGGTGCTAAATCCCAAGTTCACCAGGAAGCCCAACAAAACTCAACACACACAAGCATCAAGTCTACTGAAGATTTCCCCATAGCTGCGGGAAACTAGTAGTCTCGATCGTAGTGCCCAAATATGGGCAGTCACACCGTAGCACACTAGTAGCAACAGGAGACCATAAAGACACACAGACCTCACTCCTCATCGGCCTGCAGATCATCCTCATCCTCATAGTCGCCTTCGTCTTCAGCGGTGGCATCCTGATACTGCTGGTACTCCGCGACAAGATCGTTCATGTTGCTCTCGGCCTCGGTGAACTCCATCTCGTCCATTCCCTCACCGGTGTACCAGTGCAAGAAAGCCTTCCTCCTGAACATAGCCGTGAATTGCTCGCTCACCCTCCTGAACATTTCTTGGATGGATGTGGAGTTTCCAATGAAGGTCGATGCCATGGAGAGGCCTCTCGGTGCAATGTCACAGACGCTGGACTTCACATTGTTGGGGATCCACTCTACGAAGTAGGACGAGTTCTTGTTCTGGACGTTGATCATCTGCTCGTCGACCTCCTTTGTGCTCATCTTGCCACGGAACATGGCAGAGGCAGTGAGGTAACGGCCATGGCGAGGATCAGCAGCGCACATCATGTTCTTGGCATCCCACATCTGCTGGGTGAGCTCAGGGACAGTGAGGGCACGGTACTGCTGGGAGCCACGGGAGGTCAAGGGGGCGAACCCGACCATAAAGAAGTGGAGACGGGGGAAGGGGATAAGGTTCACTGCCAACTTCCGGAGGTCAGAGTTCAGCTGACCAGGGAACCTCAGGCAGCATGTTACTCCACTCATGGTGGCAGAGATCAAATGGTTCAAATCTCCAACTGCAGAAATCAGCATGCATAACAAAAATGTTAGGTACCTAGGAACACATAGCAAGTGACATATTTCTAAGCAGAATAGCAAAAAGAAATATGTCGAACTGCAATAACAAAATTTGTGTTTGTTTTCATGTGTTCCGTCAATCAACTTCACTTTTCTGCCAACTTTGTTTAGACTGAGAAACAGAAATTACAAGAGCATCAGGCTTCAACCTCCGTAAATTTTATCATTTGCACACCTTTACATTGATCAATTCAGCCAAAGATAAATAATTTTTGAGATATACGATCTTAACAGCTCGTCAGATCAACACTTCAAGCTAACAGTAATTCTTAAGGTCTAGCTAAAGAAAAATCATGTCATAAGACCATTCTGAACGATAATGATGTAGAAATAGTGAAATACTGTAGAGGAATGAAAGCCCATTGATCAAGTCAAGCATTAGGGTCCATCCAGATCTAGTCTAACATGATAATAAATGCCCTAAAATAATAACATGCAGAAACATTTTCCAAAACTGATCAACTACAATCCTTGCAAAAAAAAATGGTCAACTACAACATGTATCGATCTTTAAGATGGGCGACGTGAACATGAGGTAAACAATAGAAATTTTGCATTACATATTTCTGATAAGCATATAGTTGTCTATTTCCATGCTAGACAACTGCACACAAGATTTAAAGATTAATGACTATCTCTTTTGGGTACAAAGAAATGGTTAGTAACTCATTCATAACAAAAACTCTAGATTAAAGTACACATCCACTGAAAAACAGATTTCTAAACGTGGTATATATACATAATAGATGTCATGTTTTAACAGGTAATACAGATAGTTGGGACTAGGATGATCTAATTTTACACCAGGGCTATAACCATATGTAAAAATCTAATAATAAAAGGGATAAATTTAACTTACAGCTAGGTGTGGTCAGCTTGAGAGTCCGAAAACAGATGTCATAGAGGGCCTCATTGTCAAGAACCATGCACTCATCTGCATTCTCAACCAACTGATGGACAGAAAGTGTGGCATTATAAGGCTCAACCACAGTATCAGATACTTTTGGTGAGGGGAAAACAGAGAATGTCAGCATCATGCGGTCTGGGTACTCCTCCCTAATCTTTGATATCAACAGTGTACCCATGCCAGATCCAGTACCACCACCAAGAGAGTGGCATACTTGGAAGCCTGAAAACATAAACATATCCTTCTAAATAATGATTCCAATTGGATAGTAATCATGCTAAAATCTAAATAGAGAACCGCTGGTTGGACACCATAAATACTAAAAATATGAGATAAAAACAGCACATGTGCTTAAATCACTGGTTCTGCTAGTTGGGACTATCAAAACATTTCATAAGAGAGGTAAGCCATAAATAAGAAAGCCCTGGCAACAACCTAACAATGTAAGCGATGACCAAATGTTCATTAGCACTGGGCAAGATAGGAGAGTTAAGCCATGAGTAAGACCCAGGCAACAACCTAACAATGTAAGCAATGGCCAAATGTTTATTAGCACTGGACAAGATGACAATTTATTTGTACTCTGTTCTCAGAAAACAATTTACTCATACACAAAATCATCCAAATTTGTACACTTTCCAACCCATACTCTGGTTTATATTACATACTTCAAAATTAACACTACTCAGGTAATCATCACTATAAAAAATTACACCATCACCATATAGCATTATAGCATTACCGGCATTATATATACAAGATGCATATAGGATCAGCCTGAAATTTCACAGGCATGACAACATAATCCAGTGCTGCATAAAATGAATAAATTTGTTGTAATATCCAAACTCAACTCAATACAAACAAATTCTGTCGTAAGGATTCTATACTCTCACCAATTTAATATAAGTTCAATTACCTTGAAGGCAGTCACAGTTCTCAGCCTCCTTCCTGACAACATCAAGAACAGAATCAATGAGCTCAGCACCCTCAGTGTAATGCCCCTTGGCCCAGTTGTTACCAGCACCAGACTGCCCAAACACAAAGTTGTCAGGGCGGAAGATCTGCCCATACGGTCCAGTGCGGACGCTGTCCATTGTTCCAGGCTCAAGATCCATAAGGACAGCACGTGGCACGAAGCGACCACAGGAAGCCTCATTGTAGTAGACATTGACACGCTCCAGCTGCAGGTCAGAGTTGCCTACATAGCGCCCCGTGGGATCAATGCCATGCTCATCACACACCACCTCCCAGAACTTGGAACCGATTTGGTTGCCACATTGCCCACCCTGTACGTGAAGGATCTCTCTCATCTTTTCTCTGAAAATCAGAAATGCATAGGGTAGGCAATATGTCATATAGTGCAGTAAAACTCGCAAAATGATGGATCCAACCAGATTTACGCAGAACAAAGCAAGATTTAACCTGTTTAACTTTCTGAGCCAAATTATCAAGTATGTGTACAAGCTGCAAACATCCGCGGTTGTTATGAACCAACCAACCAAGCTCTATGACACTATGGCACCACAGTCCAAAGTTTCAGTTCACAAGCAAACTAGGATTTAAAAGGACAATATGTGGTAACAAACTAAACTCACACTCAGATCGCTTCAACCAAACTAATAGCCTCTGCATAGTGAAATTTCGGCAGAACAGTGATAAAAATGATCTAACGCGGAGTTGATTGCTCAATAATATCGCCTCGAACAAACTTTGGACGTTGGAACTAACGTTAGATCTGGCGCATTACGCGCAAAATCTGACGGAAATGGCTACATTCCACGCAAAACACTGAATCCCACCACCGTCGTACGAAAGCTCAAAAAAGCTCGAGATCGAGATACATGGCCGCCACACAGATGACCAAACTGTACCAATCCAATCCCCCAAACCCGAGCGGATCGCAGCATTGCTCACTGAAACAACTCGAATCTGCCCATTACGAACTTGCGCACCGAATTAAACAACCGGATCGACGCATAACTCGACCAAAACCACTGAATTGACACCCAGATCCACGCACATTACCGGCTTCCTCACCCAAAACGACCCAGATTTTTTTTAAAAAAAAATGTAACAAAACACAGGAAAAAGAGCCCAATTCAAACGAGATGATAGATCAGACCCACTAGCATTAGCAGCATTAACATGTTATGGGAAAATACCTTCCAAACTTACGATTAACTTACGAGGCGTAGGAGGGTGGCGACGCGAAGCTAGGGGGTCGCGAGGTGGAGGCTGCGGAGCGTCTGGGCGCTGGGGGAGTTATATATAGCTGTAGGGGGAGGACGAGGAGATAGGGGCTAAATCCGACGGCCAGCGTGTGCTCCTTTCAACAGCTCATGGGATCGGACGGATGACATTTTCACCGTTCAAATTTAACCCCAGCGAACGGACTGAACTGCCCCTGGGATATTTCGCCCCGCTGGCCCCCCACTGTCGGTGTAACCGCTAGCCGCTTTGCGGTTGGTTCCAGTCTTCCAGCACAGTTACCGACAGGTGGGCATGTGAAGTTGGGCCCACATGTCGGTGGTTCATATATCTGAGGTACGGTCACGCTAGTTGGAGGAAGACAGTGGTGCTGCACTGGGCAGTGGTCACCGCGCACGGCTGGACGTTGGCCCGGGTTCACGCTGCAAGCTGGCCAGGCTCGTTTCTATTGGAAGGGAAATCGGTAGAAAGTCTACCCTGGTCCTCTCGGGGATTTTATTGCGATCCAAGAGGGTGTGAGTACTTGTTACTAGAAGATTATATATTTTTCTCTTCAATATTATGGTTCTACTTTAAACGAATTTAGCTTTTAATTTTATATTTTTTTTGCTTTTTCTTTTTTTCTCTTATTATTTTTATATTGTTCGTAATGATATAACATTTTTATTTTTTATTTAATTACTCAGAAAAAGATAACAACAACTATAATGCATTTCAACCGCTATAATGCAAAAAAAAATCAAAAGCCATATCTTATAAGCCAGTTGGAGCGGAATATGCTATCTACATGGAACGTCTATAGACATGTCATGAATCTTTTTTCATGTAAGGAAGAGAGTAAGAGGGCACAAGTCTATGGAATAAGTCCATGACTATGAAATTAGATATTTGATTCTTCAAACTTTGCAATTTAGTTCAAATAACACTTTAACCTAGTTTGTATGGTGGTATTACCTGTGTGCTCGATAAGTATGCGGTTCTACTACATAGGATAACACGTTGACCAAATTAGGTTAATAACATATGGAGTCCATGAGGGCTTCTCCCACCAAGCTCCTAACGATGCTTTTATGGTCACTATCCCCTATAGTTATCCCTCTCTCTATTTAAATTTATTCTATCTCTATGGATCCCACCTGTTATTCATATAAAATTTGATCAATATATCATCTTAAGTGGTCAAATCGCACATTTATCGTGTCATATAGGTAATACCACCATCTAAAACTAAGTCAAAGTGTTTTTTGAATTGAATTACAATTTGAGAAATCAAATATCTAATTTTATAGTTCAAAGTGCTGGACAAAATTTTCAAAAGTTTGATGTTATATGCACCGTTTTTTTAAGTCTATTGTTATCCTCGGAAGGGAAAAAAAGATGTTTACTGGGCTACATGTGTACTGAGCCTAGCTACGGTGCAGCCTACTCGGCTTGGTCCGTGTTCACTATTGTCAGAAGTGTTATGTAATTGGCAGCCCGCCCTCGTAAAGCTGAAATTTCCTGGCCGCTCAAGGAGTTGGGCCAATGCCCAATTTGCATCGGCTTGGGCACGCTTCCGGGTTCCTTCGCCACCGCCCACCACAAGGCACAAACCATCTCGCTGCCGCCCCCTCGCCGTCCCCCGTGCCGCGCAGGAACCGAGCGTGCCCGCCAACTTCACGCGCGCATGCCATAGTTTTCCGCCTTGCTGGGCCGACCTCTCTTCGCGCGGCCTGCTCGGCGGTACATGGTTCCCTGCTGCGCGTCCCGTGTTGCCGCATTGGTACCAGCGCATGTTCAGCGAAGCGGCATGCCATGAGGAAATGTGATCGCGACACTCTCCTTGCCGAGTGGCCGTATGCGTTTGCCTTTCCTCGCGCATTTGCATTGTTAGGAAATGGAAGAGGATAAAACGAAAGGAAAATGTCTAAAGCTGTCCAGACTTTTGCAACATAATCTCTTCAGTTTTTTTTTTTGCTTTGGAAATTAGGACTGTACGCTCCTGTTCATCTGATTGCTCCAAGGTAGAAATTTTTCCCTTTGTTTCTTCGAGACAAACACAAAGCTGACGCAACAACAGAATTTCTCACCGTGTTCCCCGTACACGAACGAACAATCACGAGCTCACAGGCACAAACACAGGTCAAACCCTCACAGGTGAATACACGGCTCATGCCTGTTCTTTACGGCTTTTAAAAGCGCTTTTGACTTTTGCTACAGTAACTAACTTTTAAACGGAGTATTTTTTTAAGATGAGGTCTACAAGTTAATTGTAGCACACGTTAAAAAACTAATATCTATATCATCAAAAATCGCAAGCGAGTATCTCTCTTTTCACAATCTCTATTACAAACAGCTAAAAAATCATCAACCGCAGTCGAAAAGAACAGGCCCGAATACATCCCCAGAATAACCCCAACGGCTAGTTCCCCCCGAAGCCCCCGCCGCCTCCATCCCAGCCGTCGGATCTCCCCCGTCCGAACCGTTGGCTCCCCTGATCCCTCACGGCCTCCGGACCGTTGGAGCTGCCCGATCCAAATAAAGCTAGAGACCCACCACGCCGCTTCCCTCTCGTCCCCAACCCAACACCGAAAGGCAAAAGCCTCCCCAATCCAAGCAAGAAGAAGCAAGCAGCAGCAGTAGAGAGGAATCGGGGGAGAGGAGAAGAAGAGAAGATTCTTCATCGCCGCTGCGCTTTGTTCCAGAGTTCGCCGGAGTAGCCGTTCCTGGCCCCTCGGTGTTCTCGGGACCTTTGGGGTTCTTGATACGCATGGCTACAAGGCACCAGCGCGCGGCTGCTCCTCCGCAGCCGACGAACAGAGGTGAGCAGTCGGATCTTGGGTTCTGACGCCGTGTGGGTTCTTTATTTGATCCGGGTCTGGATTGTGGGGTTCTTGGGGACAAGATTTTTGGGGGTCTGAGGCGGATCTGTTCCGTGTTATGTTTTGTACGATTCCTGGGGAAAACTTGTGTTTTGAGGTAGTCCATCTTGATTTGGTTGGAGTTCTTGATCTGTTCGCCGCCTGTTTGGTTCTATTCCTTCACCCAAGAACGGATTTTTGACGTTGCCAGGGCCGTCTGGTATGAGTTCCTGATCTTTCCCGGCCCGATTCGTGTATCAAGAATGGATTCTGATGTGGCCCAGCCTATTTTTGATTCGATTGCTCGACCTGTTCCTGGTTTTCTATTGTCTGTCCTTCGTCGAGATTGGGTTTCGCATGTCTGACGAAGTACAATTTGGTGAAAGTTCGCATTTGTGTTCTTTTGTCTACGTTTTGGTGTGCTTTAGGTCGATTTCGTATGAAACTTATCCCGTGCAAATGCCATCGTATTCTTATTTCTCTTCGGCAATGGCCAGGTGCTGCAGTCCCGGCGGGAAAGCAGAAGGCCGCACCTGATGCAAGAAACCGAAAAGCCCTCGGTGATATCGGCAACGTCGTGAACGCCCAAGTGGTCGACGGGCAAGAAACAAGAAACCACCGGAGCCTTTTGTAGCCATTTCTTGCTTCCATTCCTTCTCTGAAACCGGTGTTCTGTACTGTAACAGGAAGATCCAACTGCCGGAGGGGATCAATCGCCCCATCACCAGGAGCTTCCGCTCCCACCTCTCACAGAAAGCTCAGGCGAATGCCGCTGCGGCGAACAAGGTACAGAGACGAGCCACTTTGGTTTTCAGATACTTTCCACTCCTGCCATTCCTGTACCTACAAATCATTTGATTTGATCCCAATTCGGTGTGATGGTTTGCAGAATGCCATAGCCACTCTGAAGCCGGCCAGGAAGCCTGAAGCCGCTCTGAGGCCGGCCAGGAAGCCTGAAGCCGCTTTGAAGCCGGCCAGGAAGCCTGCCAAGCCCGTCCCTCGTCCTGAGCCGGTCACCAAGATCAGCCCCGACGAGATCAAGGAGCCGTCGGAAAGTGTCGGCAGCTGTTCTTCCCACAAGTATTCCAGGAAGAAGGTCGTGAACACGCTTACAACTGTGCTTACTGCTCGTTCTAAGGTGAGTGATCTGATCCATCCTGCTTTTGCATTGTAGCTGATCATTTCAGTGCCATAACCCATGCACGCTTGTCCTTGTTAATGTCAGTTCGCCTGTGGCCTCACTGAGAAGCCAAAGGAACTCATTGAGGACATTGACAAGCTCGACGGCGACAACCAGCTGGCTGTGGTTGACTACATTGAGGACATCTACAAGTTCTACAGGACTGCCCAGGTAAAGCTTCGTCATCTTTAGGAAGATTGATCAAGTGAGTTCAGCATGTTCTGAAAGTGTTCACCATGTTTGTTGGATGCAGCACGAGAACCGTCCTGCTGACTACATGAGCAGCCAGCTCGAGATCAATCCCAACATGCGGGCGATCCTCACCGACTGGATCGTTGAAGTTCACTACAAGTTTGAGCTCATGCCGGAGACCCTGTACCTCACGATCTACGTCATAGATCGGTACCTCTCGATGCAACCCGTGCTGCGAAGGGAGCTACAGCTTGTCGGCGTCGCGGCCATGTTGATCGCCTGCAAGTATGAGGAGATCTGGGCGCCGGAGGTAGACAAAAACATCACCTTCGCATCATTGTTCATTTCTAGCTTTTGTTGGAACACTCTTCAGTGGTGGATTGCTTGAGTTGTGCAGGTCAGCGAGTTCATCTGCATATCTGACAATGCCTACACGCGGCAGCAAATTCTTGCCATGGAGAAGAGCATTTTGAATAAGCTGGAGTGGAACCTTACTGTCCCCACACCTTATGTCTTCCTCGTGCGGTTTGTGAAAGCCGCTGGAGGCGACAAGGAGGTAGAGAACTGGACTGATCTCTCTCTGTAGTTCCATATCAGATTTTCCATGGAATTGTTTCGTGCTGAAACCTTTTCTTGTCGTGTGAATGCAGCTGGAGCATATGGTGTTCTTCTTTGCAGAAATGGCACTGATGGAGTACGGCATGGTATCATTCTGCCCATCGATGGTTGCCGCTTCCGCGGTGTGTGCCGCTCGATGCGCGCTGAAGAAGAGTCCCCTCTGGACAGACACGCTCAAGCACCACACTGGTTTCAATGAGTCACAGCTTATGTAAATCTCCTTGAATGTTTGTTTCTGAAGAATTTTATTGATTTAACTGCAATCTGTGAACTAAAAAAATTTGTATCTGATGGTTTCAGGGAATGTGCAAAGGTCCTTGTGAACTCACATGCTGCCGCTCCTGAGGGCAAGCTGAAGGCAGTGTACAAGAAGTACTCAAATGAGCAGTTTGGGCGTGTTGCTCTGCACCCTCCGGCAGTTGTCCAAGGCCTTGCCTAGGACTTAGGAATCAAGAAAGCTTGAGAGCATTTTTTTTTCTTTTTTGGGTTACTCTGTTCTCATGAGTATTCTCGGCTATTCTACAACTTTGATACACCTTGGTGTAACAACTATTCATAAGTATGAATTGCATTGAAAGTATTATTTTACATGTAATCCTTATTTCCTGACATTTCACTTGCAAAAATGATGTGCAACAGTAAGATAGGAGTTGAAAGTGTTCAACAGAAGAGTGATGGTTAAACTTTTCAATCTCGTCTGTTGGTCATTTTTTTCTGAAACTTCACAACAAAAATGGTATTTCGTGACTGTTGTACTACTTTGATACACCTTGTGCAAAAGCGTCCAACTCGGAAAGCATGAACTGAAGTGAAAGTATTATTTTACATGTCTTACTCATTTTCGGCCATTTTCACCTGCAAAAATGATATGCAACAAAAATGATACGCCATTTGTCACCTGCAAAGATATGGATTGAAAATTTTCCAACGGAACGGTGTTGCTGATATCGGTAACTTTTCTTAAATTTATAGCCCTTCGAGATCGGTTCAACAAAATGATCCTAAATGCACTGCTGAATTTTTACATTTTTAAAATTTAAGAGCCTAACATGTTTGGATCATTAAAACCCCTAAATGTGCTGAACACCGAAAGAGGTTTGGATCATTAAAAGTCTGCCACCAATTGAATCTAGTAGTGTTTTTCAAAAGAAAATTACACCAAACTCTGATACCAAGAAAATTACACCAAGAGTTGTAAATCTTCTAAAGGTGATTTGAATCATTAAAAGCTGCCACCAATTTGATCTAATGGTTCATTTTTTCCCTACCCTTTCTAAGAGAAAATTGAGTTCATTTTGAATGTAGTAGCAATTACAACCAATCAAATACTGTTGTGGGGTGGCCCAGCCCTAAACAAGTGGGCCTTGCCGTAGGTCTAATAGTATTAAGTAATGTATCAATATACTCCTACCTTTTGTAATTATTAAGGGTAAGAGGGGTATTAGGAGGGCAGATCCACTCATTCTTACCACTAGCTCTCTCTCTAGCTCTCTTAGTGCTATGTCTCCTTAAGAGAAGAGTACCATGTACCCATTGTTGTGCTCATACCACAATAGTTGACGCCGATCGTGTGGAACACGCAAGAAGCTGCGCAAGAAAGGGCGTTAGAGAGGGCCAGCTCCAAAGGGATCGACTCGGTGAAGGAAGTAGTGGGATATACAAGCAATATCACTGGATTATACTATGTAGCTGCATGGTGGCGTTCGGCAAGTAGTCCACAAACGTGAGTCGCATCGCCTCCGCATCAGCTCCAGCTTTGGCACCTGCATCTGGTCTCGAAACCAAACACTAGTAGCATGTGCACAAGCACGTATGAGCGGCTGGAGCAGTTGTTAGCTACACCGGTGTATCAGCGCCGAAGTGCGGAGCGGCCTCCATGCCCCTTCGTCGAGTGCCAACTCCATGCAACCTCCACAGGGGGCGTCCATGGCCTTCGCGTTGAGCGCTGTAGCCTTGCGGTCTTCGCGCCGAGCGCTGCCTCCGTTGTCGGATGCCTCCTCTCTTCGCCAGGCTTTGCACCGGCTCCGATGGTATTTGCGGCTCTGCGTCGACTCCGCCGAGCTCTGCTAGCTTCCGCGCCTCAGGCCGAGGCCTTCGCGAGCTCTGAGGCGAATGTGGGCAAAGGAAGTGCTCTCTAGTACTGCATATTCGTGGCAAGTTGTTAAGAGTTGTGCATGCATGTAGTTTGTATTGCTTGAATATTATAGTGCAATACTCCCACATGTTTGCCTCCGCACCACGCTCACCAGCCTTCGCACTGTACCGTCGACCTCTGGCCACTGGCCTCCGCACAATAGAGAATTGTATACGTATGCGGTGGTTCTTCGACCTTAATGCATGCATGGGCGCTCTATGGCTCACAGGCGCATACATGTAACAACATACGGGTGTGAATGGATGTTGGGTTGTGCGGGTGCTTATTCATAAGTGCTTGACTAGTTGTGCTGGTCACGCCAAAGTTCAAGCCACTTGCGACGACCTCACCAATGATGAACCGGAGGTCTCTACCCCTAAACAGTATATGATGTTTTGTTAGAGGAATTTCTATGATGCTACAAAGGTTATCTTTGTGAGAGGGACTATTTCTACCCCTTAAAGAAGTAGTCATATGCCACAATGATGAACCGGAGGTCTCTGGTGCGGGGCAGCAGACCAATGATGTCGAGCCTCCAGTGTGCCAACGACCATATTGGTGGAATTAGCTGGAGGGGGTTGGGTGGTGAGTGGGTGAATCTCCACATCCATTAGCATATATGTGTGTGTGTGTGTGAACATCTAGTACACACTCATCATGCATTCAAGTTAAAAAAAAAGTTACAAAAATTCTAGATGTACTTCGCAGTTTACTCCACCTATATACAAAAATTTAACTTTAAATTTATTCTATGTTAAGAACACAAAAAAAAGAGAAAATTCTCACAAAAGTTGAGAGTTTAAATCTGTCATAATTTTCTTTTTTTGGTACTTTTAACATAGAATGAATTTGAAGTTAAAATTTTGTAAACATGTGAAGTAAACCAAAAGTATAGAAAAAAATTCAGAATTTTTCACGACTATTTTTAATTTGAATGCACGATAAGCATACTATAGAGGTGAGTGCACAACAGTTTAGACACCCGGGTGTAATTACAATCACCTATAATACAACACCTAAATGAATATGAAATACCCTTTATCATCACTTTGGATATATTCGTATACTAATTATAAGATACTTCAATATGAACCACATGAAAAAGTTACAAGGGAGTCCATAGTTTTTAGCATATTTTATAAATACCTTCATATACACACATACAAAAGAGTATGTCAAAACAAATCTACATACCATCTCTAAAAAATTGTTCATACCATTTAGATGGTTTTAAATACTCGTACGCAAGATACTACTTACGTTATGAGATACGACATAGAGTGTAATTACACCTAAGACTTCATGTGTGTGTGTATTTTGTGGGCGCTCCTGGTTTGCATTTTACACCCACGCAGATTGATCTGGACACCCAATGTTGGCGTCTATGTTGTACAGGAGGAAAATGCTTGTACATGGTGGTTGCAATTTCTCTCTGGCTAATACTACGTATATTATAAGCGGGGGACTTCCTGGCCAGACACCCAAGCCACATGTCAACCTTGCAAAAAAGTCCCTCGAGTTTTGGTAATTACGTACAGGCCCTCGGTTTTGCGAAAATATCCCTGGTTTTTGTGAAAAATTCTCTCTGCTCTCCTTTTACTGGATAATGCCCCGTGGTTTTTTGTAATTACGTACAGGCGCTTGATTCTTTTGAAAAGCTCTCGATTTTTGCGAAAAATCTCTCCGCTCCTCTTTTACTGGATAACGCCCTGCATTTTATTCAAAATTACGCACGGGTCCTTGATTTTTTGCGGAGAGACCCCTAGCACGTCATTTTTACACGAATTTTTGTCGTTTTTTACTTCGGTCCACATGGTAGTGATTTTTGTCTTTACTTCGGTTTATATGGTAGTTAGCGCGGCGTGACGCTGCTCCTATGTGGCTAGTTCTTTATACTTTCATTAGATCTGGCCAATTCTTGCTTGTACGTACATTGTCGGCCGGCTGATTGTTGGCCAATTCTCATGGAGTTATCATTCGATCGAGCTGAGATCACGCCGACCGGAAAATTTCGTATGCGCATAAAGGTTTGGTGAACGGAACGACGTGGACGTGCAATTCGGTTTCCGCCGGATGAACCAGAAAGTCCCTCTCGTTTTGGATTTTTAGTTTTAGCTTTTAGTTGTTCTCTAAAAATCAAAATAGATTGATGGTTTTTAAAATGTATTTTCTAAACGGTTTTACTGTTGACATTAATATCTCTATCATTAACTATATCTTAAAAATTATAAATAAAAATTATTAGCCATAACTAAAAGACAATCAGCCGCATCCTAATAAAATAACAGTTACTGCAAGCTGGGTTGATTACATTTTGTTGGTTCAGACCGCGTACCAGACCGCAGACGAAACCAGCCGTAGATCCGGCCGTCCCGCAGAAACCAGGCCCACAGGCACCCGTGAGGCCGTGAACCATCTTTCGCTCTCACACAAACATCAAACCACCAAAAAGAAGACGAAGAATAAGAATACGTGGGAAAATTAGTTAGTTACAATTCTTCTCTGGTTTTCATATGTACCGAAATAATTGAAAACGCTAGTTAAACCTGAATGTCTGGTAGTTTCTTGTATAAAGAAAACCTTTTTTTTTGCTGTGAACTGAACTTGGTAATTTCCAGCTAGTCTTGTACTCCCAAGCCCTCAAAGGCAGATCTATGTAGGTGCATGGGGTGCAGCTACATCTTCAATTTTTTTGAGTATATATATATATATATATATATATATGTATATATATATATGTGTGTATGTGTGTGTATATGCTAAATACTCAACATTTGCACCTGCATAGGATAAAATATTTATAATTTTGGTTGTAGTTCAAGTGATATATGCGATATATTACATTTGAACAATTGAACTTTTTATGCTACATACTTTGAACTATTAGGTTCACACTCTTATCATTGAAATCCTAAATCCGCCACTGCAAACCCTAAACAAGTTTGGTGGTGCTACAAAATTCTAGCCAACCAGCTAGTGCACTCCAAAATTTTCGGTGACCCTTGAAATCAAGGTGGTTTTTTTTTTTGCAGATGATAGTTACAACTACTTATGACTCTAATACAAGCGTTTGTACAAACGAATTTAATGCTGATAAAGCTGTTTGAAAAGACGATAAAAAATCATCTTATTTATTTTAAAAAGTAATAAATTATAAGCTACTATAAGATAAAAATGAATAATGCTAAATTATAAGCTACTGTAAGCTAAAAATGAATAAGGCCGAAATCAGCAGCAGCGACTGGCGCCATCCAGAGGTTGGTGAGCTCAAGTCCTCAGAAAATTATAGCAAAACAGAGTTATAGGCTTATAGCACAACTCTCCGGATCCCCTCCCACTCACCTACCGCCGAACCCCCATCCGCTACGTCCGCCGTATAAATCCACCAAACATCCCACCACCATTTCCACCAACCCAAAGGAAGCCACCATGGACGCCGCCTTGCTCCTCCCCTTCGTCTTCGCGCTCGTGGCGATCCCGATCTCGCTCGCGCTGCTCGACCGGCTCCGCCTCGGCCGCCTCCCGCCGGGCCCGCGGCCGTGGCCCGTGGTGGGCAACCTGCGCCAGATCAAGCCCGTGCGGTGCCGGTGCTTCCAGGAGTGGGCGGAGCGGTACGGGCCGATCCTCTCGGTGTGGTTCGGGTCTTCGCTGACGGTGGTGGTCTCCACGTCGGAGCTGGCGCGGGAGGTGCTCAAGGAGCACGACCAGCAGCTCGCCGACCGGCCGCGGAATCGCTCCACCCAGCGGTTCAGCCGCAACGGACAGGACCTGATCTGGGCGGACTACGGCCCGCACTACATCAAGGTGCGCAAGCTCTGCAACCTCGAGCTCTTCACCCCCAAGCGCCTCGAGGCGCTGCGGCCCATCCGCGAGGACGAGGTCACCGCCATGGTCGAGTCCGTCCACCGCGCCGCCACCGCCCCAGGTAAGCAACCGAGATCACACTTCTCTATTTTCTTTCACCCCGGGGCATTAATATTATGCAATTTTGGGCAAATCGAGGGCATTTGGTGCAAAAAAGGAGGTATCTTTACTCTTTAGTCCAAAGAATCGTTGGGTGGGTCGCTGTTGGTTGTGGTGTCCTTGTGTTGATTGGTTTGGTGAATGGTGACGAATTGCGCTCTCGTGTTGACTCGGCTAAACGGTGCCGGGATTAGCAATGCCTAGTTGTTTTGTAGGCTTTTTGGTGGCTTTTCTATGTTCAATTTTGCATCAGTCCTTGAGGAAAATGCCAAGTCGGTCGGCAATTTCGTAGGCTTCTTTGCTGACAATTTAGCAATGGATCGCAGAGAAAATTTCAACTCTCAGCGAATCTGAATATGATCGAGTATTAATTTCTGTGAAAATGACCACATGGTAAGCACGTTGTTAGAGAGCTGGATCGCTAAGACTTCGTTAATTAAAAATGTAGGTACAATTACTGTCAGTGATATGCCCTAGAGGCATGCCCTAGAGGTAATCATAGAGATGATTGGATCGTTTCTATGTTTATGATCTTTTAAATAATATATTATTTTATCCTTTAAATAAATATCTTTAATATTAATCAACAAATATATAACTTGTTCGTAAAACTCTTTATTTATGTTTTTGATATTATTCTAAATTATCTCTGATCTTATATCATTATGTAAACAATTATGACTTATAAATCAGCACATATATTGATTAATGATAATGTTTTACGGATCATGGATATGGGATATTAAATCAATAATGTGGACATATGTTAGAAAACATAGTGTTGGATTGACCCACCATAAGACACCGCGTGAATTGTTATATTTTTAAGTGTCATCAGTTGGTCTCATATATAGTGTATGCGGGATCCTTAGATCTGAGATCGTCATTGTTTCCTACATGTGTAATAGTTTACTTACCAAACACTACTCCGTGACTATGAAACATGCGGAAGGATATAAGCGATCAAGATGGAATTTGCCCCTCTTATATAACAGGAGAGATATCTTTGGACTCCTCGATGTAGTTGGATTAAGAAAGTGCATGGCCATGCTGAATGTGGTTAAAGAGTCAATCACAACTGAGTAATCCATCACAGTTCGAGTGAAGGATCGTGTTATCATAGGATGGAACGCCTCTCGTCTTGAGTTCGATCTAATATCGTGAGGCAAAAGGATCTGTACATAAGCATTATATAGGTTCGTCCGATATGATCTTTATGTATATTTAGGGATCGTTATGTCTTGCTAGGGACCTCTACCGACTTATGGACCGGAAAGAAGTTTTCGGTCTATGGCCAAATATACATGAACCTACAGGATCATACGTTTAATGGGCTGGAATGGTAAGGATCCAGATGATAGTTTCCAAGTATGCTTCGATATCCACTCGTATCGGATATGGATCCGATTGGAGGAGAGGATATATAATGAGAGGTGCGGGGCTGAGGGCAACACCCCAAGAAACCCTAGCCGTCACCTCTCATAACCCTTACCGTGCGAGCTGGTACTAGCACACCGACGCACGGTGTTCCCTCCCTGGATGTGTGGACCTCAGTAGAGGCGTTGCTACGACTGCGGCGCTGATCGAGACGATCGCAAGGAGAAGACGGTTGGCCGGAGGACGATCGACTACTTTCGCCTACACCGATGCGCTCTTTGTTGAATCACTGCTTCAACTCTTCTTTCGCTGCACTGCGCGTTTAGTGGTAACGATATATGATCTCTTACTCGCATGGCTTTCTGGTTTACGCAGTAGAAATTTTAATTTGCGCTAGTGTAGCCTACCCGTATTCCAACAATTACACCAGCAGAAATGCCACTAATCAAATCATCATTGGTTAGCTGCAGTGTGCTGAGGGACCTTGGGTTTGTTTCATGAGGTATACTTGATGCCAACCGGATCTTGGTGATTGGTAAAGTTATACAAATGCACATGGAGTTGGTAATCTTGATTTGACATGGCATTTAAGCTTTAGGCCACAGTGTGGCGTTTTCACTACTGTTCGTTAAAGTACTTTTCATACCACTAATGGACTTGCGATTCCCCTGGTAGTGAGGTTTGTCCTATTGTGTTATTTGTGTACTAGGGGAATATCCAGTGCTTGAAAAAATAATATGCGCTATTTTAGTCTCTCACTTAGTAAGTAGTGTGATAAGCATCCTCCTTGTGGTAATGAGCCATCTTGCTAGTTGAAAGTACACTATGGTATTTAAGCCTCTTACTGTTATGGCAAGCATTCTTGCGGCAGTATACCTTTTTAGCTTTTTGACCAAGCAAAAAATATTGACTTGATTGTCATGGCCACGCAAATCATATGTGGAGTGCTATTTTTATCTTACCAGTTAGTTTCATCAAAGCTTGGCAGATGATAAATGTGTTGGCAACTTGCAAAGCAATGGGTGTAGGTTCATTTTACACAGATTTGATGTAGTTTATATATGCAATTTGAGTTTTACTTTTTGCCCCAGGAGAAAATGCACACATCGCAAATAAACTGAGATAACACAGGAGAATTTCTGAATTTCTCTATTCTCTTACTTGCTCTCTCAATTAAACTGATTACAAGCATCTCAATATATAGCCTAAATAGCACACATATTCGGACTCTAAGTAGGAGTCGACTTCTACTTGAGTTACACACAGAGACAGACTCAACTTCATCTTGGATTTAGAGTCAAGATTATTTGTAACAATCTCCCCCTTAATCTTGACTCTCTAATTTACTTGAGTTTGCCTGAGTTTTGGTGGCGAGGCATCTTCTCAACACCCCGAACTCATCCCATCATTTAGAGCATTGGTGAATCATCATTGCTGAGCGTTTCGGCAAGAGACGCTTTTCCCTTTATCGGCCTGTGGCATTCTGAAGCAAAGTGCTCGTAATCATTACAATTATAACACCTCATTTTTGCCTTATCAAACCTCCGATTCTGATGGTCTCAACTATTGGAAGTGTTCTTGCTTTCACACTTTGATGATCGGATCTCCCATTTGGCGCAGGTCAATAAAACATATCCTTCATTGTTGTTACGATTGTTAGAGATACGTTCTTTATACGCCTTAAGACGATTGATGATCTCTTCTATGGTCATTGTCTTTAGGTTTCCAAATTGCTCTATGACTGAAGCAATTGGGAGAAACTGTGAGGGAATACTACGAAGGAATTTTTTCACCACGTATAACTCTTCCACCTTCTCGCTAAGGGCTCGTATCTTGTTGGCGATGACCATCAACCGAACGGCGAAGTCGTTGATTGACTCTGTTTCCTTCATACGTAACACCTCGAACTCGGTTTTGAGAGTTTGTACCTTTGCTTCCACACGATCAGCTCCAAGATGCATTGTCTTCAACGCCTCCCACGTAGCTTTGGTCGTCTCCTTTTCGGTCAGTAGGAAGAGCGTCTCCTCTGGGATGCCCTGATAGATGGCCGCTAATGCTATCTGATCCTTGCGCACGTCAACGTTGTTCTCAATCGCGTCCCATACTCCTTGAGTCCTCATGTACACCTTCATCTTGATTGCCCATGCTACATAATTGCTCGTCGTGAGCATCAAATAATGCAGCATGACAACGAAACTCTCCTTCGCTGTCATACTGGATGATGCCTCGTCCCCAGTAACACCACTTCCCGAAAAACGTGACATGATCTTGGGCACGGATCAAAAAATCAGGCTATCTTAGGCGAATCTTGGGAACTTTAAGAAAATACGCCGCAACTTTGATTACATCAAAATTTTCTATTGACGTAATTGTCGCTTGCACTTTGACGTGCTGCTTCTGATATACTTTGCACTCCTCGGGCCGCCTTTTATTGTGCTGCTGTTTACTCGACTCGGAGACGACCTGCAGTTGATTCAGTTTTCGACTCGGAGAAGGACACCGAGGACAGCTCCTGTCCGTGTGCGGCTACTGCTCCCGTATGAAGAAACAACAACACTTTCTTTTCCTGCGCACTTTGGAATCCAGGCCTGGTGTGTTGAATTCTCAAACCCCTCTCCTGTTATAAAGCAATGAATCTTCTCTGTCTTGTCTTCCTTGCTAAACCACGGCTGCTTTTCTTCTGGTGTGGCGTTGGACCGAAGAGATGACAACAGCGTGTCGCAGAGGACATCAACGACCTTTTGCGTTGCCTTGGAATTGATGGTTGTCAGAAGCACCGCCTGTGCGAGATGCGCCGAAACGGAAATCACCGGGATGATTTTTTTCAGCGACTTGTTCTCATCTAGTCTCGACTAGCTTTGATACCGATTGTTACTTTTTGCCCCAGGAGAAAATGCACACATCGCAAATAAACTGAGAGAACACGGGAGAATTTCTGAATTTCTCTATTCTTTTACTTGCTCCCCCGATTAAACTGATTACAAGTATCTTAATATATAGCCTAACTAGTACACCTATTTGGACTCTAAGTAGGACTCGACTTCTACTTGAGTTACACATGGAGACGGACTCAATTTCGTCTTGGATTCAGAGTCAAGATTATTTGTAACAGAGAGCAATTTCTGTAATGTGGAATTAGGAACAACTTAACCTGTACTGTTTGGCAACAAGAGCCTGGTTTGATCTGAAAATCTTAGCTTGATTTGTTTTAGACTGAGCCTTGTTAATACCAATGGAGTTCTACATACTCAGGACCACTTTGAGCTCAATCAACATACGCCTTTAGTCCTTAGGCGGTCTTACTACAGTATTGTACAATTGGTATTTAATTAAGAGCAATTAATCAATAATGTGATTTGTGAGCCATTAGTGGGGTCGTTTGAACTAATTGCTATGGCATTATCCAAAAATTGGGGGTCCAAGTATGTGATATGCTCCATCAAGTTAACTTGAACCCTGAAATAGTATGCAATCTTTGTTCAATAGGCAATGTGGAATACTGGTGTGCATCATTCATCAGAAAATAAGTGGCAACACGTCCTTCCAGTTATATCACATTGCTGATCAGTGGTCAGTGGCCACACACACACACAAATTGCAACTTGCATCAAGTTATTATACCCGGCATTATCCTCAAAATGCAATTTGGTGGCCCATCAGGAATATGTTAGCCTAATTGAATGTTATTTTGTGCCTTGCCTCTTTGCCTCAACTGTGTTAGTTCAACTTCTTAGTGACTTTTTGTAAAGTTATATCTGACTTTGTATTCAATTTCTTAATGAACTTGTGTTGCAGTTTAGCAAGTCATGTTAGTGTTCAATGTAGTCCTCTAGCACAGAGCATAGCTTTCTCTCTGATATGTTGATTTAGTATTGGCAATATAAGATAGCATGGATATTCAGAAGAAGTAAAACATTAAGTTTTAGCTTTATTTTGTTGGAAATTCTTTGTCAATGAATGCTTTCAACGAACACCAACAATGTCTGTGCCTGGTGTGTGGGGCATGCTTGGTGTGACACTGGATGGATCCTTTGCACTAGTGTTAGGTTTTTGCTGGTGTTCGTAGCAAACATTAATTGGTTATGCAACTTCCTTTCTTGTTATGTTAGTTGCAAAACAAACCACTCACTGAAAACATTTTGACATAATTTAGCAAAACATTTATTGTTCTGTTGTTGCCTTGTTGGTCGTTGCTGTTAATTCATGAGGCGGCCTCACAAAAAGGAAAGATGGCATTTTGGCATGACGTACAACAGTGAAACAGTTTATTTTACCTAACAATTAAAACCCTAAATCGGTTGAATTTTTCGCTATAGTATTTGGTTTTTAATTAATTAATCATATGCTGTTTTAGGAAATGAAAAGAAGCCAATGGTAGTGAGGCATCACCTTGCTATGGTGGCCTTCAACAATATAACAAGGCTGGCTTTTGGGAAGAGGTTCATGAATGCAAATGGTGACATCGACGAACAAGGGCGTGAGTTCAAGACTATTGTCAACAACGGGATCAAGATTGGTGCATCTCTCTCTGTTGCTGAGTATATTTGGTATTTGAGATGGTTGTGTCCACTTAATGAGGAGCTTTACAAGACCCACAATGAGAGAAGGGATCGCCTGACCAAGAAGATCATAGATGAGCATGCTAAGGCCCTCAAGGAGAGTGGTGCCAAGCAGCACTTTGTGGATGCACTTTTCACTCTCAGAGAACAGTATGACCTTAGTGACGACACAGTTATCGGACTTCTATGGGTAATGTTGGATGCCCCTTTGGCCCTTTCTCACTGATTACCAGAAGTTTTCTTAAGTTCGCTTCATATTTTACTTTTAGATGAGATACCCTGCTAAAATTTTGATATGAGATGAGATGTCAATGCCCTCCCAGTTCTTCCATTGTTTGCACACATGTTACATTGCTTTTATTGCATCGATTGATTTTCTGAAGCTCAGAGGAATTTATTTTAGTCTTAGACAGATTCAGTAGATAATTTTGGGTGAGACGTCACTGTCTCAAGGTTGGTGTAAGATGGTGGGATTTGGAAAATGTCTATGTTTGCTTTCTAGTTGGAAATTAGGTTGTGCTTTATGGTTACAATCATTCACCTACTACAATGTGCAGTGCAAAGGTTAGTAGGCCACTTAGCTAAAAGCTGTCATTGGATGCCTCTGCATGTTCCTTTCTTGCACATGCCAAATTTTGTATGTCAAATTTGTTCAGACTAGGAAGTGAGCGCCATAGAGGTATTTACTGAACTTGCGATCCTGGTTATCTCATTGTGCTGCGAGTTCTTACCAGCCCGGATTTGTTCCTCATGTTCAGGACATGATCACTGCTGGAATGGACACAACAGTCATATCAGTCGAGTGGGCCATGGCAGAGCTGGTCAGGAACCCCAGAGTGCAGAAGAAGTTGCAGGAGGAGCTGGACCGTGTTGTTGGCCGCGACCGTGTCATGTCTGAGACCGACTTCCAGAACCTCCCCTACCTGCAAGCCGTCGTCAAGGAGTCCCTCCGTCTGCACCCACCAACGCCGCTCATGCTGCCCCACAAGGCCAGCACGAACGTCAAGGTCGGCGGCTACAACATCCCCAAAGGCGCCAACGTGATGGTGAACGTGTGGGCGGTCGCGCGCGACCCGAAGGTCTGGAGCAACCCACTGGAGTACAGGCCTGAGCGCTTCCTGGAGGAGACCATCGACATCAAGGGCAGTGACTTCAGAGTGCTGCCGTTCGGCGCGGGCCGGAGGGTGTGCCCCGGCGCGCAGCTCGGGATCAACCTCGTGGCCTCCATGATCGGGCACCTTCTGCACCATTTCGAGTGGTCTCTGCCGGACGGCACCAGGCCGGAGGACGTCGACATGATGGAGTCCGCCGGGCTTGTCACTTTCATGGGCACGCCGCTGCAGGCCATTGCCAAGCCGCGCCTGGAGGAGGAGCTGTACAGGAGGGTCGCGGTTGAGATGTGAGCGGTATGTGCTGCTTGGAATTCTCACTGCTGGGCCGGCTTTTCTTGCTGCTACTGGTTATATTGCTGCTTTCAGCTAGGTGTTGGATGGAGCTCGTGTTTCTGTAAAATTGATGTGGGGTGTTAATTGCCTTTTGGATCTCATAAAGTGTCTAAATAGCCGACACCTTTCCTACCAATTTCTAAAAGAAGTCCACGCAGAGAACGTATTTGCATTGTATCTTCTATGAGGTTTGACCTCTATGTAAGGCTGTAAAAAAGTTCAATGACTTGCTCTAGATTTAATTCGAGCTTGGTTTGGACTTTAAATGACCCAAACTCGAGTTTGGTTCCAAGCTTGCGAGCTTCAATAAGCTAAGCTCGATTCGAGCTTGAATATTATTGCATGTTAACTCTTACTAGTTTACTTAAGTCGAACTCTGAGCTCGAGTTTTTTTATTATTAAAAATTAGTGCATATTATTTTTTTAACTATTATCGAGCTTACTCGAGTCGAACTTGAGCTTAAGCTTTTTGTTGTTGAAAATTAGTGCCTATTAAATTATTTTGATTGTGTTGTATATGCCAGAGGGTAAAATAGGAATTTTCCATTTGATTAAAAGAAAAAAGGAAGAAAAGTGGCCTACCTGTCGGTGGGTGGGTGTGAGATAAAAGGAGGAGCCCTCCTCTCTTTTGACCTGAGCGGACCAGGTGATTGGGGGCGAGCGGCGAGCGCAGGCGGAAAAGGCGACGACGCGGGAGAGCTAGCTCCGGTGGCGGTGCGCCCGGCAGCGGGCCCCATCCGGCGGCCTGGTCCTCTCGCTCGCCCGTTCTCCCGTGCGGCTCGGTCTTCCCCGTGCGATGCGCTCCCGTGCGGTTGCTCCGATCCGGATTTTTCTGGGGGGCGGAGCTGGCTTGAGCGGCTTCGGCGGAGAGGAGAGGGGGTGGTGGCAACCTGGGATCCTTGGATCCGTCCATTGGAGGCCACCACCCCAGTGGTTCTTCCACTCCTCACTCAGCTATAAAGAGGGGACGGCTTCTCCTGTGATGAGCAATCAAATGGAGTGAGCTCTCTCCCCCCCTTCCTCATTTCTTCTTGATACCCGTGTACTGCCTCTGGTGTGTGCAATGTCTGTGGTTACTTGGTGTCCTGATGCCGACCGCAATCCCTCGATGCTTGATGGCGAGGTGTTGGCTGATGCCTATCGTGTGCTTATGCGGCATTCCCTGACCTTGACTTCATTGGCTCGAGTGCATACTCCGGTGAAGAGGGCTTTGCATCTCCGATTGCCTGATGTCCTCTCTCACAGTGGTGTGTGGGGACGCTAGATTTTCTGGGATAGCGTCCTGTGGCATGCCTAGCTCCGTAACCTCCTTAGTGATTTTGAGTATCACCGGCTTTGTGAGTATTCGGTTTTAATTCTTTGCAATTTACAATTTGAGATATATTTGTGAATGCATTGGAAATGGTGGGCTAAACTGCTCGATGATGAAACAAGTCATATTCAGAAATTGGTTCATTTAATCTTTGAGCTCTAATTACTGTTAATTCTGACATTTCTATTAATTGTGAGCTTTACAAATCAGTCTTCAGACATAGATATATTGTTCATATGTCATTCGGTTCACGCTGTCTCTAGATTGTAGCAACTCCATATACATATTGCATATCTGTTAGAAATCATACTTGGCAAGTTAAGTTTGATTTGTTTGTGGAAAAGTCAGCTTGTATGTGATTGGATTTGCTCTAATTAAGCCATCTCTTGGTTGCTGTGCTGCTGGCTGAATGCACACATGCTGGATATATTTTGAACTTGAGATTGTAGAGTTTGAATTTAGAGCTCAAAGATTGAAAACTTATTTGGCATAACCAATTGATGAAGAGTATAAGACTTTAATAGCGGAACGACCAAGAGTTAATCTTGTGTAACTCTACTCCTGAGAGCACTAAACACAAATTAAACCTTTAGGCTTTTGCTAGTCTTAATTGGTACATGTTCTATACATTTGCATACATATTTAAAGTTAGAAGTTTATTGCTTTCTTTAATGAATATGTGTTATATTACAAGTGATATGATCAAATCATATGATTACATGCATGTTATATCATTTGTATATGTGTTGATATCATCCTTGTGTTTACATAATTATATTGGAATTATATTGTTATTCATGCTTATACTGTAATTATTACAACATATTGTTATCGAGCTTATCCGAGTCGAGCTTAAACCTAATCGAGCTTGAACCGAGCCTAAATCTAGACTTAATCCTCAACTCAAATTTCTATCGAGCTCGAGTTTAAAAAACTAGACTTGTTTATAGCCCTACTTCTAGGGTTCAAGTGGCGCCTCACCTCCTACCAACTCCGAACACGTGAGACTTTAGGGGCCGCTTCAACCGGCTAAAAAGCTTTGGCTTACGGTTGCGGTTTTGGCTTAAGGCTGAAATTACATTGTAACAGCTGTTAGATTTTTATAAATCATTCAATTAAAGAAAAATAAAGAAAAAACACCGTTATATCTCCATGGATAATAGAAAGGAAAAAAGTGAACGCAAAAAAAAACCAAACAAAAAAAATAAAAAAAGTTAAAACTAGAAACCGACGTATTTTAAGTATCTTTTAAAATAAGTCGGAAACAAAAAAGAAAGAAACAAAGCAAAGCAAAGCTATTTTAAATGAGGTTTAATGTGTTGTCAATGTATTTTAAGTGCTTTTTAACTTAAATAAGTCAGAAATAAAAAAAGAAGAAAGAAAGCAAAGCTATCTAAAACTGGGCTTAATGTGTTGCCACTGCATCCTTCTCTAACCCTGCATGGTCTACACAACTCTCACTGCTCTATGATGTTACCACCTCCCGATGACCACTGCCACTCATTGAAATCCAAGAGGGGGCTATCACTGCCGTTGATCATTTCTTAGCATACGGCACATAGTATGACAATACCGACTGAATTCCTCACTACTCGGCATATACACGTCTCAGATATGTCATATACCACGGGTGATCGAATAGCGATGGCTGGATGAAAAAACACTGGCTGAAAAACATCAGTAATTGAGTTGGTTTATTGGATATAATTACTTGTAAAAAATCGAAAACAAACCGAAAACAAAAAGCGAAAAAAAAGTATAAGTAAATTTAAAAAAACGAAAAAAATTTCACTGTAGCACGCACAGTGCACGCTACAGTGAAAAAACAGCCCACCACCGAATGCGGAAGCCGTTCTGAGCGGCCTCTTAATCAACCTTCCACCTGACCTTTTTTATATAGTGCTGGTGGTACGAGCAATCAACTTGATGCTGACTCCACGTGTACCCATCGATATCTCTACCACTCATCTCACCTTTGAGCGATTCTAAACACAACATGTTCTCCTATCAAACTTTCCTGCGTGGTCCACACACATTGTCTTTGGTGGTTCTACCATCTCCCACCACATGACCGTTGTTGTTCATCAAACCCTAATATGATTGTCGGTATTACTGTTCTCAGCAACCATTAGTACATAGCAAGACTATTTGTCGACCAATTCTTGTTACTTAGGTCTACAAACCCTAGACGAGGTTGCAACTACAATCATTCTAGGCAACCGTTAGCACATTAGCAAAACAGCCAAGTCTCAAGATAAATATGACATGAGATTTAAGGATTTCCCTTTTCTAATAAAAAGAAAAGGAGAATAAAAGGATTTCTCCTTTTTCCGTTGAAAAGAAAAGGCGAAGTGATAATAACATGACATCAGCTCATGTACAATCTTATCTCACATGGTAACTCCAAAACTGAACTCTACTAGCCTGTTTATATTAGCTTGTGTGATGGCTTTTGGTTACGACAGATGAATAGTAGTGACTGATAAATAGTAGTGACTGATAGAAACGTTGATGAATAGTAGTGGTAGATGAATAGTAAAACATGTGTAAGAAAGACGGGCAACAAAAGGCACTACGACGTTCAAACTGCCATACGATTTATGGAATTATAATATAATAAAATATAAAGTACATTACAACATATAAAATATATATTACAATTATTAATAAATAGTAGTGACTGATAAATACTAAAATATTTATATTAACTTCAGTTTTTAAAATCAGAAACTAAAAATAGAAACTAATATTATCAGACTCTACGCCTCTACGGTTGTCGCACCTAAACTCAGATAAACGGTTTGTCATAAACCTAAAAAGTCAAAAAGGACAGAAAAGGACACGAGTCAGGCACGACCGCACCGCGCGACAGCCGCTCTCAGCCGTCGGATTCCTCCCAGCCCCGGAGACGGACGGCAGATACAAAGACCAGCACCGTGCCGCCTCCCCACCCCCAAGCGGCCAGAATGCGGGGCCCACCCCGGCCGGTTGAGATGGCGGCTGACGTGTAGCGGCCGCATGACGCTGGAGGCTAGGGACGTGGGCCCCACATCGGCCTCCCCTTCGATCCGCGCGGTGAAGTCACCGCAAAAGGCTTCCAGAGACCCGGTTCATATAACACACCTCCGTAGACCCTAGGGAGCTACAGCTATTTTTGTACTTCGCGTGAGGTAGGCCTATACACCGAGTCTATCGGTTAGGCCTGCACGGACCGAAGAGTCGCGCACCTTTGCCCGATAAGGCTGGCCATTGGCCGAGCAAGTTAGGGGAAAAACTGTTTTTATTGTTGTAAAAAAGTTAAAAAAAAACAATGTAACGGAAACCCTAGTCGCCAAATCGCAACTCTATCCGATTCGCTATTTAATGTTTCGCGGTTTTCTTCTCCGATTCGATGTGCTCCGCTTCGTCCCCCGCATCTATCGAACCCCGCGTCGCCGTGTTCTCCACCGGGAGCTCCACCGGGAGCAGTTCCCGTCGCTGGTTCCCGCGCCTGCTTGACGCCATGAGGAAGAAGCTGGACACCCGCTTCCCCGCGGTATGATGATTCATATGTTCGTGCGATTTTTTTTGAAAAAAATCCCGTGTAGGTTCAGATTTTTTTTTGTGCTATATGCAGTGTAGATTTTACGAGCACGATTAGGGTATATGTGATTTTTTTGCCCATCCTGTATTTGCTTCATGTACGCTTGTATTTCCGGTGGTTAGGTTTTGCTAATCTGATGGGAAATGAAATTGTGGTATGCATCTGTGTCATTTCTCTGCTTTGTTGGACCTGGTCGGTGCACGTATCAAGAATTCTCGGGTGCAATTGCTATATGTAGATTTTGCGAGCACGATTAGAATTTTGTTTTTTTTTAAAAAAAAAAACTTGTGTGTGCGCTCATCCTGTGTTGCTTCATGTACGTTAGTATTCTGGTGGTTATGTTTTTCTAGTGTGATAGGTAATGCAACTGTGGTTATATATTGGTGTGACTTTTTGGTTTGTTCGATGCGCATATCAGGAATTTTCACGTCTAACTTGTCAAATATGCTGTAGATGTGGGCAGTGGATGCGTGGAAAATCCTGGATTGTTTAGGTCCTGTGTGGTAAATAGTTCCATTGTACGGTTTTGGCATGGATGAAGGTGCCTCCGAAATCTAATTTGAGGAAATCTAGGGTTAATTTGTTGCTTACTTGCATAAATCTGTTACTGTTATTAGATCTTGTAGTTTGAGAAAAATAGGGTTAATTTGTTGCATACTTGCATAAATCTGTTATTAGATCTTGTTTCATGTTATACCAACTTATCTTTATTTTTACTATTATAAAAGAAGGAATTGGTGGTTGGTACGGCCTCCCTCCTCTCTTCTCAACCATCCGATTTGATTTAGACCATTCGTCTCTCTCCTCTTCTCTCTCTCAGGATACAACCATCCACCTCCTCCACTTTTCCCATCTCATCGCATATTCTGGCCACCTTTCTCTCTCTATCGCTTGCTCTCTAATGTTTTGATGTGTGAAGTTGGTCAGGCAGTAAGTTCTGTCTCATTATTTTTATGACTCCGTTGCAACGCACGGGTCTCTAACTAGTATGATTAACTACTTGGGTTAAGCTTCTGAGCTTCATAGGTAGGCTGGTTAAGGAAAATTTGAACTAGTTGCCCAGATGCATTGACAATTTACCAAATAATACTGTTACCAATCTAATTATCATTGTTAGTACAAGAAATACCAATCAATCTTTTACCAATAGTATGGACTAAGGAAACAATCATGCAAGTCCTATTTTAAAATTCTTAATCCATCAAGATTGGTATCGTTGATTAGTTGCTTAGATCTAGATCTGTGATAGATCAATGTGCTTTTCATCCGTGTGTGGCTGTGTTCTCCCATTTTCTTTACGGTGGCGGCGAGTCCTTTTTACTGACAACAGAATAAAATTATACTGTTTAGCCTTTTGCAGTAGAGCCAAACAGTAAATGGATAAAGTAGAATTCTACAGCTTAACCTTCTGCAGTTCTGCCGTACAACAAGTGGTAACTAAGCTGTGTACCAACTACCAATAGATAAAAAAAATGGTGTTAAGTGCCACAGTGAATATCTGATTCCAAGCAGGGCAACATCCTCCATCTGTTTTTGGTCTATCTTTGGGAGAAAATGTGCATTCATCATTTTTTTGGACAATCATGCTATTGTGTTTTTCATCTGTTGTGCAAGTGAAGATGCAAAAGTTTACATAAGTTTACCATGCAGTGAAATCCTGATAATGCCTAAGTTCTTCCATCAGGAGATACCTCGTCATTATCCTTTGCTCTTACAAGGGACATGCAAAATCTCCTTTTTCTCATCTGCTAGGACCATTGACCAATGCTTATAAGCTCACATAACAAGTGGAGAAATTATATACACCATTGTGATCTCTTTTTGCCTCAAGATTACCATGGTTGGGCATTTGCACTTTAGTATAGGGCAATCATAATTATGAACATTGCATTCATCAGAGGTTGTTATTAGTCTTCTTTCAGATGGCCCTCTTCTGCTGATCTAATATGATCTTACTTTCTCCTGTGTTACACAGCCTCGTATTAAGAAAATCATGCAAGCAGATGAGGATGTCGGCAAGATTGCTTTAGCTGTACCTGTTCTAGTGTGTGAGTTTTCCTACTCTATTTTTTGTTTTAAAAAATCCTACATAGCTATTTAACTTTCTTTCACTTATTCAATATTAGTTGTGTAATTTTCACTACAGACTGCAGCTTTTTTCTGCCATGTTACTTTTCTTTAATAAGAGAGTCAAGTAGCATATATTTGAGAGGCCAATAACATATGTTACATATGCAATTGGTCAATCAAAGTTGTGCTTTGTTAGAAAAGGAATATTTACTTACTATCCGTATTGCAATGTTGGTGGCAAAATGTTTCCAAAAAAAGTCTTATGAAATGGCAGCCCCGAACCAGGAATTCATTTTTTTGGGGATTAGACCAAAATATTCTAGTACAACCAAAACCTTACATACTTATTCAGACACTAGTATCTAATGTTCCTTTTCATTTTAAACAAAACAGAGGAAAAACAGGCACTGGTAAGTGCTAACTATTTGGTCCTTTGGAGAACTTGACAGGGATAAATCCTGAATTATAGCCTCTGTATTGCTTACGTAACAAACCCTGTATTATAACCGCTTATGACCTCACAGTGTTAAGTTTCTTGTAAATATCATGGACTCATGAGCAGTCACATTTACAGCTGCCAGTTAGCCACTTAACATAATCGAATTTATTAGTAAGGAATCCATACCTCAGAATTGATGAACGCTTGAGTCTTTGATTCAGATGACATGATTGTTAGCTACAGAACAGGAAGTCATGTTCTGAAAGTCTATTATGGTCACTCTAGATCTTGATTCATCTTAAGAAGCACACTAACGTAAAGCATTATTGATTGTATTAATAGGGAAGATGTAGCAAAGCTGACCATTATTGTTGATAAAAGGGGGAACTTACTACCAAGGACATCAGAGTTTAGGTGCAAACTTGAAAACTGTGGTGATGGTGAAGTTGAGTACAGGCTCAGTGGTTGTACCCTTCATGGCATTCAAAAACATCCATGTACCATGTTAGCCCGTTCACCTATCAGGTGCACAAATCTGCATTCACCTTCACCTCTTCTCCAGCAGGCACAGCGTGCCACCACATCTCCATGTTGAACTGACCTCCGGTGAACTCCTCCACCAGCCAACCTCATCTATGCCCTCTTAGATCCACTGGATTCTATCACTGTGTCTACACAATCTTGCTTTCTCTATTCTCCTGATTTGCACCTAGGTCAATTTCTTTTACAAGTCATGGGGCCTCAAGGCCCACAAGGCGGGGACAGGAAGGGGTGGGGTTGGTGTTGTTGGTCACCAATTTAGGTGGGGAGCCATGGTGAGGGGGAAAGGGAGATCTAAGAGAAGGCTAGGAGCGGGAATAATTTGTGTTCACCTGGTGCAGCAATAAAGGACCGCAAATTGAGTGGAGTAATTAAGGATACTTCATACTTGGCTCTATACATAGATAGAATAAGAGCCATTGGATTTTGTTGTTCAATAGCTAGATTTTCCTGCAGGAAGCTAGAAGAAGGAAAATAGGCAGGAATAATGCATGTACATAAATGTGGGTGGATGTAGAAAAGAATGACACTTACTTTTATAAGGGATATACATAATATATTCATTGGAAGGTATAACTTAATCTTATGTCCTTATTTGTACTCATAATTTTCTTGTCTGCTGGTATTACCTACGGCATTTATTTTTATTAATTGAAATTGGCTTGTACACATTGACATACACATAAGGTTGCTACAAACCCTTGATACTCCTCTTGACATGTTCACAAGCTTATATTACTTTTAGTTTGTTTCTATAACTCATTAACTTGTTCTCGCATTTTTTTCACATGTTTTTTCAACCAACACCTAAGTCTCTGATGTCCATGATTTGCAGCAAAAGCATTGGAGCTATTTCTGCAAGACTTGTGTGATAGGACGTATGACATCACAGTTCAAAGAGGAGTCAAGACAGTGAGTTCTTCACATTTGTAAGTTCGCTTGACCTTATATGTTTTTTCATATCTATACACACTTTTTTGTTGAATCAATAGAGCTGTAGGCAATTTATTAGATGATATGACACTTATTGAATAGGATGGCAGAAAGCTTCGTAGCATTTTTTTCATGTCAAATAGAATTTTTTTAATCATACATTGTTTTTGTAAGTTATGTACTCATATGTTGTTTTTGCAACTTATGTACTACTGTCATAAATATAACAGATAGTAACTTTTACATAAGGATATTGCTCTTGCATGTTATCACAACAACAGAGTGGGGGTTTTAGCAGGAACAACGAGTCTGGACAGGCTCTTTGTTTCATGCTGGACTGAATTTTGTGCCCTAGTCGGTAGCTAATTATCTGGTGATTCTGTTTACTAATTGCTTGGACCCAGGCACTACTTAGCGCTAGAGTCAGTGGAGTGTTCTATGAACCCTGCAAATTCCTCTTTCTTATACAAAGATATGCAGTTTTTCTGCATATTCTAAAAAAACATGTAGATGAGCATGTGCCCTATGGTGGTCAATATTGGTTTGGGGTATTTGTGGGGACATTCGGTTGGGTGAGGGTTGCATTATACCATATTGTGGGAGAAATGAACTTACTTTCTGGATCCTAATATGGATATTTTTTGAACATGTGTTATTGTTGCCCGATGGTCCCCTTATCTCATTCAGTAGTTTTGCCTTTTCAGGAAGCAGTGCATACATAATTACAATGTGTATGATTTCTTGAGGGATGTAGTCAGCAAAGTTCCAGACATGGGTACATCTGATGCTAGTACCGATGATAAGCTTGGCAAAAGAAGGTAAAAAACATATAATTGTGGCTAATTAGCCTCTGATATGTCCAAACCAACTTATATTTACTGAACTTTAATAAATGCTGAAATTTCATCAGGAAAGCTGCTGAAGATGACGATGAGGAGGAATCAAAGCGGACAAGAAATGTTAGTTTCTCTATTATTCTTACATTTATGTGGATGTTGCGTAGTTCTTAAATTCTATGTGCCTTTGACAAACAATTGCTTAGTATTTACATCAGGGCTTTCTGTGATACCCAACCCTGTTGTTCAGTAAATATATAATTAAAGATGATCATCCCATTTTGTAGTACACCTTTAGTTTTGACCTCGTTTTCTAATAAAGTTTTGCACATGCAGGAGGCTGCAAACCATACAAACGCTGGCAGAGGGTGCGGGAGGGGTCGTGGAAGAGGCCGCCGTGGTGGGCATGGACCTGGGAGGGAGATTATTTCCACTTATGAAAAATTTGAGGAGAACCATGAGTTTCCTCCAAGCCAATTTAGCAAGCCAGTCCAACTAAAGGTAGATATTACAGATGATGGTACAGATGCAACCGAAACGAAGGGGGTTTCCCCGTTGAGCAATGCCAAGGCCTCCTTAAGGAACATTGACTTAAACTTAGATCTTGATGACTATGAGGCTACAGTGCCACCACAAGTCCAACCTTCAGCTCCAGCAGTGAGCGTGGCTGCGGCCACTGCAGGACCGTCTGTTTCAGAGTTGAATGAAGAGGCAAAGGCCAGGGATTTCTTGGGGTGGCAACTGCCCGAGATGAACAAGATGGCCATGGACCCTGTTCAGTTTGCCTTGTCGTCAAACCATAGATTTGAGGATGATGAGGATTATGACAACGACGAAGGGTAACTTAGAAGGTAGCTTCGCTTTTTAGTTTGAGAAGCTGAAAAGTAGACATGACTTATTGTACATCCTGGTAGTCCCAGCTTAACTCTGTAGCAACTCTTGTATCATATGTATAATCGCTGAAGCCGCAGAAGTAGTTTAGGATGTTACATATGTTGATCGCTCGATAGTCAATAGCAAGTACTTCTGTAGCAACTGTGTAGACAGGCTCACCGGTTGCACATCCTGGTTGCACCCCGGTTTAATGCTAAGTTGCAATGTTTATGTTTCATTGGTTAGCTCCTATGAACGTCCATTGCTCTTGGTGGAAATTTTATCCTATTTAAATGATGACAATGCACTAACCAATCTCTTGCTGTTTCTATCATGCAAGAGATCCATGCAGGTGCTATGAAAGTAGAAGCGCTGATCGCAAGGAAGCCAAGGGGTCATCAAAATACTTGTAACACGGCATTACATGGGGAGTCATATGTAATACATCTGGCAAGGAGCAAGCTTATTCATCATAACGCACCTATCCAGTGAGACCTGTAACATGCTGTGTAATTATAGTCCTTGCATTGTTCTGCTCCAACACACAAGCTTCAGCCTTCGTGCAACACACCGCACTGGAAGACGACATATCATATATGTACCTGAAATCAAGGATGCTGATGAACATAAAGCACACTGATCACCAACGAACTACTAACAAAACTGGTTCAAACGAGGAAATCATCCTAGTAAGTGATGACTAATCGAGAGATTTGTTCTGTGCTGCTACCTGGCAGAAGATGAATCAGAGGTACGCATGGCATGTACTGTGTGCTTTTGCTTCGCCAGACCTGACCTGACAGATTGCCTGCTTTACCAAACGTGATCTCCAAATTCTTCCAACTTGTAATGTTGTCAGTTTGCTATTACCTTAGGCGCTCGCAGCGTCCGCGACCGGCTTGAAGTCCTCGAGCTGCTTGAAGTTCTCCCATGCCTTCTCCCACACCTTGGCCTCGTACAGCTTCTTGGCGCCGCCACGCGCTGCTGGAGTTCGAGCGGCTGGTGAAGGTGAGGCAGCAGGTGGTGGCCGGGTACATGCACTACTTCACCATCGAGGTGAACTCCAGCAGCGCGTTCTGCACGCACGCACCAACCAACCAAGATCACGCGCACGGCGCACACATCAATCACAAGGTCTTAACAACAACAATTATATCTCCTAGTTCTGGGGTCTTACGGCCTTGTTGTTGTGCTCGGCGACGGCGAAGCGGGCGAGCTCGATGGTGTGCATGTCGTTCTCGCGCCCCGCCGGCGCGTCCTGGATCCCGCCCAGCAGCGGGCGGTGGTCCTGCGCGTCGGCCATCACTGCGGTCCGGCGAGTTGAACTGGAGGAGGAAACCTGCGGCGAGACGAGACGCACGAGGAGGAGGAGGACGACGATGATGGCCACTAGCAGGCGCACCCGTATGCCGATTTCACGAATCGAGACCATCTCCGCATGTATCGAGTGGAAGGGGGACGGGTTTTACAGCGACCGGGATTAAGGGAGCGTTTTTGGGCTGCCTTGGGCTGTTCGTCGTTCCTTCGTCAAACGACGTGGGCGCTGGTCTCCTCAGGGGGCATTTCCATTGGGCTTTTTCTCATATCTTTTACTGTGATTTATATCTTTTAGCTAAAAATAAATAATAGTAGTTTTAAAAAGCAGTTTTTATAAAAATAAATAAATAATAGTAGTAAAACAACGGTTTTTAGAAGAGAGAGTGAGCTGTGTAAAAAGTAAGAAAGAGATATATGTGTGTGACGGAAGTGAGAGGAGTGGAGTGGATGATATACCCATGATCCCTTGTCTCGGAGCGAGACGGTAGCAGAGAGGAGTAGAGAAATTGCTTCAAAAAGTTAGGTGTTCATATTGCTTTTGTCTTTTCTAAACAGAAGGCAATACAAATAAAGCCTTAGATGCGACTTATATGCTTTATCTATGACTTATTAGTCTAATAAATATTAATTATTAAAAGAAATTAAAGTCAAAAACAGTAATAAATCAAAGGGCTGAGATTTGGCAAAGGTGGGTGATATGATTCCACGTCATGTGACAGCGAGATGCTTGACGAGCGGTGTGGAAGCAAGGGACTATTTGTATTGGCTTTTGTTGATGAATTTTTTGTTATGGCTAAAGAATAGTGGTAGTTGATAGAAACGACTAATGAATAGTAATACATTATATAATAAAAACGAAGTAATGAAAGATACTACAACATTTGAACCGAACTTACGGAATTATGATATAATAAAATACAAAATATGTTACAACATGTGAAAACGTAAAGTAATGATTGATAAGTAGTGAATGATAAAAACATCTTATAGAAATTGAAACATTCGTATTGATTGTGGCTTCTGCAAACAAAAGCTAGAAACCAAACCCAATTCGAGGACCCTAACCGACACTATCGGAGTCCGTATGGGTGGATGGGACCCATCAGGAGTCATGCCCACTATGTGCAACGAAGATTCCCAACAACGACTGAATGTTATATAAATCTACGGAAGTGCTAAAGATCTGTCAACTGTTTTTTGCGTTGAAATGTGCAGATTTTTATCCATATTTACATCATTTTTCTCCCATGTTTGCAACATTTTTCGTCCATGTATGCAATATTTTTTCATGTATGTAACATTTTTCTCATCTATGCAATATGTTTCGCCGAGAATTGTTGCATGCATAGAAAAAATGTTGTATACATGGACAAAAAATGTTACAAACATAGACGAGAAATGTTGCATACATGGAGAAAAAATCTGACTGATTTCAACCCAAAAAAACAGTCGACTGTACAATAGACAGTTCCATAAACCTTTTAAAAAGCACTGTCCGCTAAGGACTCACGCAATCTTAGCCATTCATTTTTAGATCTAATGGCTCAGAATGCCTGTTACAGTGTCGGTGACATAATGCATAAGCCACAATCCCATGGATCTTGGCCATCGTTTTTGGATCCAATAGTACTAATGCAACTACTTCGGGGCATTCATATTGGCTATAGTTTATGATTTTTTGCTATGGTGAATAGCATATAGCTAAAAATAAATAGTAATGAATGAACAAAATAGTTTTTAGAAGGAGTATGTAAGCAGTGGGAAAGTGGGAAGAGATACGTGCGCGAGACTAGAGCGAGAGGAGTAGAATATGTGATGCGTCCGTAACCCTTGCCTTATCTCTGAAGCGAGACGGGAGTAAGAGAAGTAGAGAAGCCGTTTCGGGAAGTCGAGTATTTATATTAATTTCTAGTTTCTCCAAGCAAAAGTAAAAAGTAGAAATCAATACGAACATGCCATTAACTTGTGGTTACAGTAGCAACTACACAAGAACCGAGTACAACTCCGCTCCAAACGAGTTTAACTTCTGGCTTATTTTAGCTTTTAGTTTAATTAAGTTATAAATCACTTAGAACACGTCAACTTCTAATACCGCTTTTTAGGGTTTTATGCTTTTTTGCCTTTTCTTTTTCTTTCTTTTCATTTTGCATTGTCTGTGATAATATAACGATCTTTTCTTTTCATTTCTATTTTCTCTCTCGAAAAAAACTAACAGCCGATACAATGCAATTTCAATCAAGGTTGTCAGGATTGCGATATCAAGTAGGATCATTTTTCGTCTGATAGAATCGGATCGTAGAATCACGATTCTATCAAATTTTTAAAAGTGTATATATGTTATATAAAAATTGAATTATATTTCTAAATATGTAAATCTATAGTAGATTTTTTGAATTTAATTTTGTAATTTAAGTACACTTATTCTTGTTATATTGAATTAAGATTGATTTTTGAAACTTATTTAATTATTTTTAATAAACTAATAATCTAAAAATACAATATATCAAAGATAATACTTTTTACTTTAGAACAATATGTAAACAATAAAACAAAATAAATTAAACTAGTGCAACTTAAACTACCAATAGGTAATATCAAATTTTATATCCTAATATAGTTTGTTATCAGGATGACGATTCCACTACGATCCTATCCGATCCTAACGATTCTATGAGTTGAATCGCAATCTCACTGCGATACTACCTAATTCTAATCTATAGTGTGATCCGTATCATCTACCTCCGGTAGGATTGTACGATACTACGATATGTATCGTGATACTGACAATCTTGATTTCAACTATAAACTAAAAGCTATAGTTAGAAGCTTAAGCCATAAAACAGTTGGAGTGGGTACAGCGAGTAAAATGGTACTGCTAGGGGGGTAGTACAGGATGCTATTAAACTTTCCTTATTCCTATATTTGCCACCAAAAGACATCCACTGCTGCTAGTCTACTATATGCCACTTTTACGATGGAAAAATAGACCAAACTGCCCTTGACGGTTGACTGCCGACGACGACCTTGATGGTGGATTAGGATGACGTTGTGTTAGGGTAGCGGTGACGATGGTGATTTTGGCAAGGTGACTGGAGACAGAGGAGAAGATGATGCCGAGTGAGAGTAGGGCCGCAGTCGGAGGGGTATATATAAAGAGAGGCATTGGCCTTTGGGGTAAACAACATTGTCCGAAAGTCAATTCAGTCAACCATGGCATGCGGCACTGCGGCTCGGCCCCCTCCCCGCCGCGGCTGTGGCACGGCTCAAATCACGAAACTCCTCTGGCGCGGGCGTCCACAGCATGCAGCCCACCTCGGTGGAAGCACACCAAAGATGAACAAGGCACTGCAGCAAAATCAATGTAGCAAAAGTACGATTTCTATCGTGCTCGGTGTACTATAGCAACTGGTCTACGCCGTTTGCTTTGCATCAAACGCCTGAAAAACACCTAAAGGCAAAAAAACTGTTTACCCCTGCCTTTGCATGAGCAAAGTGTTATGTACCGCCGCTGTCAAGGAACACTAGCCGCCGCCAAAGGTAAAGTAGAACAAGAAAAGAAAATAGAGAATGGAGGGAGAAGACAGAGATAGGAGATGACACTATTGTTCATCCGACAAAACAAAAGTTGTATAGTCACGTCCACTACTCTTATTACATTGCCTCCGGAGCATACATGCTTATGGGGTATTTGTATTGTTTTTTTTTTTGTTCATGGCTTTTAGTTTTTAGTTGAAAATGAATAGTGATAGTTAAAAGAAGGGTCTTTTAGAAGGAGGACGTGAGCGGTGAAAAAATAGAGAGATACGTGTGCTTATTGGGAGCAAAAGGAGTGGGGTGCGTGATACATCCGTAACCTCTGCATTATCCCTAGAGTGAGACGTTAGCGAGAGAAATAGAGAAGCTGCTTTGAAAAAACAAATAGTTTTCCACTTTTCTAAACAAAAAGATAGAAATAGAAGGTAATACAAATAGAACTTAACTGATCCTTCCGCGCGCCTCCTCTTGCATTCATGTTCTTCTGAAATCCCAATTGAACTCCTTTTCCCAAGGCTTCCAACACAGCTATGACATTTCCGTCACGGCAAGGTCGAGGTGGGGGTCGTCGGGGACTTGGAGATGGCGGCGAGGAGTGTAGTTCGATTAGACCCCGCTCATTTTAGTTTAAAGCCAGCTTCTATTTTTGGTTTCTACTTTTTTTTCACTATTCAGTAATTTCGTCTTTTCTGGTTTTTTAGATTTTTTGGTTTTTTTGTCTTTTCTTTTTTTTCTTGTATTTCTTTTCATTGTCCGTGATATGCTAATATTTTTTTATTTTTATTTTTTTAAAAAAATTAATTATGTCAAATAAACCAACTCAACTACAAGAAAAAAATAAGCCAGTTACAATAAAAAAAACTATAAATCAATGCCATTCGAACGCCCTCTAGGAAGGGCAGTTAAGCAAACGGATTTTGAGGAGGTTTATTTCATTCAGGCCCCTATATGTTTGGTTATTTGTTGCTCATGTGTGCATAAGTTTCTATTTGGTCTCTGTGTGGGTATTATTGTAATATATTTCGTTCTTTAAGGGAGCATGTGGAAACTTTCGGGATTATTGATGCCGGTTTGATAGGGAGGACCGCACTTAACCTGGGTAAATGCTTTTGTTACCTCATTAAACCACATGGGTAGTGCGAGTGGGGCCATTGCTGTGGATCACAAACCAGTGAGTGAAGATATTAATCACTGGGATGATCGTTTAACACTGTAGCGATTGAAATCGAAATGAGCACCCTCTAAACTGCGATTATCGTGGATAAATAAACAAAATTATAACCTTACCCACACGCATGCACACTACCACTATGCACGTACGCCACACTCAAAACACATTGAATGCCCCCTGTACACGCTTAATATTTCAGAGGCCGGAGATAAAAACCACAACCTTACAACATGTGGGCACACGCATGTCCAACTAACATGCTATTTTGCTAATCTTATCTTGTTTATAAAATATTCTATTGTTTTGTACACATAGCATTTTTCGTACAAGTTACCCTCAAAATGAAACAATAATAACTCTCATCGTAAGTGACAATCAACTTTGAATCGTGTATGTCAAGGAAAAAAAAACTCGAATGGCGCAATTCAAGGCGGAATATGAAAGCACAATGGCAAAAGTGTAACATGGAATATTCTGTGGGGATTTTGTAAAGCGCTGAGAGCTACACGGTTATGTTTGCCAACTGTAAATTTGCCAATACTCAAACAATCATCACTGTGTTTACTGAATTTTTGTTTCATTCTGTCTCCGTAGAGGCGCAAATCAAGTTCGCAATTTCACAAACGAGCCAACGAACCTCACTAACGAACTTTTTTTCAGCTATGAAATTGGACTAAGAACCTTTCTTTCACCTCATGACTTTTATATATTTATCTCAATAAATATAGATAGTTTTTTAAAACAGTTTATCAAAATAGTATTTTTAAAATAGTTTATTGATATTTAGTTTGTATAAGTTTTTATATTAAAATTAAAAATCGATCAGTCGTAGTTGAAAAGAGCTTATCCTAAATTATAGATGGCTCCTTTGACTGTAAGTTGCAGCAGGCTGCAGGTGAATTAGCAGGAGCAACACAAATTCGCTTGCCGGAAAAAAAATCAGGAGCAACAGAAAGAACTGTTGCCTCGTAGTCTCGCACTCGCACTGTAGCTGCAATCTGGATGTGAACGCGAGTACCGAGTCACGGACACCAATCACTTTTATTCGCTAATCTTATCATACAGATCACTGATTGTACAACAACAAGAGCACAGGCACGGAGAGATAAAAATCGAAGTAGACACCAGAAAAAGGTTGCAATAAAAAAAAGATAAAAAGAAGAAGAAAGAAAGTAGACTATCCAAGTAAGGAACAGGAGTTACACAAACTAGAGGCCAGCAAAGTATCTGCCTAAGTCAAAACCTAGTCATTCACAACTCTGCTTCCCGCACTAGTGTGAATTCCCATCCTTGCCCTCGGCCGCCTCCTCGTCGCTGTCGGCCACCACCCCGTCCGCCGCCGCCTCATCGACCCGAGGCGGCGGGGGCTCCAGGTGGAAGGCCACGAACTCGGCGGCAGCTGGGTTGAAGGACCCAAACTTGGGCGTCGTCTCCATCCCAGAGAAGCTCCGCGCGTGGAATGAGAACGACCCGCCGTCACAGCCTTCCGCAGACTCGCCAGCGCCGTCCTCGTCGCTCGCCGTCTCCGCCGCCGCGGCCGTAGCAGCAGCCGCGACCGCCGCCGCGCGGGGCACGTTCTCGAGCGCCGCGACGCACACGCACCGCCGCTTCGGCTCCGGTCGCTCCTCCTGCCCTTGCCCCTCCTGCGCGCGCTTCTCAGGCTGCGGCGTAGGAGGCGCCTCCGCGCGCGACGGCGGGGGAGCGGGCTCCTCCGCCGCCGCTGCCATTCCAAAGGATCCGATCGGCTCCGGGTCGAGAGGACTTCCAGGACAGCTTGGGGATTTTTCTTTCTCCCCCTCCTCTGTTCCGATCTGTTCGTGTGTACGCTTCGCTTGGCTTGCGTGGTGGGGACTGGTCAGATGCTCAGGCGGTCGCAGGCTCACATGGCCTCTCCCGGGCAGGGACGGCTCACGTCACGCGAACAAGCCCGCGCTGGCGCTGACACGCCGTGCGCTCCACCGCTGTCGCGTGCACGCGCGTGCCGTCCAAACCGCACGGTCGCGCCGAAAAGGATGTGTCGTGGGCTCGTACTTCGTAGAATTCCTTGTTTGTTTTTTCGCAGCGCCAGCGCGAGCACAGTGATCATCCGTCTGCGTACCATAGTACTAGTGTAGTGTAGTTAGCAGCGGCGGAACCAGGATTTAGTTACGCCCCGGGTTGAACTCTAATAACTTAAAACTAACGTCAATTTGTATCTATACCACGATATAACAAAAGTATATCATAATTGGCTAATTACATTACTGATATGAAACTTGAGTTCAATACTAAACAAATAAACATAAAACATAATAAGAAAAACATGACATGATAACAAAACATAAAAAAATAACATAATAGAGATACAAATTAAGTACCTAAATTACGAAGATTTACTCTCTATCCTATCCTGTCATTTCTTCATTGATAGTTGGACATGAATCAGAACCTGTAAAGACAACATATGAGAATAAATCAAACATGTGTATGAATAAATACGAACAACACGAAGTTTACATTTATAAGAAGCTAACTTACCACTAGCACGAGATAATTGTTTCTTACGTGATTTCATCCCTTGAAAACGCTCTAAAATCTTATCATCATTAATGTTTGCAAATATGTCTCGTTCAATAGAGCATACCATAGTATGATTCATCCACTCATCATTCATCTTATTCCGTAAATCAGTCTTAATAATCTTCATAGCCGAAAAGGCTCTTTCGACAGTTGATGTTGCCACCGGTAAAATCAAAGCCAATTCAATGAGACGATATACCAATAGAAAAACTGTGTGTCTATCAGTCTGAACCATCTTCATAGCAAGATTTCCTAAGTCAGTACAATTTGCAAAATCTAGATCACCTCTCACATCAGCAATAAATGTACCAAGCTGATCTTTAAGAACTAGATAATCATATTCGGAGAAGTCATCACCATACATCCTTGCAAGTTCAATTAATTTGTCTTCATCCATGGGTGGGAGGAGGCGGAGGGCGGCGAGGGGAGGAGGAGGAGGGCGGCGGGGAGGGGGGGGGTCGCGGCGACGGGAGGAGGGGAGGAGGGGGGCGGGGGGGGAGGAGGAGGAGGAGGCCGGGAGGGGAGGAGGACCCGGAGGGCGAGGAGGCGGCGGGGGGGGAGGGGAGGAGGGGGGGAGGGGCGGGGAGCGGAGGGAGGCGGAGGGGTGAGAAGGGCGGCGGCGGCTGGCCGCCGAGAGCCGAGAGGGGGGGGGGGCGACGGGGAGAGCGAGGGGAGAGGACGGCGGGCGATGCGGAGGGGCCGAGGAGGCAGGAGTGTGAAGTGGGGGGCGGTGCGGCTGTGAGGCCGAGCGACGCGCGGATCGAGGGGGGGGGCGGATCAGGTCGAGCGACGCAGGTTGGGCCGAGCGAGCGGAGCGCGAGTTGATGCTATGGGCTGTCGGCTATGGGCTGAATGCTAAAAATATACCCCAGGCTGAGGTAATAATACCCAGGCTATACACTATATATTTTTTCACACCCCGGGCTAAAGCCCACCCTGCTATGGGCCTAATTCCGCCCCTGGTAGTTATTGTAGAGTGTAGTCACAGTGTGTATGGACATATATTATTTATCGTGTATTTTATTTTACATATTTTTAGAATTAGAGTAGGATATGAATAGTATCAGATATTAATTTTTTTATTTTGTATTTATTTCATAAACCTTCAAACGGACAGTTAGATGAAAATATCTGCTTCTTTAGCATACCACAGAGGATATTGGATAGTAGAAAATATAATCAGAGTGAACTGTAGAGATTAATCGTCGAAAGAAAAGCCCTCTCAATATCTAGATTACCTTGTGGAGCTGGACTGAACGTTGGGGGTTTGGTTAGACCGAAAGACACTTGCATGCGTTACCTGGTGGAGATTAATGGGCCACATTTCTAGATTACAGGCTTCCCAAAGCTAAGCAGCTTTCCTTGGGCCACTTTTTACAGAGGCCAATTTTCTCAACGTGGGCTGGACGCTAGAGCTATGCTGATTTGGTTGCCCAAGCAAGAGTTAGTGCACTCAAAAGTCAATACGTGTCCTTTTCTTAATCCCATTCTAAACAAAGATAACTTTTAAAAGACAAAAGTCACTTGAAATATGTTAATTTTTTAACATAAATTTTTTCTTTTATATTATCTATGAAGATGTAATGGTGGTTTTTATTTTTCCTAGTTTTTCTTTATTTTGTTAATTAAATATTTTAGAAAAATTAACATCCTTACAGGACCATTTCAAAAAAAAAAAGGTATAGTCCTTTGGAACAGGGCCTTATTGTTTCTTCACTTTCTTCCTTTTGTGGTCGGGTACATGAGTTCTACTGTCCTGCGACTTGCAGAACCTCCCGTTACCTCCTCACCTGCTCTTGTCGTCTGGAGGGCGGTGAGTAGATGTGCATCTCCTGATCTGCTTTCGCTCAAACCTGTCTAATCATGCCAGTTTTAAATCTTCGATCTATGCCCCGGTTCTTATCGCCCATGCGTTCGCTCCAGCTGCGGTAGCAAAAGCACGTCAAATATCTTCGCTCCAGCGTGCAAGCTTCACCACACAGCACTGTTGTTTTGTGCTTTTAGGAAGGCTTTTGGTATTAGTCTCAGGGTCCACCAAATCTCTCCCAGCTCGTGTAGCGCGACACGTGTTGCTCAGCCAACGGCCGCGCGACACGTGTTGCTCCGAGATATGCCCTCGCGTGGGCCCCACAGCGGCGCCGAGTACACGTGTCGGCCTCGCCGGCGCGGCCTGACGCACTGACCAGTGACCACCATATCGACCCGCACGGGAGGAAAGAAATCCGGAGCCGACTAGAAAAGACAGGCAATAATTGGATGCGGCTGCCGCGATGCGCGACACGCGTCCACCCCACCCAATGCCGGGCCGGCACGTGGCGTCCGACCCCCCGCGGTGGACCAGGTCGTAGGGCCGCGGTTACGGGGGCGCAGCGGCCAGCGGGACACGTGTCCGGGTCGCTCGTCGTCAGAGACGGCTCCGTCTCGATGGCTTTAGTTTGTTAGTAGATGCGTCAAGTTTAGTCCATGTGATGCAGCAGAGATGGATACTTGGGTAGGATAGGAATGGGCGTGCTGTTCGTGCTAAAAATATCTGTCATGGCCTGTACTGTACTGTACTGTGCAGCAATGGCTGTGCCAATCTGGGTAGGCGTTAGGTCGGTTATGATATACTGATATAGGAGTTCATGTTGGGATTGGGGTATTTGGTCAAGATGATGGCAAGACTGTTCCGTTCCATCCCTAGCGTGTTACGTAATGGGGGTATATTAGCCTAGCTGTAAAGTGCGACGAAATGGCTTTTGATCGCACCTGCCGAGCATCTAATGATTACCGTTTGACGCCGAGTGTCCAGTTGTCGTGCGGGCGCGGCGACACGACGGCCGGGTCAGGTCGGCAACACGAGCATACAACGTCACGTTTCAAACAGCTTTTATTTTTGATTTATAGAATATATTAATTTCTTAATTTTATCTTTTTGAGCTTTGTTATTTTTTATCTTTATTTATTTGTATTATGTTTGATGATATAATTGTTTATTTTTAAATTTAACTTTTTTTAAAAAAAAATTAACAGTCCGCACAGTGTTTTTTCAACCGCAAGATAAACTACCTATACGACTCTGCGACATGCTATAATTGGCTACCAGCGGGCCGCCGCCTGGCGCCGACTAGGCAATTACCACGCACAGACACGAGACCCACACAGTCACAACTCACGCCGCCCAGTTAAGTAGGCCGTTTGGGGGTGGCGCGCGCGCGCTGTGAGCCTGACGCGTGGCTCGCGGGAGGAATGAGCGAAGGCGCGCGAGGCATGAGGCGGCTGCGCGGCGCGTCGAGCGGCGGCAGCGGCAATGCGAATGCGATTGCGAACGCTGCCATTACCAACCAATGGGATGGCGGAGGGGGAGGATGTGGCATTGCGGCGCGGATCCGTGGCGTGAACGCGGGGATCATGGACGAGCAGGTGCTGGCGCTGGTGTTCCGGGCGCTGAACTGGGACCCCCATGCGCTGTGCGTGGTGGCGCGGGTCTGCCGGCGGCTGCGGGCGGTGGCGGAGCGCGTGCTGTGGCGGGAGCTCTGCGTCTCGCGTGCGCCGCGGATGGTTTCGGCGCTCACGGGCGGCGACGGAGCCTCCTCGCTCGACGCGTCGGCGTCGGGGCGCATTGGCGGCGGGTGGCCGGCGCTGGCGAAGCTGCTCTTCTTCTGCTGTGGCGCGGCTGGGGCGGCGGTCCCGGGCCACTTCGCGCGGGTGTCGCGCTTCTCCAAGACGTCCGGGCGAAGCTTCCTGTCGCGGCGGTGCTCGGGCGACCTGCTGTACGTGTCGGACCCGTGCGAGCACGCGGTTGCCGGCGCCGCCGACGACGTGGGCGCGTACCGCGGCGTGTTCCGCGGGTTCATGCGCTCCCGGACGCGGGCCTGCCTGGTGGACCAACGCGCGCCGCTGGAGCCCCGCCTGCGCTGCCCCTACTGTGGGCGCGCGTCTGGAGCATGACAGCTGCCGGGCTCGCCCCACGCAGCGCGTGCCGGCGGCTCGGCGCCAACGAGGGCGGCCTCGAGTACTTCGTCTGCGTCAGCGGCCACCTCCACGGCAGCTGCTGGCTCGCGCGGCTCTCCTCCAGCGAGGGCGAGCGCGGCGCCGATGAGTCCGACTTCGCCGCCGCCGGCAACGACGACTCCGACGGGCACGTCGAGCTGTGAAGTAAAGAGTTTGTAGTCTTAGCAGTGTAGCGTTTTTTTGTCTCTGTTCTGTTCCATTAATCTGGTGGCTGCTGCTGTGTTTCGCCATCGCACGGTTGTACTGTTGCACAGCTGGTTTTTTTTGGGACGCTCATTTTATCTGAAAATTAATTATTTATGACTGAATTTACACTGATATTGTAGTGATTTATTTGATATAATTAAATTTTAAAAAATAAAAATAAATTACCCCATTATATATATACAAATAAATAAGAGAAATAAAGAACCAACAAAAAACTTAGAAAATAAAAAATAAAAATTTTTAAAAATAAAAGTACGTGGGGCGGCACGAGCCAGCCTTGGGCTGCTTTCGAGCGAGCCTTTCACATCCGGAATCTTGGATGCCAACGCATCTTAGGGTGATCGACTTTTTGCCGAACAGTTTTAGCTTTTTTCACTATTCACGGAATCTTGGATGCCAACGCATCTATTCGATCAGTAGTGTCTGTAAAAAGTAGTGGGCTTGGTGTGCGAGTGCAACGCGATGCCTCCCTCTGTTCGAGACGAACTGATGATGAATTCTCATCTGACTTTGCCGTGGTGCGTGCGCTGATGCCTCCTGCCGACGGCTCGGTTCCCTCCTTTTATCTTCGCTGCTGCGTTGTTGCAGTGACGGTCCATCCCCGAGCCAGCGTGCGTGCCCATCTGCTTTGGCCCGTCACAGAATGGTCCGGCCATCACATGTAGGAGTAATGGCTTGACGCATTGCGGTGCAGCGGTGGCCTACTTGGGCTGTCACGGATGGCCCTTGCAATCTTTTTATGGGGTCAGTTTTTTAAACTTGTATTTAAACTTTGACTCCTATTTATGCAGTAATTTATTATTAAACAATATATTTTTAAAATAAAATTTATAAGTAAATTATAGTATAAATTGTACCGAATTTAGCTGTATCTGTTAAAATTATATAAAATTATTTTTTATATATACTGTCTCTTATAAATATATTAGAAATTAAAAATTATAGACTATAAATCTCAGATTAAAAATCCATGGTCTCGAGCATTGTCTGACTGCAGGCGGCAAAATGATATCTTTATATCTGAATTCTGTAACGTCACTCAACTCAAGCCTGCACAGAATTTTAGCTCGGGATTGTCTTGTCAGTTGAAAGTATCGACAGTCATGATGCCAAGAGACTTTATATCTGCGTCCTGTCACATAACTCAACTCAGTTGTGCACAACATTTTAACTCGAGATTGCCTGCCAGTTCAAGGTATCGACGGCTGGTACCGCAATGGGGAGTGTATTGGTATGTATACTATATGGTGAGACAGTACAAGTACTTGTTTAGTACTGAGGAAGCACTATATAGACCTAGCTGGAAGGCTGTACTGTCTGTACAGGAGGCATTGCATAGGTATCAGACAGCGATTTTTTTGGCACTTTTGGGCTGTTTTCAACTCATATTTGAATCGCTCAGTTTTTTCGATCGCGACGATGGGTTTTTCTTTTACTATTTCATTTTTTGTTTTTTATTTTATTTTTGGTTTTTTTATTTTTTTTCTATATTCTTTTATATTTTTTTCTAAAATATTTTTTCTTTATTTAATTTTTTTGAATGAGTTATGACAAATAAGTCAACTTAGCTACAGTAAAAAATCAACCAGCTATAGTAAAAATAAGATATAAATCATCGCCATTCTGAACACTACCATAGACGAATGCTCAAGGTATTAACATAAATTACATTTCTGACACACCATGATTGAGCGGCAAGGCCCTGTAGTGGACAAGTGGAAAGTCCAACGGCAGCAGGAGCCTACCGCCCGGCCGCCAGGTGATCATTCGGCTGCCACTCGACCACCGTTTATGTTTTTTATCAGTTGTTTGAATTTTTAAATATAGCAAATGAAGTCCACAAATCACAAAATTTTATGTACAGCCTCACGACATAGGATACTTCATTATGTAATGTTTTTTTATAATTTTATCCATTATGAATTTGCTCAACATTTAATATAATTATGGTATTTTAGGATTTATTACATATAGCAAACGAGATCTAAAAATTACGAAATTTTACGTGCGGCCTCCCGACACAGCCGGCTAATTGTTGATATTTTGGGAAATTTTATGTGTTGTGAATTTATCATGTTATTTTTAGCTTTATTTAATCATAATTAGCGATATGCGATTCTCATTTAATTAGCGATTGAAATCATCTGCATGTATAATTGCAGTTGGTTTGTAAATTATAAATTGATATAATGGTTCAATTTAGTTTAGACTTGACTTACGAATTTGGAACCTTAGGGTTTAGTGGTAAGATGGTAACAAAGGAATTTTATTTTGAAGAATTGAACGCGAAAAGACGACAATATTTGATGTTATGAATTAAAATAGACTTTATAATAAAACTAAAAATAACATGGTGCAAGAATTTGGTTACATGCATAAGAAATAACAAGTGGAAAGGCCAACGGCAGCAGGAGCCTGCCGCCCGGCCGCCAGGTGATCATCCGGCTGCCACTCGACCACTGTTTATGTTTTTTATCAGTTGTTTGAATTTTTAAATATAGCAAATGAAGTCCACAAATCACAAAATTTTACATACAGCCTCACGACACAGCATACTTCATTATGTAATGTTTTTTTATAATTTTATCCGCTATGAATTAGCTCAACATTTAATACAATTATGGTATTTTAGGATTTATTACATATAGCAAACGAGATCTAAAAATTACAAAATTTTACGTGCGGCCTCTTGTCACAGCTGGCTAATTGTTGATATTTTTGGAAATTTTATGTGTTGTGAATTTATCATGTTATTTTTAGGTTAACTTAATCATAATTAGCGATATGCGATTCTCATTTAATTAGCGATTGAAATCATTTGCATGTATAATTGCAGTTGGTTTGTAAATTATAAATTGAGATAATGGTTCAATTTAGTTTAGACTTGATTTACGAATTTGGAACCTTAGGGTTTAGTGGTAAGATGGTAACAAAGGGATTTTATTTTGAAGAATTGAATGCGAAAAGACGACAATATTTGATGTTGCGAATTAAAATAGACTTTATAATAAAATTAAAAATAACATGGTGCAAGAATTTAGTTACATGCATAAGAAATAACATCATGCACGATGAATAGGTCCATGCTAAACGAGCCAATATTTTTAGCTTAATCTTCTCGATCAAGGTAATGATCAACCACAATTGCCTATATACGGATGTACAAAGAAGCGTACAACCTTGTACTGAGATTGCTTCTTCGGATAACCGAATCAAACCTTGATGATGACGCATCTTCGGGGAGACGAACACGTCCACTATAACTAGGTAGCTGATGATGCTGACCATATATGCAAAAGTCACATTCTGATGATAGCGCAGGGCTCACTGAGCACGCAAGTTTGGTCAATCATTGAATTGATCAAGAAAACCGAGTCAAAAATCTTGGCTCGTTGAGCTCTGACCTTTCCATCGTGCATGCTATTATTTCTTATGTACGTATCAAAATCATGTGCACCATGTTATTTTTAGCTTTATTATAAAGTCTATTTTAATTCGCAACATTAAATCTTGTCATCTTTTCATATTCAATTTTTAAAAGTAAATCTCTTTGTTACCATCTTACCACCAAATTCTAAAGTTCTAAATTCGTAAATCAAATCAAAACTAAATTGAACAATTTTCTCAATTTGTAATTTACAAACTAACTACAATCACACATGCATGCGATTTCAATCGCTAATTAAATGAGCATCATATATTGCTAATTAAGATTAAATTAATATAAAATAACATGATAAATTCATAGCACATAAACCTTCCAAAAATATCAACAATTAGCCAGCTGTGTCGGGAGGCTGTACGTAAAATTTGGTAATTTTTAGAGCTTATTTGCTATATGTAATAAATTCTAAAATTATCATAATTATATAAATTTTTGAGCAACATTTATAGTGGGTAAAATTATCAAAAAAATTACACAATGAAATACGTTATGTCAGGAGACTGCATATAAAATTTTTAATTTTTAGAACTCATTTGTTATATGTAAAAATTTAAACAGCCAATAAAAACGTAACTCAACAGCAGCTTAATCACCTGTCGTCCGGTGGTGAGGCAGCAGGGAGGCCACCGCTTGGTGGCCAGGCAGCAAACCCCTGTCGCCAGCGTTCTTCCCATTTGTCCATTGTAGGGCTCTGCCGCCTAGTCACAGAGCGACAGAAGCGTTATTTTTGCTAATACCACGAGCGTACACCTATTTTTATAAATACAAGTTAAAAATAGATCAAAATACCAAAAATTCATCTGACAGCCAGATGTCCTTTACATGTACTGAAATGGTACAATGCAGTACGATCCAAAATGGCATTCTCTAGGTGGTTGTCTTGTTTATGTTATTGTAATGAGTTCGATGTATCAATCAAGTTGTTTTCTATTTTCAGTTGGTTTATATTTGTATAAACTATAGTAACTAATTTTTAAAAAATATTTTTTAAAGGTAGAACTAATAAAAAATTATAGTAAAAAGTATACTGATTTTAGTTGTATCGGTTAAAATTACGGCCCATCTCATTTCAGTTTTTTTTTCAGGTTCAGCTTTTTTTTTCACTATTCAGTAATTCATCTTTTTCTAAATTTTATTAGATTTATTGAGCTTTTTTGTATTTTTCTTTTTTTCGTATTCCTTTGCATTGTCCGTGATGAGCTAGCATACTTTTTCTATTTTTCTATTTTTTTAAATTTAATTATGCTTAAAAAGCCAAACAGCTACAGTAAAAGAAAGCCAGCTACAGTGAAATTTCAACTAAAAGCCAGAAACCATCGTTAAAACGAACGCCCCCTACATACGACTATTTCTCTATAGCCCCGCTCAGCGATTCATCGCTAGCGGTGGCGGCGGTGATTTTTTTACTGTAGCAGGTACTCAATAAAAAAATTAATTTTTTGTTTGGTTTTTTCTCATATTTCTTTGTATCGTCCGCTCTAGATTATTGTGCTGTTTTTATTTTTAAATTTTTTAAATTTTAATTATACTCAATAAACCAACTTAGTTACAGTATTTTTTTAAGTAAAAATCAAAAGACATCTTATTGCGATCACCCCCTATATATACTACCATTCACAACAGTCCAAAGAGTAGTGCTGATTGTGATCGATTGGAGGTGATACGTCTACATGCTACAAGTGAGTACTCCTACACTGAACCACACAGGTCAGAGGTACGAGATGAGGCAAGAATTTGACTCACGTAACATTGAAGAGAACACGCTGATTGGTAGTAACATATTGAATGTTCGCCGTATGTTCGAAGGGATGGGGTAGCCCACTAGCTTGCACATGACCCTATCACCTATGCCATGTTCGTCACCGAAGAACGACAAAAATCGCAGCACTTGCGTAGCGTCGCGCCGAGAGGGCAAGCAATTTGCTGTTAAAACTATCATGCGTGCTCAGTAAACCAGTGTTTACAGAGCGTTGGCTTTGGCGCCAGCATTTCAGTTGATACCAGAATGCAACTCCAAAAATCTTATATTTGGTAATTCCGAAATCAAGATATAATATTTTCGAATATCTCATAAGCGTAGACATGTCATTGCTACTTCTCGCCATCTCAAGCAACCCCCTATTCTCAATGATGGCTTTATTGTTCAGGTAATCAGTTTCAACGAAATACTAGTTCAACCAAGTAAGAAATCATAATGCAGATCCCCATGAACATACACTAGCATTTTGTTGACAACAAACATGCTTCCAAAAACTCTTTTAGTGAAGATCAAGCAACCGGGAGTTTCAGAATACATTTATGAAGGCAGGAAATCCTACCAGCGCACCAAATTTCTGCTACGATTATTAGATCAAGCAACCGGGAGTTTCAGACTGCATTTATGATGACACGAAATCCAATCATCACAACTAATTTCTGCTAGGATTATTAGCTTACGCGCTTGAAAGCATGTAAAAAAGGAGTACCAAAAGGCATGTGCATTATTGTGCCAAGAGGAGAAACTAAGGACACTTTTTTCTCTTAGGCTATTTCAATGGTAGATACTATTGTGCTATTTTCATACTTTTTTATATTATTTAGAAAGCCATACACATCATCAAGTTTAGTGGGTGATATACATCAGTGAAACCAGATAATAAATTTTACCAAGCTCTCTCTTTCTCTCTCCTTTAGTGTTGGATTTTATGCTCAAACTATGTCTTACATGAACACTACTTCCTTCTCTTCCTTCTTTAATTCACTCTTCACCTTAGTATAAATTTTACTTAACAGACTAATTAATATTATAGATACTATTTACGTAGAACCATTGGAGTGCCGGTTCTACCTATTGTAGGAAGGAAGGCTAAGAAAAATAGACTTAAACAAAAAAAGTAGTTGCTGCAGCTCTCGAAACATAAAAAAAAACTAATTTCTTTTCAATCGTTGCTCTTGGCCGTTGCAGAGTAGCAGCCGCTACCCTCATGAAACCTACAGCAGCAGTAGTTCATACATCCAAGTTATTTAAAAAAAATTTATACATCCAAATTCTTTCAACACAAGGTATACTGAAGCCAACAAAAGTTTCTAGCCGTTGCAGACTAGTAGAGCAAGCCTTTGTAGACCAACAGCTATGAAACACAAACAGAACAGCAGCACTGGTTGCAATCTAGTTCATGCAACAGAAGTTCATACATGACTGCATTGACTAAAATTACTCAAATGCTCTCTACATCGCCAGAGGAGGAGGATGAGTTCGATCTGCGGCAACCGGAGGAGGCCATCGCGTAGAGATTTGGGAGGTGGCGGCGCACGGATTTTTAGGAGACACCGTATGTGATTTAACGATCGCGGGAAGAATGGCAGCCAATGAGGAAAGTGTTATAGGAATTGATTTTTTAAACTGGGTAGGTCCAACCTTGAAGGGTAAGTATTAGCAACGTTTTTGTTTTACTAGCTTCAGCTTAATGTTGGTTTATTAGATATAATTAAATTTTAAAAATATAAAAATAAAAACGATATGCTAATCTATCTCACACAATTAAAGAAATATAGAAAAAAAACAAAACATAAAAATACTAAAAAAACAAAAAGACAAAACCATAAACAGTAAATCAAAGCTACACAGTAAAAATCGCTGCCGCCGAACGCTGAGAAAAGATCTTCTACGCAGGACCTAACTCCTTAGCATAATGCACAATTGCACATGCCCTAAAGCACCACGGCCAACCAAGTACAGCAGACAATTAATTCAGCTCAGCTACGACAACATGTTAGGTCTATCATTTGTGGGGCAAATAAACTGAGACGCTCAATAATGCCTCCTCTCAACAAGCAAATTAAGAGTCTGTTTATTTCATCTGTAGATTCTGAGAAGTAGCTGATAAGTATCTAGCTAATTAGAATCTGGAGAAATTAGATAACCCCAGCTTCTGGCTACTAGTTCATTTTCTGGATTCTGTAGCTTCTGACTACTTAAAATCCGGATGAAAATCTGAACTATTTGAGAGAGCTACAGATTCTGAAAGTAGCTGCGGTTACCAGAAGCTAAAATAAACAAGCACTAAGTATTGATCCGCAATCCCATGACATGGTCCTGACTCCTGAATGGCAAACTGCTACACAGTTGATCAATCTAACTATTGGCTTGTAGAAGGGGGGGAAAGGCTGGTAGATGCCTGTATAGCTGACAGCCTGAAGTCATGTAAACATGCAGATGACAATACAACCCTAGATATTGAATCCTACTTTTCTCATGTCATGGTTATGAAATCTGAATGTATGATAATGCAATTGAAGCTACCAACTAAACCATCTGCATCTAGTGGCAAACAAAGGCACCGATCAGTTTGGCTGCGAAAACACTGTTTAGCGATTTTTTCACTGTAGCAGCGATTAAAATACTGTAGCATTTTTGTCATGTAGTGAATTTTTTTTGGTTTTTGATTTTTTTTGTGTTCCGATTTTTTTCTCATATTCCTTTGCATTGTCCGCACTAGACTAGTAAGCCGTTTTTATTTTTACATTTTTTAAAATTTAATTATGTCTACTATGCAACTCAGCTACAGTGTTTTTTCAGCCAACTACAGTGTTTTTTCAGCAAAAGCCAAAAGCCATCGCTATTCCGATCACCCCCAAAATCATATATAGCTGGTATAGTGTTACCATTAACATGCAAAAAGAACCTAGCAGTACGTTGTCAAGTGTAAATTGACCAAGTAAAGACTCACTCATCCATGCAACTGTCAATGGATAAATCACAAAATTTAGAGACCGCTCGGTTGGACTGAAATTTAATGACTTATGACTAAATTGCAATGTGCCTGAAAGAAATCACACTGTAATTGACGGTGACTTATTTGGTATTATGGGCCTGTTCTTTTCGGCTTCTAAAAGCGGCTTTTGGCTTTTGCTATAGTACCTAACTTTTAAACGGAGTATTTTTTCAAGATGGTGTTTACAAGTTAATTGTAGTACACATTAAAAACCCAACATTTGTATAATCCAAAATCACAAGCGATTATCTCTCTCCATAATTTCTATCGCAAACAGCTAAAATTCAAAAATTTTAGCAAAAAAACACAGGCCCATAATTAATTTAAAAAATCTAAAAATAAAAAACATGTTGGCCCATCACATATAATGCAAACGAATACGGGAAAAAAGAACCGGTAAAAAAGCTCAAAAAAATACCCAAAACCAGAAAAAGATAAAAATTATAAATAGTAAAAAATAAGTCAGAAACCAAAAGGTTAAACTCAAATGAGTAAGACCTAATCAACTTAAAAGGCAACTGTAGAATATAGATTACAGTAAGCTCTTTGTATTTAGATGATAACTATTAGGAAACATGGGCCCAGGCCAGGAGCCTAGGCCCATGGTGGGCACCTCACCATGTTCTATAAATAGGGAGTCATATGACAGATTTTGTACACCCATTGCAATTGAAGCAATAAAGAAAAATCAGGAGTTCTCTCTACCTCTCTGTTCAATCTATTATTTTGTCGTCTTCTATGATTGATTCGTTCTCGTTCTAAGCAGAGAAATCGCTCGGACTGGTCGCCAGTGAGGGTTTCTCAACACGTTATCAGCACGACTTCGCTCCGGTGAACGAAGGTAATCATCAAAGTACAGATTGAATTTTATAGATCGCTTTTGAATTCGCTTTTCTTTCGCGTTCTAGAATGAATCTCTACAGTGCAAATTCGCTCTAATTTACTCCGAGCAGACCTGAAGTACCGATGATCGGAAGATCTTTACAGCAAGAAAAAGATCCTTTCCGACCTAGGGAAGAGGGGGAGGAAGTCCTGGGATCAAAATTCCCATACTTGAGTGCAGTTGGAGCACTCATGTACTTAGCAAACTGCACTAGACCGGATATTGCTTTTGCTGTGAACCTGTTAGCAAGGTATAGTGCAAAGCCCACCAAAAGACATTGGCAGAGCATAAAGGACATCTTTCGATATCTCTAAGGAAGCAAGGACCTTGCATTATTTTGCAGAAAGAATCAAAATCTGAACTTGATTGGCTATGTAGATGCTGCGTACCTGTCTGACCCATATACCACAAAGTCACAAACAGACTATGTATTCCTGTGTGGTGGAACTACAATTTTCTGAAAATCGTCTAAACAAAACATTGTGGCTACCACGACGAACCACTCATAAATAATAGCGTTGTATGAAGCCGCACGTGAATGCGCTTGGCTACGCCGAATGGTTCACCACATCTAGCAGTCATGTGGGATGAACATTGTGCAAACCCCCATAATTATCTATGAAGATAATGCTGCTTGCGTTGCACAAGTACAAACGGGTTATGTGAAGAGTCATATCACAAAGCGTATCAACCCCAAGTTCTTCTATACTCATGAATTGCAAAAGATGGACGAGATTAAATTACTGCATAGTAAGTCTTGTGAAAATCTAACAGATTTATTCATAAAATTACTCCCCGCATCTAGCTTTGAAAGGTGTATGCGAGGGATTGGTATGATGAGATTTAGAAAAGTGGAGAATTCAGAGGGAGAATTCTCTCAAACCTGTTAGTGAATCATGATCCTGAAGGTCAAATACCTAAAGAATAAAAGTCTGAAGACTGAATAATGTTGAGTGAATTGTACTCTTTTTCCTTGACGAGTTTTCCTGAAATTTCTCGACCAAGGTTTTTAAAGAGACAATTCGTACTTTGCAGCATAACATGCATCATGTACTCTTTCTTCAAAATTTTCCCACTATATTTTATGGAGTTTTAACGAGACATTAGTATGTCGGATGAGTGACAAAGGGGGAGTATTAGGAAACCTGGGCCCAGACCAGGAACCCAGGCCCATGGTGGACACCTCATCATGTTTTATAAATAGGGAGCTATATGACAGATTTTATACACCCAATACAATTGAAGCAATAAAGAAAAATCAGGAGTTCTCTCTACCTCTCTGTTCAATCTATTATTTTGTCATCTTCTGTAATTGATTTGTTTTCGTTCTAAGCAGAGGAATCACTCGGACTGATCACCAGCGAAGGTTTCTCAACAATAACCACCAAAATACCAATCTGCAGTACATTTTTAGTACCTAGTCTACTCGAACAAATAAATAGGAAGAAAACAGGTGAATAAATAACAGGGTAACATGAAAGTTTCTTCTAGCCCTCCAGGAAGTAGTTGCAAACGCAAGTATTTCCTAAACCAATAAATACTCCTGATTTGCTCTTCAGATCCAACTGAAGTTAAACAAGTGAAAGAACGAAACTGGCATCCACCCTCCTTGAAAGCAACCGTAGACCAAACTACAGTCTTTGCACTTCGTACCAGATCCCCTGTCCAACATCAGGGCATAATTAGTAACACAAAGATACATACTTATGATTTACCAAAAAAAAACAAATCTGAGTACTTTCGTAGTTTCTCACACAACATTACATATTAAGGCACCATGTTATTCACTAACTGCAACAAATAAATCTAGTATTGCTTGTCCACACTAGAAAGAGTGCAGTTTGATTGCAACAAACCATTTCCATTTGATCTTTACCACTTCTTTTAATAAAAAAAACACACAGGTGGGCAAACTACAAAAAAATTCGCATTTTTCATCTGTTCAATGTAAAGACCACATATTTCTGAAAAATTATTCCAATCCTACCACAAATCAAGCTAAAGAACAAACATATCACGCATGCAACCGACAAAGATCACACGAATGGATTTAGAACCAACCGATTTGGGCATGGCAGGGCCGGATCTGGTGATTTATGCCTGGTTGTCGCTCTTGCGATCACCGTGCCCATCGCGCTCCTGCAACAGCGAGCCAGCCTCCTCGTCGGCCTGTGTGGCCTTCTTCTGCGCCTCCTTGGCCTTGAGCGCCTGCAACTTGACGTGGTTGTAGTAGCCCACCCCCAAGAAGGCGATCCCGTAGCCGAACAGGTTGATGGGGGTGACCGTGTCCCGGATCACAGACCAGGAGAAGGCAATCAGCAGCCAGTCCTTGACCACTCCGGCGACATTCATGGTGAGCGCGGAGGTCTTGCCAACGAGCAGGAACACGGCCAGGTTCAGCGCAAAGGCGCAGAGCGAGTTGGTCCCGAACACGAAAAAGTCCGGCTGGAACGTGCCGACGGCGCGCAGCCTGGGCAGCTCGACGAAGGCCCATGGCACGAGCAGGAAGCCGAGGCAGCAGGGCGCAACGTAGTAGAGCGAGGTGATGGGGTTGAGCGAGATGCCCTTGGAGGTGAGCAGGATTTGGATGAGAACGAGCCGCGTGGCCTCGAAGGCGACGGCGGCGAGCTGGAGCGTGACGCCGCGGACGTCGAAGCGCGCCTCGCCGTATGCGGCGATGGCGACGCCGAAGGAAATGGAGAGCATGTTGAGCATGGAGGACGACCTGAAGGTCTCCTTCTTGAAGAGCACCCCAATGGAGTAGACGGCGACGGGCATGAGCGCCTTGAGCATCTGGATGAACGACACGGAGAGGTAGATGTAGGCCGAGTTGGAGAACCAGAGAGACATGGCGTAGAGCGCGCCGATGGGGAGCACGGAGGAGGTGTAGAACTGCGGCGTCATGGCCGGCGAGGACGGCGGCTCGACGACGCGGAGGACGCGGACGAGGCCGACGGCGAGGGAGGAGCAGAAGGCCATGTGCACCATGGTGAGCGAGATGGGGAAGGGCCAGTTGTACATCTTGGGGTCGAGGATGTACTTGTTGTAGACGATGACGGTGAAGGAGAGGAAGATCCAGATGGCCACGTAGCAGTAGGAGAGGAGCACCTTCCGGAGTACCAACCCCGACATGCCGCCGGCACCCCCGCCGCAGACGCCCTCCCGCCCCATGGCTTCTCCGGCGAGGGGTGGTGGTGGCGGATCTGGATCCGGGGGGTTGGGGTGGATACACGCGGGGGAGAGGAGGCGGATCTGAGGATTTGGGGAGAGATGGGGAAGGTGGGGATGGGGTGGGGGTTTAGGTGTGGGAGCTTGGAGCCTTGGACTGGGTGAGGGTGGCCACGTGGAAAATCGCTTCGTTTTCGCTGGGTTTTTTTTGCCTAACCGGGGCGCTTTGACTTGTCTTTTGTTAGTTTTTTTTTACTTTTTGGAAAAAACTGGTTGTGACTTGTGATGGTTGACATGGTGCAAAGAGGTTAGTGCACTGTGATGTGCACAATGCACTGATATTGTTCTTAAGATGTGATATATTTTTCATTCACATTTTGTAAATATATTATAGCTGAGTTCAACGGGGGCTCATAGTTTATAGCTTTTGTACTTTGCTATAGTAACTTATTTTTAAACGGTACATCTTTTTGAGGTAGTCTATAAGTTGATTGTAGTAGATATTGTATCAAGTTTAATTATATCGGCCAAAATGATATGCAAATATCTACCTATTTATAATCTCTTTTATGAATAATCAAAATTCAAAAACTATAAGTCACTGTTTAAAATAATCCATCTATAGTCCATGAACTGTGTGAAAGTGGTATAATGTAAATCACATGCTGTTATATTTTTTTCAGGGTTAAAAGAATTGGTATCATGGAGAGGGAATGGAACGATACATGGAACTTTATCCGAGATGGCTATGCACGAATTACGAGAGTAACCGTGTTGGCCAGCGTGTATGTAAGTTGGCTTGTGACAAAAATTGACCAATCAATTTGTAAAGAAAAAATGGCAACAAGTCACATACTTGCCTGTTTTAGTTAATATTACTAAATTTTGGCAATTTATCTCTTCAAATCAAACACCACCATGAGTCCATGATCTATTGTGAAACCTCTTCTTTTTAAAAAGATCTAGCTAGTGTGAATAACAGAACATTTTCTTACCATTTTGTTTTGCCGGTATGCTGCCATACGCATATGACCTACTGGATTTTTACATGGATTAGCTAAGGATTTCCAAAAGAGAAAAATGCTCAATAAGGGAGCTCATTTTCTCTCTTTTGTGATTATATATTAAGTCTCTATCATAGACCGTTTCTAAGCGTGTTACCTGAAAACTATTCTTTACCTACTTTCACGTATAGAAAAGAAATAGGTTAGGACGTTAGGTTGCCTGTGTATCAAGAGCACTAAAGTTTCTCTCTCTAAGAAAAGAGCGCTAAACTTATCGTCGGCACAAATTTGCGAGTGCACTTCTGCATGCATCGCTTCTCTTAACCAAATATCAAGTATTCTTTCGATATGAAGGGTTGGATTTGGATTCAGAGTACTTACGCTCATGTTGTCATTGCGCGGTACACATATGATGCAAGCAAACAGGTCTAGATCCATTTGGTCGAATCATGTACTGAAAAATGCTGGTAAAACTAAAATGTTTGTATGATTGAAGAGTTCAGATAACTTTATTTTTTAAGGGCACTCACGCTCAGGAAGCAGAAGCACAGATGTCCAGGAGGCAACGACGCGTCGGTCAGTCGGTGGATCTCTTGTTATTTTAGTGTCTGCGTACATGGCCCTCTGCCCATAGATTATAGATATGTTTTTTTAAATTTTTCAAAACGATTTTTAATTTTTACTATTATCTTAATTTTTAAATAAAGTATTTTTTAAAACAGAGTCTACAAGTTAACTATAGTACACGTTAAAAACCCAACATCTATACCATCCAAAATCAAAAGTGAATATGGGCCTGTTCTTTGCGGCTTCTAAAAGCCGATTTTGACTTTTGCTACAGTAACTAATTTTTAAATGGAGTATTTTTTTAAGATAGGGTCTACAAGTTAATTGTAGTACACGTTAAAAAACTAATATATGTACCATAAAAAATCGCAAGCGAGTATCTCTCTTTCCGCAATCTCGCAAAATGTACCAAAAAGTCATCGTATGACCAAAAGAACAGGCCCTATTTCTCTCTCCGTAATCTCTACCACAAACAGATAAAATTCAAAAATTTCAGCTAAAAACCAAAAGTCACAGCCAAAAAGAACAGACCCTACTTTTAGATATGAATAATACAATACTATATAATATATCAGGTAAATCCGTTAGCATTCATTAATTCAGAAATACATTAATTTGAGAAAAAAAATTATTGATTTGGTAATGTCGAATCAATCATTGATAGAAAATCTTAATCATAAAAAAAATCATTGATTTGTACTCCATCAATTATCATCATGCTGCATAAAAGAAAAGGGCAAATTAACGTCGGAAGGAAATGCACGCAATGACAAAAAATGCCAAAGCTTCCGCCTGGATTCCTTGCTTGGAGTTGTTACGTGGGTCCATCCGGCCATCCGGGCAAAAGTGCTACACTTTGACACGTTCCCAGGGAAAAGCGTGAAATAGCTTGCGTAGTCTAGCATCTGGATTTTCTAGGAAGAACACAGATATCTCATTCTGGCCCTCATCCACCATGCACCTCGAGTAACAGTTCACTACTTATCAACCAAAACCTTCAGAAGTAAGCTCAGCTGCTCAAGCACCACATGAACAGCTACACTTTGCATCTCTGTCTCGGGCAAAACCTCCCCTCGATTGCAGTTTGATCATGACGTGATTTAAATCACAATCCATTCCAATAGCTTGGAGGAAGATCTTCCCGTAAAATTTGCTTCCATTTTATTGATTTGCATGAATCAAATTATCTACCTAAAAAACTTATATGTTTTTTTATACTTTAAAGATAATTTATTTATACTTTAAAACTCTCTTTATATGTTTTTTTAAACAAAAAGGCCTCTAATTTCTCTTAAACAGAAACTGATATAATACTCTAGCCTCTTTTATGGCTAAATGTGGACTATAATTATTTTTTATAGTTATAGACCTCTTTCTCACATCGAGTCAAATGATTTGCTCCTAGCTAGCTACCATGCCAAACCAAGGACCAAACAAGTTGACCGGTGCTCGCGAGGGGAAGAATACTACGAAACACGGGAGGGAGACGTGCCAAGTCGGCCCGTGTGTAAAAAATTAAAGAAGGCCTTGTTCGGTGCAGTTTGGTGGGGTGGCCCGGTCATAGCCGGGAGCGTGAGAGCGACCTACCCAATGGTAAGGTCCCGCTCATTTTGACTTTTTTTTATTTCTAATTTTGATTTCTACTTTTTTGATTATTTAGTATTTTATTTCTTCTGAATTTTTTTAGATATTTTAGGTTTTTTGTATTTTTTTCCCGTGTTCCTTTATATTGTCCCTAATAGGTTAACATGTTTTTCTATTTTTACATTTTTTAAATTAATTATACCTAAAAAGCCAAATCAGCTACAGTGAAATTTCAGCCAAAAGTCAGAAGCCATCGCTAAAACGAGCGCCCCTAAGTTGCTCGCGCACCTCGCCCTTCCCATGCCGGAAATGGTTGGTGACCGGGAGTTGATACACATCCATATGTCCTTTCGGGCTATCGGCTATGATTTATATCTTTTTGCTTTTTAATTTTAGCTATTTATAAGAAAGAATATAAAGAGACAACGAATACGATTTTTACTGGTATAGCTAAGTCGATACAATATATATTAAAATCGACTAGTATATCCTATTTTAAAAAGACACTTTGTTTAAAAACTATTTACTATAGTATAAGCTATAAGACGAAAAGAACGAGCACATCACCATCTTCCCACCAGCTTAAGCTACTCTTAGGCTAGGTTTTAGAGAGCTTATGTTTCACGGCTTATAGTTTATACTATAGTAGCTAGTTTTTAAATTATGTTTTTTTAAGAAGGAGTTAATAGAAAAATTACAGTAAAAAGTGTATTGAGTTTAATTGTATCGATTAAAATTACATACAACTATTTTTCTCTGTATACTGACTCTCACGAATAGTCAGAATTTAAAATTTAAACTATAAATTATAAATCATAGTTTAAAAGAATCTATCTTAATTATTTTTTTTCTAGTAAGAGCACTTTTGTGCGCCTGTGGCATAGTCGACCGCGCCGGCCGCACCATTCAAACTGATGTGATGCATTTTCATTGTCGGTAGACTGCGGTGGTTGGATGAACACAGTTTTTAGGGGAGATCTGTTCGAAACACAAGAATTATGTCGTTTCTACAAAATTCTTGTGAAACTTGTGGGCTTATCAGGCGATGGACTTTGCCACACGTGCAGGATCCTCCTTTAGCCTCGATCGAGTGATACACTGCGTCATATAGATAGTAGTACTTGCATGGAAGCAAGCCGAAGAACAATGCAACGTTTCTCAAAAGGAGAAAAAGAACAATGCAACCTGGAATCAGCGGTGGCCGGGAAAATCTAGAATTTTGGGCACGTATGAGGGTATGTACAATGATATAGATAGCTATCATCTGTAGTACTCTCTATGTAATCTGTAGATAAAATTAAAAATAACTCATGCAATGTGTTATCACTAAATTATCTATATATGACCTCACAATTTAGACAGACGGTGTGGGTACAATAGCAAAAAAGCTGTCTATAAGAACCTTATAGATCATCTATTTCATATCAATCAGTTTTTCTCTCTCATTCTTTTTTATTCACAACATCATAAATCTTACATGACAACAATTATAGACAATTGATATCATCTCATTGTATATAGCCTAATTAGGCCCCGCTCAGCGATTCATCGTTAGCGGTGGCGGTGGCGATTTTTTACTGTAGCAGATATTGTAGCTACAGTACCTGCTACAGAACAATTTTTTTCGTTTTTTGTTTGGTTTTTTTCTCATGTTTCTTTGTATCGTCCGCTTTAGATTAGTGTGCTGTTTTTATTTTTAATTTTTTTTAAAATTTAATTATACTTAATAAATCAACTTAGCTACAATGTTTTTCAGTAAAAGTCAAAAGTTATCGTTATTCCGATGCAAAATTCTTTGTTGCCGAAACCACACGGCAAGTGGACCTAGGTTGATTTTGATTGTATCTGTGCTCCCCGGCCAGTTGATCTTTATCTAGCCCAAACTTTCGCGTGGATGTGACGCGGTGCGGTGCAAGGGACTGTTCACTCTGCGAGAGTAACCAGCTAACCGAGTGGGCAGGGAGGGCAAGCCTGAGAGGTCAGAGCCTCAGACAACGGCTGACGGGAACTGGCACTGGGATGACCGGAGCGCTTTGCGGCCCGTGGGAATATATTGGGTTTTGGAACGCACAGGAGCAGGCTAATTGGGCTGTACTAACCAAGGCTAAATTGTAACTAGGATTTTACATGCTTAGCCCACTCGAAATAGTTTGCAATTATATCTCTATTACTTAAAAAAATTAATAATAATAATTTATATTTATCTGTCTCTTCTTCTTAACCATTCGATCAAAGATCAGCCGTCTAGATCCAAACAAACTCTCACCTCCCCTCCTCACTAAAAAAAAGCTTCCAGATCCTTCTAATCAACTCATCTTTCTTTCTTGTCCGTTCTCTTCGTACACCTCCTCTCCTCCTTCCCTCCCCACCCCGCGCCACCACCTCCTCCTCTCCCCACTCCTCTGCTCTGCCGACCGGTCGCCTCCTTACCGGTCGCCTCTTCATCCACCCGAGCCGCTCCTCCTCCACCACCATCCGCCGCCCCCTCAACTCCACCCGCTCGCCTCCTCCTCCGCCTGAGCCGCTCCTCCTCCGCCCGCTCGCCTCCTCCACCACCACCATCCGCCACCACCCCTCAGCCTCTACCAATGCCGTCGGCCGCCGCCGCTCAAATACCCGCCCCTGCACATCACGCATCATCCCGACCGGCCAGCATCATCCCTCGCTTCCTCCCCGTCTCCTCCCCTGATGTCCCCGCCTCCGCTGCTCCTTCTCTCACATCATTTCCTTCCCATCTCCTCCCACCCTGCGTTGTCCCTCGCCACCTCCCCGTCTCCTCCCTCGACGTCCTCGCCTCCGCCGCTCCTTCTTTCGCCTCGTTTCCTTCCCATCTCCTCCCACTCCACGTCTCCATCCCCACCAAAACACCCTGCGTCACCTCCTCCTCCTGCTCACCCCGCGCCGAGCTGGTGGCGGTGAAACACAAACGAGGAGGCGGTGTTTGCGGCCAAGCTGGGGCAGCTCCAGATGAAAGACCTCCTGATGCTGCAGATACACAACCGTATGCCCTTCGTGTCCTCCATCTAAGCCCTGGCATCTAATTGATCGGGAAAAATATTGTCAAATATCACCCCCTCCTCCCCTTCCTCTGCCCCGAACGAACCCCTCCTGTTCCATCCTCACCATATGGGCTTTCCAGCCACCCACGCCGCCGCCGCCCCTCGCTTTGAGATTGATTGGTCGTGTAGAAGAGGAGCTCCGTTCTAGTAGCTGTTGCGTGCTGCTCCGAGCTGTGGCCCGATTTGATGGACTGGAGTTCAGGGTGGAGCTTAAAATGGAGGCGAATGATAAACTAATGGATGGATTTCTATATGTTTTGCAGACTAAGGTATGAACTATTGATTAAGTTTGCATTGCAATATAGGGGATATTGTCTCTTCCCTGTACTTTTCCTAGCATTATTGCTCCCTTGTTGTTTGACCATGCATAATAAGCATATGCTATCATGTGAAGTCTAAACATGTACTTCCTGAATATCAATTAATGGAAGAGTAAGCTCAAATAGTTTAGCCATGAAGATGTTATGTTAAGTAAACCTATTTAATGAGGTGAGTAAGATTGTCTTATTTGTTCTTCTCAATGAGTTTAGTAATTAATACTGTTTAAGTATTTGATTTCAGGTTTTGAATAAAAGAGTTTCCAGAGGTGTAGATATCATATATGAATCTGTAGGAGGGGAAATGTTTTGACTTTGTGCTTGAATGCACTTGCAGTCGATGGACGTCTCATTGTAATTGTTCACACTTCATATCTCATTTTGTGCCAATGCTTGACTTATTTCGTCATATTTGGCAGCCCACTCTTTTCTTCTCTATCAAGAGTAAGCCCATGCTATACTGATACTCATGTAACTGCAGATGCACACAAAAAATTATTTTATTATTCTAGAGAAGATTAAATTATGTACCGTAGCATATTGTTCTAGAGAAGATTAAATTGTGTACCATAGCATGTTAACTTCCTAAGATTCATTGAATTAATATGTTCCCATGTCCTCTTGAAATTTGATAAGAGAAAATGTGATATGCTTCTTTATTGATATGTTCTGAGTCTCATATGAATTGAAATTGATGTGGATTAGTTCTCCCATGTACCTGCTTTTGCTGGGTCTTATGTGGAGTTTGTTCTATTGTCTATTGCTCAGTTCCTTTCGGCTTTGATTTCATCAAAATTTCAAGTATGGTTACCTTTACCTTTATCATGGTGGTTTGCTCATGTTCAGATGAATAGCATGCAATTTTCACTTAAATTAATTAATAAAATGTAAACGCTATTCATTCATCTATTGATCAATTCTTCCTTTTGGATTGACCTAAAATTTCTGGTCAGTCATTAATTTCATAGTTTTGTTCCTTAAATAAGTATATCTATTTTTAGTATTTATATTTATTATGGTTCACTTTTTGGAGTAATTTGAATATATCTACAGGAGGCAAATCTAAAGAAGGCATAAAAGGATGATGCGTTGGGTTAAGACAATGTACACATGACTTTCCATGCAGAAAAAAATTTTAGCAATGAATGCCTTTAAAGGTAATTGTTTTGAGGTCTGTAGTGTTTAATTGATTCTCCATGTAGAAAAAGATTAACAAAGGTTGTTTCCTTGCCTTCGTCTAACAGTGAGTCAGTGTGCTTTCTTCCAGTAGTAGCTGCTAAGGGCATAAACCTATATTGAATGAGAATATACAAGAAGATCAGTAGCTCACTGGTTTTTTTCCTAGGCAAAAAGTGCTACGAAAATTGTATTAGTCGACCAGGAGATCACTGTTTGTAGCAACATTGTAATACTCTTGAGTCCTGATTGTGGCAATTGCTTGAGGATCTAAGTTTTGCGAATGGTTCAATAGCATTTGGCACTTCTAAAAGTCAAGCTAGGAACAAATGAATAGAAAATATCACTCCTAAACAAACAAAACCTTGTTAGAAATAGGCAAGTAGCTATTGGTTGCAGTGTGCTTTCTTTTGTTGACTTTCTCTTAGTGTGCTAAAAATGGCAATAAAATCTCCCTTGGGTTACCAGGCTGACATGTTCTTTACATATGTCAATTTATGCTCCCAATCCATTTCTGTATTTTTTTTTGTAGTGTTCATAATATTTTTGCAAAAAAGATCCTCTTTCTTTGAAGTCACATGCCATGTTCCTTTTGTTGCATGAGCCAGTGTTTTGAAAATCATTTCCTGGAAAAATAAGTGTTACCCTCTGCTTTTCAGGAAACCAGTAGTCCTCAGCTCTACTATTATTTTCCTTTATCTTCTCTCTTTTCTTTCCATTCTCTCAAGTTTGTGCTTCCTAAACCTTCAATGCGTTATAGACGATTTCCACTAAAATCTGGTAAAAAAATAAGCCAGTTACTACCGGTATATTAAGCCTGGCATGGGCTGTGACTCGCTACATTTATTACAATGTTAGTAGATCCTCAGAAGTATGCAAGCACTCTTTGTTTATCTCCTTTTCTCTAAAGCATGAGGTAGGTTTGATTCAATGAACAGTTCTGGCGGTTGTGGATGTGGGCGTGGGCGTGGTAGCTTTGGCAGTGATGATGGCGGTGGAGCTGTGGTGGTAGCAACAGTGGGGGGTGGACTGATAATATTGGCACCAGTGGAGGCGGATGGGGCACAGGCGGCAGTAGTGGTTCCTCCTAGGGAGGTGGTGGCAGCAGAGGAGGATCTGGAGGCAGAGATGCTGGATGGGGCGGAGGTGATGGTGACAGCAACCGTGGAAATGGTGGCGACAGAGGCTGGGGAGCAGCTGCTGGTGGTTCTGAACTTCTGATGCTGGATTTGGCGCCAAAAAATTGGTCCCAGCACAGGACGGTGGAAGTGGGTGGGGGTCTTCCGGTGGTGGTAGGGGCTAGTGAAGGGTGTGTCGCGCTCTGCATACACCAGTCGTCAGTGGAGAACTATCACATGAAATCTTTTTTTCTCCTTTTTTGAATCCTGTTCTATTTTTGCTTTTTGATGTCGACGGGAGAAAACTGCTACTATTCTGGACTTACTGACATGCTAGTTTCTGCCGATTTTGTTACACTCTGGACGGCCTTATATTTCAGTGCATGTACAGTTTTCGTACATTTGGTGGCTTGTTTATTGGAAATCTGAGCATCGTACTCCCATCATCTCAGAGTATACTTTTTTAGTCTAACATGTCACTTTGATTTTTAATTTTTTTTAAAAAAATTTAATTATGCCTAATAAACCAACTCGCTTTGATTTATAATAAAATAATAATTATGCCCAATCTGATAAAAAAAATAGCCAGCTACTGATAAAAAACCCATAAACCATTGCCATTACGAACGCTACCTCCAGTTTGGATCGTGGTATGACAATTACATAGTGGGTTGCACTGGGTGTTGTAGTGTAGAGTTGTCCAATTGGGTCGTATCGTTGTGGGTTGGTTCGAGGTTTGTCACTATAGGTCCGGCCCGAGCACAATACGACCCGTTTAAATGATGCAGTCCGTGTCAGCACGGTCCAACGGACCATGCCGTGTGACCGGCACGACACGGTCCGATAAAAATTTTATGTAATTTTTAATTTTTTCTTAATTTTCTACAATTTGTTTACAATTTTCTATAATTTTCTACGATTTTTTGAATTTTTTATCCTTTTCTAGGCTAAACGGGCCGTGCTGTGACAGGACAACCCGTTTAGCTCTAATTGTGCCCGTGCCAGCACGGCACGGCCCGTTATTCATACCTAAACAGGTTGTGCCTGCCCTAGGCCTATGCCGTGCCGGCCCGTTGGCCACCTCTGTTGTAGTGTTCATTTGGTAGTCCGAATGTGAAATCTTAGGCCTCGTTTAAATAGCTTTAGTTTTTTGGTTTTTTAGTTTTTAGTTTATTTAAGTCAGAAATTACTCAAAATATATTAGTTTTTAATTTTAGCTTATTTTCACTTTTTATGATTTTTGTATTTTCTTTTTATATTTCTTTTCATTGTTCATAACGAGGTTTTTTTTTCTTAATTCTTTTAGAAAAAATTAACAATCGTTACAATACAATTTAGTTAGAAGCCTCAAGCCGAAAGCAATTTCAGTTAGAAGCCTTGAACCGAAGCCGTGAGCCGGTTGGAGCCCCGCCTTAAGCACGTTGTTACGTTGACAACGGTTGTTCTATTTTCTGGATGGATACAGCTCTAGATCAAATTGCTTTGAATTTAGGATTACTTAATGCTATGCTCAAATCAAGACCAGCACAATAATAACGCTGCCTACTATGAAGAAAGGTAACAGAAGTAAACGTACATCCTGTGGCAACACGAAAATTACAGGAAAACAGTTCTAATTTACAAACGAGCCCATTTTGGTTCATGTCACGGACTGTTGGTGATACAATTCTCACGTATGTAATAACGTAATACCACTGGCTACATTGTTTTATTCAGTCACCCAAAGCCGGACCTGCAGACAGATCCCAGACGCCACATGATGAACGCTATACACCTTAACCGAATGAACATACAGGCAGCAGGCCTCCGGATTATCAACCAACAACACTATATATCCGTGCCACCCCGCAAGCGAATCCCACGCAGATTGGATACAGAGATACCAGGGCAGTTCAATGGTTGTAATGCCACTGAGAATAGCTTATTTGACCAGGATGTTCATAGACTGTAGTATTATTGGTAGCTCCCTCACATTGGTAAGAAGATCTGGAATTGGCGCTAGATGAGCCAAAGGGCCAGAGAAACGAGAGGGAGCTACGCCTGCCTTGACTTCCACCACCGTTTGTTCTCGGCGCATGACTACGATCATTGCTGGCAATACCATGACCAGAAGTTCCATCGGAATTGGTCGAAGCTGAATGCGAACTGATGCTGCTACCCGATCCCAGCGACGGCAGAGGGTGGCGGCAGACAGGGCAAGAGTTGTGCTGAACCAACCATGGAACGATGCAGTCGGTGTGGTACAGGTGATTGCACGGCATCTCCCGTGCCTCGGACCCGACCTCGAACTTGTCCTGGCAGACCGGGCAGTGCGGGTCAGCCTGGAGATGCCTGCGGCTGATCCTCACCACCGGCATGGAGTCGATCGCCGACCGTGAAGCGGGAGGAGGGCCCTGACGGCTGTTCTGCAGGAGTAGCTGCTCAAAGAGGGCTTCAAGGCTGGGACCGACGAGGTAGCCACCGAAGTTGCCACGCTCAACGCCAACTCTGGGGCCTCCCCTGAAGAGGACACTGAAACCTCCATGCTCACTCGGATGCGCAGGTATATTATTGCCGAATATCAGAACATGACCAGCGCCTGAGGGGATCATGTCTTGCTGTGTACTGGTCCGTTGTCTGCCGTGGAGATCAAACTCATGCGCAGTGCCTATTCCTGCCATCTGTCGTCGCATGAGGGCGGACATTGCCTCCATCATTCCAGATTGACGATCCGGATAGTCGTCAAAGTCCGGTGCAGCAAATCCGTAAGTGTTCATTGTTCCCCCCATCTCACTGATTTCCTGGATGAAGCCATCGTTGCAGTTGGGGCAGGTAACATCTTGCCCACGGATCTGAATTGGCCGCTGGCACACGTAGCACCAGTGTGTGGCTCTATTTGACATTTTCCTTGATTCTGCAACAAATTTAAGCACTCAGTAGCGGCACAAAGTTCATCATATGTATAAAGTTTAGGGGACACCATTTCTTTTTTGAATAGTAGTAATATGGAATAGGTCACTGATTATACACGAAATAAGTAGGAGTGTACTAGGGCACCACCGTTGGTTAACCAACATACTTTTTTGAGAAAGCATGTCCAAAATGCATTTGCAACAATTGTTATGTTAATGTCCTATGCAGTTCCAAAATCTATGTATCAAGGGGAAATGTGCCCATACTATTCATGCCTAAATTGATAAACCAAACACAGAATATATTAGAAAGTGCCTAAAATTATAAACAAAACACAAACTATATTAGAAAGAGACCATGCAAACACCCCAAAGGGTGCTAAAACTAGTAGATTGGTCATCCTTTATATCAAATTTGTCACACACTGAATGAAGATAATAAAGAACTAAAAAAAGTAATAACTACGCTGAAGAATTGTTCACTGAACTTCCATACTAGAGCAGAAGGTAATATTCTGAGATTTGGCAACTTTTGCAAACTTTAACATAAAATGAAAACCAACATGCCAAGGTAACGTTATAGTCCACAATTTTTGACAGACAATAGGAAGGAAATAGTCAAGAATAACGCTTATTCCCCCCTTTGCCTCTAATAATTAGTTCAGATTATATCAGCAAGTGAATGGCTATCAAAGTCCAACACATGCATATGCATTTCGTTGAATCAATTATGTGGTCAAAAGCTTAAGCAGACTATTACTGGGCATATTGGGGATACAATTAACACGCAGATGCTCCGGGGAGCAAAACTGAAGGACATGATGATCTTGATATGGCTGGACTTTGCAGGATACAGACTGAAGGCTACTCCGCAATTGGCCCCATGTGGAAAAAAGCCAATTTTTTGTTGATGCTCAACTGGGAAAGATGATGATTTTAGCACTGTTTTCCCAAGTAAAGATGTTCGGCCTTGAAATAATGCACTCTTCCACCAAGAATTCTGTTGATCGGACGAAGCCCTCGCCTTATTTTCAATTCAGGAGGAGGGAAAGAAGAAAACCACATGGCATAGGAAGGTAAGGATCTAGCAAGCCTAATCTAGGCCAAGTCTTGCATCAGTCTCTCTCAAATAAGCCCCCCAAATCGACTCGGACACAATTAACCATCAGAGGGTGATCAATCGATTGATCGAACACATAGCGGCAGTAGTAGTTCTATCTATGCAGCGTAATTAGCTATAGAAAGTAAAAGGAACAAGAAACTCAGCATACCTTGGCGATGAAGAGGAGGATAAGGGGATGGTTCGGGAGCTGGAGAATGATATGGGTGGTGATGGACTGGTAGGGAGTCTCGGTCGCGGAAAGCTGCTGCTGTGCTGTCATCTAGAACTTCTCCATTCTTGTTTTTTTTTCTCATTTCCGCTCTATGGGCGGGGATTCCCGGCCCCTCGCTCTCCACCACACCATGAATTTTGCAAATAAATTATCTAATTTTCCAAATTTACATATACACTATTATTTCTTACAAAAAGGTCCTATCATTTCACAAAAAGGCTCTCTATTTTTTTGAAAAAAAATTTATTTTTAAAATTACAGATAGATCCTTAGTTTTTTTAGAGATGCCCTCTTTCTACGCGAAATTGTTTTTGGAATTACGTATAGGTGTTTTTTCAGAAAAGTCCTCTGCTTTTTTTGAAATACATATATATTCTCTATATTCCTAGAAAACCCTATACAAATTGCTGACTCTTACTTCAGCCCATTCCCCTGGTCTTCCCCCATGCCACATCATAAATTTTGTAAAAAAAACTCTTTGGTTTTTCAAATTTATGTATAGGCCTTTATTTCTTATAAAAAGATCCCTTCCATTTCGCAAGAAGGCCCTCTATTTTTTAAAAGACCCTCCACTTTTCAAAATTATGTATGGGTCCTTAGTTTTTTTAGATATGCCCTCTTTCTACGTGATAAATTTTTAGAAATTATGCATGGGTCCTCTGTTTTTCTAGAAAATCCGTTCGTTTTTTTAAATACATATATGTCCTCTATTTTCCCATAAAACCCCTCTACGAATTACCGACCTTGCTTCGGTCCACGTGGTAACTAGCGCGGCGTGGCGTCGCACTTTTGCTGCTACTTATTTTAGGCCTGGTGTGCTATGCAATGCTCAGTCACTGACCAGCGCTAATAAGTAGTGACAAAAAGCATGTTGTCTTCTTGAATGAAAAACAAAGGGAATTGATGTTGTGTGGATGTATGGAGTTAGAGATAAGAATCAGATGTCTTCATAGCCATCCATTTTTCTTTCCTTATCCTGTTGACTGCTCCCTCTCTAGCACCTCTCTTCCTTCTTCTTTTTCTCCACTTCTCTTTCTCCATTTCTTATCTCCACTGCCAACCACCGTCGGCGCCAACTTGGTCTCGGCCCACGCTGCCAGCTGCTTGCTGGTGCTACTCCTCTGTGCTGGCCAGCCATTGGCTCGCCTCCAGTCTTGGCCACCGCTGTGCCGCACCTCGTCGGCTGCAAGCGCTTCGTCGAGCGTGCGATGGAGGCAAATCTGCTCCTCCTAGCACCAACAAGCCCCTCGCTGTCGCCGATGTCCTCCTCGCCTCCTAGACTCTCCTCCCCACTAGCCACCTTGACTTGATCGGTGTCCTTCAGATGCTCCCCAACGCCAACCCCGCCGACCATACCGCCGTCTCCTGCGCTTTCCACTCCTCCCATCACCGATGAGAGCTCAAGGCCGAGCTGCGCATCTAAATTGGCAGATGGGAAATACTTGATTTTTTTTCCTCGCACTAGTTGTAAGAGGGAAACCTGGTGGTATGCAATATGTCTTAAGTTTATTAGTGCGATACCGTGTAACGCTACATGGCCCAACAGCTGTTGGGAAGCCTACAATTCTGCAATAGTGGCCTGACAATAAGTTTAATTTTTTTTAATGAATGACTCTGGAAGGCCATTCTGAGTATAGACGTGTGGTACTAAGTGGTCTACCTTAATGCCTAAAGCTAAATAGTAGTCATTTAATACCTTAGAGGTAAACTTGTCGGTATTATCCATTCTAATGGACTTAATCCTTTCATCTGGAAAGTTTGCTCTTAATATGATAATTTGTGCCATTAATTTAGCAAATGTGTGGTTTCTAGTAGACAATAGACATACATGAGACTACCTAGTAGAAACATCTAATACCACCATAAAAATATGTAAAGGGGGCTGGCAGAGGTTGAATAGGTCTATAGATATCACTCTATATTTTCTCTAGGAAAATAGGTGATCCCCTTAATTTTCAAATAAGAGGGTCTAGTTATGAGTTTTCCTTTGGCACAGGCTGGACATAAGAAATCTTCAAATTTAAGAAAGAATAGAATTTTTAAGCTATGCCCAATAGAATTGATTATATTTTTCTCATCATTTCAACTCTAGGATGCCCTAATCGATTATGCCATATTTTAAGGGCTCAAAGGTTTTATATTCTATTTTCAAGGTAACATATTCGTCAGGTTTGATGTAAGTATAATATAACCCAGATGAGGAGGAGGAAAGTTTTTCAACCACTCGATTCTGATCACCGTCAGACTTAGTCAGGAGGAGATATTCTGTACCCCCTTCATTATCAGTCTCTACATGGAGATCGTCAAGCGAATATCCTTGAAACTTAATGAGGTACGCTTTGATTCGGGATACAAAAGAGCATCCTCTATTATTATTCGGGTACCCATTGGGAGAATGAGTATGGCCCTTCTTGTGCCAACGATTAGAGCATCACTTTAGCAATGGTAATGATATTTTTTGTTTTCTTAGTTAACATTTGGAAATACTTGGTATCCCTTAGGATTGAGTTGGTGGTTCCATTGTTTACCAGACAAATTTCCTCCCCCACCATCAGATTTAAGGAGTTGTTTTATATAGGGCATAATATAATCAAACAATAATTCAATAGAAATAAAGCTCAAAAGAACATGCAGCTCTATTTATTCATCTACAATTAATATTTAAACCTTAAACAATTAATGATCTGCAAGAGCATAAAGAATCTACTATTCTCCTAGAATAACGTAAATCGATAAAACAAACTTAAGAAAAAAATAATATCTGATGTTACCCTGGGGGAGCTGCCTACGGACTATTGCAAGTTGCCATATAGTTCAAGCTGCATGTCATCACTCTTGCTGTAGTGTTGAGCTCCAGTTCTACATTTGGTGCATCACTCTTATTAGCATTAGCTTGATCAACAAAGTGTGACTCCACCTTCTTCCTTGGTGCCTTTTTGCTCTTACCAATGGACTCCAAATAAAGGTCTACCAGATGCTTCGGAGTGCGGTAAGTACAGGACCAATGATCATACAATTACACCTATAGTAAGGTGCAGGGGGTAGATTGTCTTGTTACCCAAGTTCGACTTCTGTTGCTTTTCTCTCACTTGCCTCATCCAGTAGGGTTTATCATTTCCCTTTTGCACATTTAACCTTTTCCACTTTCCACCCTTTTGCCTGGGGCCCTTTCCGTAGCCCTAGCTACCACTGGTGTTCTAAAAATTAGCTTAAGCTTCTAGTAGTGGCTGTGACCAAGTGGGACGAGTCTGATAGTTCTTCATCAGTAACTCATCATTCATCTCGGCCTCAAGATGTGTGCTAATCAGTTTCGAGTACTTCTTGTACTTGGCCTGACGATATTGCTACTGGAGTGTCCTATAGGTGGGGTGGAAAGTACTCAAAGTCTTATCTATCATCTCAACGTCTGTAACATTCTGGTTATAGAACCTGAGATTAGCAACAAGCTTATGAATGGTAGAATTATATGTTAACACCTTTTTAAAGTCCTAGAACCTTATGTTGGTCCACTTACACTGTGCTTCAGGTAGTATGATGGACCTTTGTTGGTCATGTTTTCCTTCAGAGAATTTCACAATGCCAACATTTTATCTTCTAGTAGGTATGTAGACTTCAGGTCTGGATGGATAGATGTAGTGCCTCAAGAAGTGCAGTGCCACACATTTGGTGGCCTCAGTTATGGCGGGAGCCCTAGCTACTGGTTGGGTAACAGCAACACCAAGTGATCGAGCTGTCAAATTGATCTTAGCATCCATTGGCTATGTGAGATAGTTGCTACCATCCAGGGCAAGCTTAGTAAGCTCATTCTTAATGATGTCAGATATTTTCTATATTATTCATGCAAATTTCTAAATTTATGATAGGTAAAAAGCATGAATATTGCTAAATTAGTAAGGTATATATTTTGTTTATTCAGTACATATTATTTAGGATTTTTTTGGTAATTTTAATGAATCTCTACTACGTAATAAGTAATGTTTAGAATTACTAATAAGTAGAAACATAATATTAAAGAAAATAAATCCAGAAATGCAATAATATTAAAGTGCTAAAAAGGTTATAATGAAGCTCATATAATCTAAAAATAATTTTTATTTTTTTCTTTTCCTTTCCTTTTCTTCTCTTTCACTTCTTTTCTCCCTTTTTTCTTTTCTTGAGCTCCTCTTCCTGTGGGCTGACCTCGCTTGGCCTGCAAAGTTGGCCTAGTGGCCTTGAGCCCATTTGTCTAGGGTTTAAACATCTTGGTCATGGGGTCTCCCATGTGTGACGGCGGCCGTAAGGCGGGATGGCAGCGGCTTCGGGCGCACCGTCGGTCAAAAGGTGGGGGCAACGGTGGCAGGCAGCATTGGGCGCAGTACGCCAGTGTCGGGGAGGGAGGGCGATGTGACAGTCGGGCGTGGGGCGGCTTCAGGCGCAACGACGTGAGGGTGGGTGGCCTCGGTTGCAGGTGCAACGGCGCCGATTGGGGGGAGGCCGGGTGACGATGCGCACAGTGGCAACTTCGGGTGGCCATAGGCACAGGCGCGATGGGCCGGTAGAGGTGAAGCCAGGCACGGCGGTCATGGCGGCGACTTCGAGTGGCTATGATGACTTCACAATGCCGAATCCATGTGTATAAAGTTCAATCCAATGCATGATTTTAGTTGAACTAGCCAATCCGATTTAGACTTAGATATTTAATCTACTAGATTAAAGAGGTGAATAATCATGTGAACAATTTGTAGATTAATTTGTGATTATCGCAATTAGTCTACCGCACAGAGAATAACAGATCTAATTATAGCATTGCAAGCAAATAGAATTTCAATCTAAAATTGATCTACCATATTACAATGCATAATAGATTGGTTTGGGGTTGCATATCTTGCACTTTGTAGAGTGATCGTGCTGATAATGTGTTAAAAAATAACGAATGCCAATGCAATTCACGCAATCAATCAACAGAGAAACATCAGAGAATAATTGAGAGAGAATACCAGGGAACGGAGTCTTTATTAATCTCAAATGTCATCTCCTTGTACATATACTTGTTTATTTATAGTCAAAATCCATCAGAAATAGTTTCGGTATTTGCACACGCCACAACTTTCTTGATTTCATAACAAAAAAAACTAACGCAACGTTTCCTTCCCTCGTGCTTATCTCCGTTCATCCTCGACGCAACGGCAACCTCTTCGCCCTCAGCATCGACGAGCAAGCAGGTGGTGGCGGCGTCAAAGGACCGACAACAACCTCGTCGTTGATCCGTGTCTCACTAACATGAAATGCTTAGCAGCGAAATGTTATGCGTGGTATGCAAGCAGAGGCAACAACACGCAGGCAGCTAGCGGTAGCAGCAGCTGGAAGGCATAGGCAGCAGCAACATGACACTAGCATCTACCTGACTGCTTGCTTCCGCCGGCGCCTGCTTGCTCGTCGATGCGGTGGACGGACAGAGATACAAGCGAGAGAAAAGAAAGCGATGTGTCCAGTTTTTTCTTTTCTTTTCTAATCGATCTCATCGATCTTTTATGACATGGAAAACAAATGGAGATATTCTCTCCATGGCCAGCGTGGAGCGGCCCCGTTCGATCGGGTCGGCCCATTAGCCCGGGCGAGACGAGCGCAGGCCTGACTAAATGGGCCGTTCGGCACGGGTTTAAATAGAGCAAAGTCCAATTAAGCCTGGCACGGCCCCATGTGTTAGGCTGTGTCGTGCTGATCTAGACATACTTAGCCAAATGATTTATAGATGAGCAGTTGATTTTATTATTAGTTATAAATATTTTACTGTTAATTATAAATAATTTTAATGTCAGTTTTTGAGTTATAAGTATTTTTACTATTAATTATAAGTAATTTTACTATTAGTAGTAAGTAATTTTATTGCTAAGTTATTTATCTGCTCAGAAGAGTATATTAATCCTAACACAAATAGCTTTACAGCTAACTATAAATAATTTTACTAAACTAATACAAAAGAGCTACTGTTTGTACATGTCAGATCTGCCCATCGCACCGAGGTACCGATTTAGGTACCCACTTGGACTGGACCGATACGCCACACTCTGGGCCGGGCCAGTGGTACTGCTCGAGCCGGCACGGTGGGCCAGTTCTAGAGGAGAGAACGCCTACTCGGCGTCTCTCTCTCGCCAAACCAGCCTTCGACTTCGACTCGAGGCGCCTCCTTCCTGTCGCGAGGGCCTGGAAACTTCTAGATTAGAAGCGAAGGCGCAGCTTCAGCGGGGGCGAAGCTGCTGGGTTCTCGGGTGAGGATCCTTCTTGCCCCGCATGGATCAAAGGAAGGCCTTGTTCCGCGCGAAGCTCCGCGAGACCAAGGAGAAGCAGGAGAGGCGCATCGACCCCTCGCTCGTCAGGTCTCCTCAGCTCTCCTCTCGGCTGCTCTCCCTGTCTCTCTCTTCGTCTCTCGCGGTTCGCTGCTAGATTAGTCTCTGGATCCTTCCGCTAAGTTCGTTCCGTGGTTGTGGTGATTGGGTGCATTTGCTTGGTGTAACCCTAGGAAAATGGGATAAACAGCCCACACAAGATGGTAAGGGCTTGGTAGATATGCCTAAATCATCAGGTTTTTCCTATTATTGCGTAGATATCGCGAAACTGGTTTGCTTATTCTCGAGTAGAGTAGAAGAGCATTATAGTAACGGAATTTTGATTTCATGCTTATTGGATTACAATTTGCTGCGCCGATTTGCTCTAAGCCGAACCTTGTATATTACTATGGCCGCCTTTACATCATCCCTTTACACATTGCTTAGCTAAACGCCGTTTATGTTAGTGTTGTATGGATTGAGAATTTTTAGTTGGAATGGCTTCCATTGTCATTATGTTGTAGAGGTTGTTGTAGATCTTGGGAGCAACGGTGTTAGGTTTCATCCAATACCATGAGAGGCAAAAATAAATTCAATTACAACAACACACGCCATGTGGATTTTTTTACTTTGATCTGGAGAAGAGAGGCTGTGAGGGCGTCAGGATCTTAATTAAGCAACAAACGTATCTAATCGCCATGTGCATCATCTTCTGCAGGTACAATGAATATGATCAGCCCATCTGCAGAGTCTGCAACGTTACTCTGAAGTCTGATGCACTTTGGCCTGCACACCAAGTTTCACGGAAACATCATGAGGTAAACAGAGGAAAAAAACCCTGTCCGTGTTGACTGATTTACACTTTTATGTGGGTCTAATTGGCTGGTCATGTTCTAAGGATAACTTGCACGGATGTTCGAGGCCAGTCCCACATACATTATTATGCTACCATATCCTATGTGGAATTAAAGTTTTGTACATTTAGAAGAAGAATAGGGAAAATGGTATGTTAACAGAAACATGAATGAAGGGATTCTTGTGCCAGCAGCCCGGCATAGGTCAGTTTCCATAAGGAAATTCAACAGTGTTACTACAGATACATTTTTGTTGAGTATGCTGTCATGTACTCATGTTTATTTAGGTAACTGTTCAATCCAGACCCCTTCTAGATATGACGCTGTACTAGCATAGGACAACCACTAAGGTTTACTTTGATGTGGTTTCCAGTTTCCTGTTATTATAGAAAATGTCTGGTTATTGGTTGTCTCACATTATTTGGGTGATAAACGTGTTGGGTAGTTCAACAATAACACATTTGTTGTCCCTATTAGAACAGGTTTTTCAAAGGGGTCTCCTGTTCTTCCATAACAATTTCTGCTTTTTCCCGGGTACTCGGGTTCAAATAACCATGGTTTTTTTGTTTGTTTACTGGCTTTGGTTCGTTGATAACCATGGTGTTTCTGTTTTATCCTTTTTAAAATTTAGCTACTGCTTACTATTAAGTAGCACTTTTCTTTCCATGAAAGCTGCATATTATTTCTTTGTAGAAATTTCAGACCCTAGAGCATAGTTTAACTGCTCCAAGAAGAACCTGATGGTTTATGACATCACACACATATATATATTCAGTGTACTATAGTCGTTGTTAGTTTGAAGTGTATTTTCTATCAAAGGTGCCTGCATACATTGTTTGTGAACTGAGTTCTTAGTTTGCCAATTTCTGGTGCAGGCGAAAGCCGCTGCTTCTGCTAAAGTTGCAGCAGGTGCAGCATCTCCTGGCAATAGGGTCAATCATGAACGACCAGCGGAGTCTCAGAAAGCAAAATCTTCCACATTACCTGCCAATTTTTTTGACAGTCAGGGAGTGAAAAGGCAAAGTGATGGTGAGAATACCGAAGCGCTCCCTCCCTCAATTTATAGATACATAATGTAAATTCAACTGGGTCATCCTTGTCTATGCTCTATAGTCATTTGCTTCTATCCTGTATTCCTGTTATTTGTCATCTCTGTGGTTGGTAGCTCTATCGGTACATTATCATAATCATGGCAAAGAAATTGTCTCTCTTTTTTTCTTTACGCTTACATCTAATTTCTCCTTTTGGTTTGCCACTGTTACAATGTTCGTATGCCATTTGTTTGAATAGGCCTATGTATTCTCACTCAGATACCATGATTGTACAGAGCTTTAATGCAATATAGTCTATTGGACTTTTTAATCTTAAAACAATTGGGACAACATTACCATATTCTTCCTTGTATTTTTTCATGCTAATTGTCATCTGATTTAGCTTTACCTGATAACCACTAAACCTACAAAAATGTTATCATTTAAGTGAATATGGTGTTAGGATTTAATATACTGGGAAATTATTTTTGAGCATTTTGTAATTTCTGAATAGAAACACATTAATACCAATATTGTTGTATTTTCTCTAGATCACTAGAGCTTCTGTACATAGAGAACATTTAGTGCATCTCCATTTTCTGTAGAGCTTCCTACTAGGTATTATGCTAATATACCTCAAGGTTTCGTGCACTTGAATGACCTAATATAACAACTTTGATGACTAGATACTGGTTCTGAAGGAAGGTCTGTGCGTTGTGAAGTGGCTGTTCAACCAAAGACCAAAGAAGCAAGCACAAATAAACCATCTGTCAGGCTGGACCAAATGCCAAAGAAAGGGAGCCAAGCCACTACCAATGTAGGAATCCTTCCAGGGAATTTTTTTGACTATACAGAAGAAGACGAAGACGAAGCTCCAGCTCCAAAAGAGCCAAATAGAACACCAGGAAACGTTGCTAGTTCAAATCATGTACAGGTGAAAGGTGTCCCTGATGGCTTCTTTGATAGCAACAAAAATGGCAATAGTATGCAACCCAGCGAGCCTAGTCCATCATCTCAAGCAGCGAAGAGTTCAGAAACTGCTCAAGTAAAAGGAGCACTGCCAGAAGGTTTCTTTGATAACAAAGATGCGGATCTCCGTGCACGTGGTATCCAACCTCCAAAAGTTGATATCAAGTAAGGTTTCATGGCTACCTCATGCAAGTGTGTTACATCCATTGAGAATCCATGCATAGCTTTGCAGTTGTGTTATTTTCATAATAATTATCCTCACCAAATCTACCCTTAATAAAGTATTGTCAGGATTTACAGGTTTTACTTTGAATGTGTAAAAGGTTCTTTTTATGATCTTCGCTAGCTTCTTTCAATAGAGACAGTCTACTGTTGCATAAGCTGACCAGCATAATTAAACAAAACCAAACAAATGATGGTGATTTGTAAATTAAGTCATGTTACTTCCACACCCATTTGCATTTGTGCATCTGTCAATTTCAAGATCTGCAGGAGTCTGGAAGTCTTGTGCTTCAATATATATGTTTTTTTGTGTGTTTTTCACGAGTCCTTATTGGGCGCCTTTGAATAGGCTTTGTGTCATGCTTATTGGCTTTCTACTACAGTAATTAGTTTTTAAACGGTGTGTCTTTTTAAGGCGGAGTTCATAAGTAAATTGTACTACACACTATACTGAGTTTAGCTATACCGACTAAAATCGTATGTAACTGTTTCCCTCTGTGTATTGTCTCTTGCGAATAGCCAGAATTTAAAAAACATAAGCTAAAAGAACCCACCCATTTTCTCCTCTATGCTTCCTGCAAAAATTGCTTTACTAGATTTTTACTAAAGATACTATCGTACTCAGTTCCTTTTGGTTTCCTCGTGTACACTGAAATTTTCGTGTGAAATACATTAATAATCTTGCACAGCGATGCATACAAAGAATTTGAGAAGGAAATTCAGGACGACTTGCAGGATGTTGATGACCGCCTTGAAGAAGAGGAGGTTAGGCAAGCCTGCTCTCTACGTTATTTGTACTCTACGCCTTGCAAATATAAGTTATACACTGCTGATATTAGCAAACTTTGCATATACATTGTAGATTGATGCTGCTGCTGAGAGGGAAGAATACTTGACTTTAGAGCAAGAGTACGATCTTTGCCACATCTTGTTCTGTTCAAACACCCATGCTTAGCGAAGTTAATATTTTTGTTGTTGCCATCCATTTATTTGTACACAGGGAGTACAGGCAGCGAGTAGATATGCTGAAGAAACAGCTCACGGAGTCGAAAGCCGCACGCAGCGCTAAAGCAAACAGCAAACCTGTCGGTATGGACATGGAGTCCAGCAGCGACTCATCAAGTGATGAAGAGGATGACAACACAGATTTTGCAGTTGACTGGAGAGCACAGCATTTGTTGTGATCGCTACCGACCTACCGTGGCAACAGAAAACTAGCAGCATCACCGTTGTGCACCCAATCGAGAATCAGATCTCAGTTCTTTAGGATTGTGCATAAGGAGGTGTTTTTTCTTCATTTCCTTTATTTGAAAAACGCATAAGCTAATGAACTAACTCAATGAGACTAGTTACGGAGAACTGGCGAATGTGTATAGCTATGAGTCCTGACTACCGAGAGTTGCCTCTGAATGGTTGTCTGATTTTACCTTTTCGGTTGTAGATGATTTCGAGCTATGGTTAAGCTCGTTCTTGAACAACCGAACTACATGTTGCTCGCTGGAAACGCAAAGTGACTATGTCGCAATCTTCTCGGAGGCTGTATGTAACTATGTATTGCTTAGCTCAAGGTTAGAAATATTAAAACCGGACTAAATCCCATTGGGGGGTACGGTTACTAGAGAAACAGGTGAAAAAGTGGCTGAATGTTGTCAAACCAAAATTTAGACTGGGACGGTTTGGGGGTGGTAACCGGTCTAAAACCAAAAAACAGTTGCAAAAATCAGGAAAACCAGTTATGGGTAATTAGAAATCTAAATAATAAATATATTAAATAGAAAGTGTTTAATAAAGTAACAAGGCCTGAAGTTGTATATAAAAATTAGTCACACATTCGTCTGATTTGGTAAGCTTATAATATCCGCACTTTCACCTAGCACCTCCTAGTCTCTCTCTATGGTCCTAAACATTAATACTTTTAGCAGTTATCACCTACAATATCATATAGCAGCATTAGCACCCCAAACCCCATACAACACACAATATATCAAGGTATGCAATTCCAGCAATGCAGCAATCAATAGCATTAGCATTTGCCATTATCTCCTTTGTCTAGGGGCTAATTAATCAACTCAAGGAAGCTATTTAGTATGGACATCTTGAAAAATACTTGCATAATAAGAACTTAGGCTTTGGAAGACCAGAAGTAAGATTTACCCATGTCTTCTGCCTTACTTGTCCAATATAGAAAAAAACATGTATGTTTCCTGTTCTAGTAGCATTTTGTACAAGAACAAGAAGAGTAAAAAGTTAAAAGATGGACATGGACTCACTGAACGAGCTGCTGGCCTGCCGTTGCTTCTCCTCTCCCCTCCTGTACTGCTGTAGCTTCTCCTCTTCCTCTCGTGCTGCTGCTGATACTGCTTTTTCTCTCCTCTCCCATGCTGCAGCTGCTCCTTTTTTTGTCCCCTGGCTGCATCTCTTTCCTCCCCTTCACATGCAGCTGCTGCTGCACTTTCTAGCACATCCAATATCCCCTGGCTGCTCCCAAGTCCCAACATGAAGTATCCAATGTTCCTTTTGCAGCACATGCTACCTAACCTTTCCCAATATTCAAAGTAGCATGTACTATCTACCATACATTGCCTACAAATTCAAAATTTTATTTGATGAATTTTGGCTAGTATTTCCGCTATTGGACCTGAGCGGTTTTTTTGGTTACCGGTCGGTAACCGCCGGTTTTGAACTTTGCTTGGCTCCATCCCTGTTGGTTGGATGGAATTGTCATGGAAGAGACACCTCTACCTGTGCAGACTGACTGCTTCTGCATGCTCCAACCCCTACATCCCTTGGACAGTGATTCTTCTTTGCTTGTCTGATAACACCGATGGCGTTTCTGATGGTGATGGATGGGGCCAATATTGCTCCTTGTGTGCTCTTCTTCTCAAAAGTTTCATCAAGTTGCTGAGCTGGGTTAGTGTGCTGACGTTCTTTGGTGTGCTTGGCACTTCTCTTTGCAAAAAAATTCATCAAAAATTTTTTTGAACTCAAATATTTCGCCAACTTGTTCGTATATGTAAGGAATTCTATTGCTGAGCAAACCAACTTTTGTGGGCTGGTTTGGAATGCGGGAGTTTTGCAGAATTCCTACAGGAATTGCCATTTCTGGTAAAATTCCTACGAGATTTGTGCATTCCAAGCAGGAAGATTCATGGTACAATATATGGAGATCGATGCATGAGTAGAGCAAACACTGTATAAACCACAAAGACTGGCAAGAATTTGTATGTTGGACTAATTCAGCCAAATCTCATGACAGTTTCAAATTTCATTTGAAGAGAAATCACAGCCGTCTTTTTTTCCCTTGTTGCAAGGCTGCCTTTTCTGGTTTTATCTTTCTAAGAAGATCCTATTTTCCTCCTCACTCACATGACACAGTGGGGGTTTTGTTCGTAGGATGATGCTCTTGATATCTCATGCTCACCTTAAGGCAATTGAAAAGTGGCCAAGGATGATAAGATGCCAAGTTCATTTGCCAAAATGGTAACTGTTGGAACTTGCAACTCAATGACGTAGGTAAGCTCGGCTGAAACGGTTCATGTTTCTTGTTAGATTTGTCACCTGCCTATTGTATACAAGCATTCTCAGTGAAGATATTGTAAACTCATGTCTACGGATTACCACGTCATATAGATACAGGACTAGATATAATCTCTCTAATGTATTCTATCTATCATTGGACCCACCTAATCAATACTATAATTTCCTATTTATTTCTTTGCTCCCCTCTCCTCCCCACGTTCTCTCTTTTGTCTCCTCTCCTCCCCACCTTCTCTTACCACCACCAATTGCCACTAGCCAACCACACCACCCATGCCCAAGCCAGCCACCACCGCCTCCCTGCGTCGCCTCTCCCACTCGAGCGCTGCCTCCCCCATCCTTGATCATCCTGAAGCTACCCGTGCCTAAGCCGACTAGACCTAAGTTGGAGCTGGGTGCTTGGTGGCCGAGGCTAACATTTTCTATTAGTTGAATGAATATGTAACGTCCTATGATGATGAATACTTTGAATGACATTATAAGTTGATCGTCATCAAATCAAGGTTCAGAATGAAGGACGACATCATGTATTGATAGGCATTAAGTCAAGATCTCGAAGAGGGGATAATCATGAGTTGATTATTAAGTTAAGAGAAGACCCATTATGTATTTATGAATAGTAAGTGAAAGATGTATCATAAGTTGATGTACATTAAGACAAGAACCTGTACTTGAAGTGAGGATATTCCTCATCAAGCTTCAAGAGCTTGCTCAAGGAAAATGTATAACTATCTAGACGAAGAATGTGTTCATAGTTTTTTACCGATCTTAGTGTTTAGTTGGAAGATCGGATTACTAGTATATGTTACCGTACTATTAAGAGGGGTTATATCTAGCAGCTTGAGTCTCATCCTGTGTTGATGACTCAAGTTTACTTGTTCTAGCTCTCTTTAGTATGATGCTAGTATTTGTAAATATATTTAGTAAATAGTTGTAGGTCATGTATAATTCTTTGTGACATGTGACTTATATTTGTAAACATGTTTTGCAAATAGTTGAAGCCCATGTTCCCTACTACTTGTGACATGATATTTAGATTTATAAATATTTTTTTTGCAAATAGTTGAAACTTATGCATAATCCTTATAGCATGTGATTTAGGTTTGCAGACGAGTTGAGTCCACATACCCAATCCTTGTGTTATGCTTCTAAAGTGTGCAAACATGCTTTGCAACTTATTGTGAATTATGTCCTGATCCTTATGTGTATGGTATTATAATTTATGAATATGTTTTGTAAATTCATTGAAGCATAGGCACCCTTGCCTCTGCGAGAAAATGAACTATCATATGACCTTATTTAGTGTGGCGATATAATCGTGATGATCAGACTGGCTCTGTGTGAGCGGTCGGACCGGCCTATGGTATGACTACTTTGAGTGAGGTAGTATGACCAGGGTGGTCTAATCAGCCCAATGTGGGTGGCCTGACCGGCCATTAGTTGGCAATCAGACGACTTATGGCAAGTGGTCAGACTATGATGGTATGAGCGGCCTTACGGTAGTACTTAGCATTAGTTGTTAGTAGTAGTTTTTCAGAGAGCAATATTTTCTGATTCTTGATCGATCGGTTCGACCAGCCTATGTGGTAGCCTGACCAGATCCAGCGGTAGTACCAGACCCTGTGTGGGCGGTAGTACCAACAGCGGATGTAACGGCTAGTTTTCTAGCCATTACGGAGGTCGCAATAGTATTGGCTATTTGCTTGCGGTACTACCGAACCCAACTATTTTTGGTAGCATTTCATCCTAATGGTTAGTTTTTGTGGTGGTGGTGGGGGGTATAAATACCCCTTGTGGCTAGTTGGGAGGAAGGTTGCTACTTCCATTTTCATTCACTTGAGCTAGTGTGAGGCTCTTTTCTCAATTGTGCATATGTTATACCTTGCGAGCAAGGAGAAATGTATCTAATTGCATGCATGTGTTGTATCTAGAGATAGATTTCATATTTATTTGAGCGTGTGCATTGGTTGCACGTAGTGAGAGTTCAGTAAGGGGCTTGACTTGTTATTCTAGAAGGTTGCCGACTTCTAGATGGCCGTGGAGGCATTGTGCCTAGTGATCTTCTCAAACAAGCTTGTAAGAAGATCCAACATATTATGAAAGTTGAAGCTCACCTATCTAAAGGGGAAAAAAATTACCACTAGTGGAACTTGAGATGATTAGCTCAATTTATGAAGATAGTCCAATTCATTTGGACCTATCTCAATGTGAATCAGGAAAAACCAATAAGTTTTCGAACACTATGATAAAACATCGTGCGTTAATTGGGGTTTGCTCTTGTGTTCAATTTACTTACTTGTAATTTATATTCATAGAAATTAAATTAATTACTTGTCATCCTATAATTGCAAACATTAGCATAGACTTAGAGTGTTGGTGCACTTAGATGAACCTAGAAAATTTAGGTCTCAATTGTGCAAAATCAAATTTGATCTACGTTTCCGCATTGTAAACCCGTTTTTAGCCAAAGCGTGTTTTTAAAAGTGCCTATTCATCCCCCCTCTAGTCGGCTTCCTTGATCTTACATCCAGCGAGGCCCAGATCTGGCACATGGCAATGGTGGACAACGTGCAGGTGGTCCACGGCGACTACGAACACAGGTGGGCGACACCGGGGAAGCCATGGTAGCGATGGCAAGCGACGTGGAGGTAGGCGATGGCAACAAATGGGCGATGTTGCCGTAGCTTGGGTCGGCACTGTAGCAACTGGTAGGCTGACGGTGGTGGACATTGGTAGGCTAGGGTAACAATGATAGACAGGTGCAGATCTAAGAGTTGGGCCATGCCATGCTAGCACGGTGTGGGCCCGGTGGGCTTCGAACCGCGTCGAGCTATGCCGACCCGAGATGGCCACCCCTTCGTGCCATGTCGTCCTGGCACGACTCACCTTCGGTGAGGCCCAGGCACAGCCCAGGGCAAGACGTGTTATGCTATGCTATGCCAGTCGAGCCCACCTAGCTCGAAAAAGCACGGCCCAACTCCTAGGCTAGACAGGTGGGATGGTTTATACAATTTGCCCCCACAAATAGTGTAATTAAATGCAACCCTTCTCCCTAATGCAAGATTTTCTTGTATCTTGCTTGTTGGTCTATGTGCCCAAGCTGTATCTCGCATGAAACATAGCTTTCCTCTCTTCTCTTTAATTTCTCCATCGCAGATTCAATCCTAGGTGGCATGCTATAGACGCAAAGTGATGTCACTGCATTGGGAGTGCCCCTACAAACATATGTTGGTTGTGTCATCATATCATGCAACATTGAGCGGACACATACACAAGTTCCTTTATTTTTAGAGACTTGAAATACTCTCTTTATTTGATAATTTTTGGACAATTTAGTGGAGACGTGCGCTCGTGCAAAATCACGTCATATTGGCGTAGGAGATGTCAGCTACCTAAATAATCCATATATTTTCTATCAACTATGAATACATAATTGATAAACGGAGCTGAAAACGTTGTATGCATTTTTAATTTTGCAACATACAAGAGATCTTAGTCGCAAGTGAAAATGAAAGGGCTTGCAATAAGCGAAAGACTAAGGGCAAAGAACAACATGTTCGATTACTTTTTTGGTGCTTCTGGGGTCAAAGAGAGTGGTTAGCCAATAAGCAACCTACAAATTCTGCAACTGTCAATGATGGAGATGACTATTAACATAATGTTTGCGGCCATCACGATATACAGACTAAAAAAAGTGTTCAATTCAGACTTTGGTTCCAAGGAAATGATTCCTTCATTAAGTTGCCTTTTGATGGTGATCTACAAAATAAAAATTGCTACTGCTGAAAATGTCTCTGATGCAGTGACAGCAGTATTTTTTGCTACACAAAAACATTTCGTAGGCAAGAGTAGCTTTGCAATCAATGCTACATATCGAAGGGAACAGCAGTGCTTCGATAATAATTGTGTAAAGATGATGCCATGATTATCTTGTACTAGCAACTGTTGATCCACCATTACAACAGTGCCAATTGCCAAGCTAAGTCATACTTTCTCCTTGCTTTTTATAAGGGAGTAGACTCGTGCTAGGTGAACCATGTCTTGTCCGATCAAAATCCATTCCCTGTGCTCGGTGAAAAGGAGGAATCAGGAATCCACCATGGACAACTTGTTTAGAGTAAACTAGAATAGTGCCTCTCCCAGATGATCCATTGCATCAACATCGGAATATAGCATGTAAAGCTAAAAAAGCGGCAGATGCTAGCTTCCCAGTTTTTTCATTTTGAAAAAACAGTAGCTTCCCAGTTTTTCTCTTACATTTCTAACAGAGTTTCTTTCTTACAAAATGCAACCAGTTTCGTCCTTACAAATTTTAAACTGGGGTCTTAGCACTTCGAAAAATTCTCTGAACCAAGCAATTCCGGTATGAATAAAATCTACCACTCCTACATGACATTGTTCCATTTCTACTGAATATTTCCTGATCTCCAACCCCTGCTATTGGTTTCTGAATATTTTTGGCTTGAGAGAAAATAAAATTTCATTGCACAGGTTATTCTCTCAGAATATATTACTCCTTGCCTCTTGAATTCTCCTTTATAAATTTTTAAACCAATTCTCTGCATACATCTAGTGGGCATTATAAATCCAGAATTACACAGCTGAAGATAGATACGTGTGCATCCCAGACTGGTCAGATTACTGTTTGGAAACAAGCGTCGAGCAGCAGTGTCAGTAAAGTGTTACAGTATTAGTGCAAACCAAATTAGCAACAGTAGATCTGAAAGAAGACAAGTGCACAAAAACAACAAACTTGTTTGCCCGAGGCTGGCTGAAATCACATCTGGTTCTTTGCGGCAGTACTTTCTCAGATGCGTAATGTAAGTTGACTTAGAAATAAGCAATGAGCAGTGAACACAGTGTACAAATGTGCAAATCACTAGTTCACAACCATGCCTAATATTCCCACAGCATTAGCAGACTTTCAGTCAGTCCTCAGCATTTCAGCACCGTTGGTTGATAACATCTCTAAATTCTGCTACAGGATAAACAGCATAATTGTGGTCGGTACGGTCCAGACAGTAAACTTAGAAACATTCTCGGTTGGATGCAGAGAGACTCAAGGAGAAACACACGAATAACTAAGTGTATTTAATATGAGTGTTTAGGGTTACAAAATAGCCTATTCCCTCTCATTACAAGAGATCCTATATATAGAGGGGAGAGGGAGACGAGTAAAGTTACAAGTTTGCTCTTGGGACCTAGCTTATTCCTAAGGATATCTACATCCTTTGTCCTGCATGGGCCCCACCATGTCCGGGACTCCGGGTCGGTTCGTGCTGACTTCGGACTTCATCTGAGGTTGGCCCCGGACCTCCCCGAGGTTAGCCCCAGACCAAGGTCCACACCAAGTAGCACAATCTTGGTAGGATCAACTTCTGAGAGGGGTTTGGCTCAAGTCTCCCCGTCAGGCATCGGCTTGGGAAACTATTTGCTGGAGGAAGGGGCCTGGACCCCCGACCCAACCCCCACAACTTCCAGGGTGACAGAGTGCACGTATATGATCGACACTTGGATGTCTTCGTCAATCTTTCTTGAAAGATCTTGGTCGCCGTGCACAGTGATGATCCCTTTAGGACCGGGAAGCTTCGCATAGAGGTACATATGGTGAGGCATTGCCCTGAAGCGGTTGAGAGTAGCCCTAGCCAGGATCATGTTGTGTTGATATGGGATATCGACGACATTGAAGACCACGCTCTCACTTCGGGTGCCACCCTCGGCCCCGAATTCCACAATTAGCTCGATCTAGCCAAGGGCCAGGACTGGCGCACCGCCAAAACCAAGAAGTGGGACGCTGGGCTCCAACAGGAGTGATCGCGAGATTCCGAGCCTATCGAACATGGAGGTGAACATGATGTCCACGGAGCTTCCCCTGTCTATGAACACACGCCTTACTTCACACCCGCGATTGAGGCAAAGATCACCAAGGTATCGTGGTGCGGGATGCTGACACCGGCTGTGTCTTCTGGGCCAAACATGATGGGAGTGTAGACCTACTGTAGGAGTTCGGTTGGGGGGTCGTGCTGATGTGGTGCACTTGGCAGGAGTAGGCCCGTGTCGCCGCTTTGACACGAAGTTGTGTCCGTTTCCCTGGTGATCACAAGCACCTTGTGACATGGCAGGTCAATGGCTTGTCCTGCTGCCTCAAGTCAAAGAGGAGTGGCTGGGGTATGTTGCGCATCGACCGTGTCCTGGGCTTGCTGTCGGTGAGGTTGTGGGCAGAGGCGACAAGTGTGCATCCTGGAGTCTCATAATAAGTCCAACCATGAATAACGCAGTACCAACAGTTGTTGCCACGGTCGAGGCATCGCTTTTCCCATCGTTGACTGCCCTCGTGCTCACGCCAATGGTGGTGGCTCTTGTGGTTGTCACAATGGTCGTCGCAGTGGCAGTGTGGCTGAGCATCTTCGGATTTGACATGGTACACAGGGCGGTGGTGATGTTTCCATATTTTTGTGGCCTCAGGGTCAGGCGGGTGCACGAGGGCTATAGCGGCTGAGGTCTCTGCCTCCCTGTGAGCCCGTCCCTCCTTGAGAGTATTTCTTTATGATAGAAAGTGGCCCCGCCACCATCTTTAGTTCCTTCCGATCTAGCTTGTCAGCCAACTCCTTGTGTAGAGCTCGACGAGTGGCCTTGATGGCACCTATGTCAGAGATGCCCTGGACTTGGCAATAAATGTAGACAAATCGACGCATGAAGTCTCTAATAGACTCCCCCCCCCATCATTTGCTTGAGCGCGTGTAGGTCAGAGGATGTAACAAGCACGATGGGAGGGAGTAGTACCAGGACTGAGCGACCCCCGAGAGGGCCAGGGGCAAGATTTTTGCCATGATGGCTTCGCCTCCTCCCGCTACCACTATGGCGGTCTTATACACACAGACAAACTCCACCGGGTTGGAGCTCCCTGAGTACTTGGTGACCTTCGGCATCAGGAAACGCATTGGCCACGGCGTGGCTTTTAAGATCGGGCTCAGCAGGTTCGAGTGGTCAATGAGATTGACAACCTCATGGGCAGGAGCCCCTTGAGGTGGGAGGGTGTGAGGGAGGTCCGGCGCGGAGTTGGGTACAAGATCTTGCACTTGGTCGACTTGGGTAGGCTAGCCCCTTGGTGTCCTGGGCTTGTTCCCGTGCCCCCAGTTGAGGCCAAAGCTTCCCTCCACACTTGGTTGAGTTGTGCTCGGTGATAGTTGGCTTCTTGGACTCCGGTCGAAGGTGGTAGGTTTGCCCGAGTGCAGACTTCGGCTAGCTCGACTCGAAGGGCTGAGTTGTGCTCGGTGATAGTTGGCTTCTTGGACTCCGGTCGAAGGTGGTAGGTTTGCCCGAGTGCAGACTTCGGCTAGCTCGACTCGAAGGGCTTTGACCTTAGGGACCTCAGGGTGTGTTGGCTCCCGTGCTAATACCCATGCTTCCTCCAACTGATTTCTTAACTCCTCAGCTTTCCTGGGCTTCCATGGGCACCCAAAGTTCCCCGCTTGTCGAGTCATTGCCACGGACCGCAGAGCCTCCGTCTGCGATTTCCTCAACTGCTTTTGGAGATCCTCCAACTCCTACTCCACCTCCTCGCGAGCATTTGGAGGGTTGACATCCCAGTAAGCTTCCATGGAGAGGTCCGACTGTGCCTCCAGCCCCGGGGAGGCAAGGGCAATGATCTGACTTGACTTCAACCTCGTAGAGGGTTTCGCACCTCCCACCTCAGCGACCTTCCTTGTCTTCCCCTTCTTAGGTGACATGACTTCTTTCTCGAGTCTCTACAGATGGCACCAACTATCGTCGGTATAGGTCCGGATAGTAAAGTTAGAAGCACCCCTAATCAAATGCAACTGCCGATGATGCGGAGGACTCAAGAAGAAACACACAAATAATCAAGTGTATTAAATATGAGTGTTTAGGGTTACAAAATAGCACATTTCCTCTCCTATTATAAGAGGTCCTATTATAGAGGGGGAGAGGGAGGCGAGGGAAGTTATAAGTTTGCTCTCGGAACCTAGCTTACTCCTAAGGGTATCTATGTCCTTTGCCCTACGTGGGCCTTGCCATGTCCGAGACTCCGGGGTTGGTTCGTGGCTAACTTCGGACTCCGTCCAGGGTTAGCCCCAGACCTCCTTCGGGCTGGCCCCAAACCCTCTCCGAAGTTGGTCTTGTGGACCTCACTGGATCGGTCTTGCGAATCTTGCCGACGTTGGTCTCGTAGACTACACCGAGGTTGACTTGTAGATTTGGCTCAGGTAGAACTTCCAACAAGTGCCGACGCTCTGAGATGGTCGTGGGCCTGAGGTAGCGTGAGGACCCTCTCCCAACAATAATAGTCACATTTTCGTAGTTAGAAAGCGATTTCTGAATAATGAAAAGTCATGCAGTAACAACAAACTCACGTTTAGATATAATTGTTCCTTCTTCTTTTTGAAAAGAAGGATATATTTGTTTCTTCGGTGAAATATCAGAGTAAACAGCATCTACAGCTAACTGAAAGCAGTGCATATTATCCTATCAGTAATAGAGTTCCATCTGAAAACTAACAAATCCAAATCAGAAGTTAATCATACTTCATTCTCATACTGGCAGTACAATTTTGCAGACCACAACTAAGTATGAGCTTCCTCCAGTGCTACTATATTTGTATTCTGTACACACTGCACACTTACACAAGAAGAATCAAAACACAAAAACCAGCAGATCAGTTATACTCATTGCCACCCTTTTATTCCATGAGTGTGTATCGACTCACAAAAAATTTACCCCTCAAGTACGTACCAAGAAGCCGGCACAGATCCGCAGAAATGCCAAGCAAGCCCTTGAACACACTCATTCAGCTAGAGAAGCAGAAGTCACCAAGCTTGCAACAACATCCATGGAATGCATCGCTTCTGGAACATCGATTTCTTGCGACATGCTGCCGTCTTCATCGATCAGGCAATCTGCCGCTGCTGCTCTGGAGCTCTCCTCCCAGACTCCTACCTCGGAATTCCCATTAAAGCACAGAGTTGGATCAGCACACACCACAGAGCCAACACTGCACTGCTTCTGGAAAGGAAATGTGCCGATCTCCGCTTCGATCTTGTCCCGGACATCGAACAGGAGGTTCCTTAACCGCACCACCTCGGCCTCGAGCGCTGCATGGCCCTGCAGCCTCCTCAGGAGCTGCTGGTTGGCAGCACGGAGCTTCTTGACCTCCTCCTCCAAGAAAGTCGCATGCGCCTTCTTCTTCTCCCGGTACTTGCGCACGGCCTCCCTGTTCCCCAACGGCCTCCGGGGCTTTGTCGGGTCTTCCTTGCCGTTGTCTTCGCCGCCGGTGGCGACGACCTGGGTGTGCGTGTGCAGGCAGGTGTGCGTGTGCATGGCGGCCGACGGACCGGGAGGGTTGCAGGTGTGCGTGTGAGTGCAGGTTGTCGTGCTGTTCAAGAACTCATCAAAGCTGCCAGGAATCTCAGGGTGGGAGAAGAGCAATTGGCTTGGGAGGTCCACTCCATCATCCATTGTGGCAGAATGTGCCCAGAACAATCTCCTTGTACAGTCAATGGACAAGTTGCACAACAAAGTTGCCAAGAAAGAAAAGGAATCAAGAACTTCGTAATCCAAAGGATGTTGTTATCTTGAGGCTGTAGCAACTAGATTAAAGGATCAAATATGAATCTGATTTGCATGGGACAGGAGACCTCACCACTGAGCATTCGAGAAAAAGGACAGCAATTTCCTGCAAAAATTCGTGAGCTATCCAAATTGGAAGAACACACCTAACTAATTGAGAGTGGACTAGAACACTGAAGAGGCAGAGCGAAGTCTTGTTGGGGAGTTGGCCGCACAGCTCATGTGGAAACCGAAAACCACGAGGGATATAGCAAGAACCAAATTGATGAGATACCCAGGCGGTAAAGCCTTCTGAGAAAGCAGGAATCCAGCATCAAATTTTCATCTTGAGGCAGGGAGCGATATGGAATCGATGGATAGATATGCCTCTATTCGCAACGCCTAGCTGCCTGAGAAAAACTCTATCCTCGCTTTCCCTCCTCTCCCCACCAATCTTTTTGGTGATGTTAGTTCCCTCCTTTCCTTTTCATGGTGATTGGGGGGGCGAGGGGAGAATCTTGGAAAGAGGAGCGGGAGAGATGGAGAGCGATGCGATTGGATGGGTGAGGAGTGGGAAAGAGAGAAAAGAGGGGAGGGGGATCCTGGTTCTTGCCACTGTTGGTAGGTTTGCGTTTGCTCATCATGATTTTGTGTTGATCTCCTTTTTGCTTGCTGCTTCGGCCTGCCACTTGGCCGAGTTATGTCTTCTAGTTGGACTTTCTGGCTATTTAAATATTGTTGCCTAGTTTGATCCGTACATAATCAGCAATAGATGAAGTACTAACACCGATTTGTAAAATCACAATGGGGAGTGGATATAGAGTAGATGTGTCATATTTGAATTATAGCCTTTTCTTTTACAGAAAATGAACAATCTCCCTCCATGATGACATAAAGAATATATTTATAATTATAAAGAAGTTTATATAAATACCTCTATTGAAGTTTATAATAACACGAGTAAACATATCTTTCCTCTATCACGGCAATACCTCTATTAGAGTTTACAATAACGAGAGTAAACATGTTTTCCCTATCGTGGCTCTCTTTGGGCCTGCCTAACCATTACATCTTTGCCAGGCCTTCTAGCGCAGTGGGCCGATTGGATCAAGGTGGGGCCACTCCCCCAATAGTAGCCTCTCATGGTAAAGAGTTTTAATTCCGGTAGACTAAAATCATGCCACCTGCTCCTTGGCCCTCTATGTCCCTTTGGCATATTAAACGGTTGCCTCTTCGATTTTCCCTCCTTTTTTGGCCAATGCCGTGGGCGTGCATGATAGCTGTGAGCATGTTACATGTGGCAATGGTCTCATTTCTTGGTCTTGTGACATAGGTTAATGCGTCGATTACGGGGGCACACATGCCCCCTAAAAACCCGCACTCACCGCACTAGCATTAAATGAGCCTATTACCTAAAAATAATACCCACAGTTAGGAACAACATTGTAAAGGAGGTCTTATGACCATGTATATATGCCTCCTCGGGATGAACAAGAGGTAAGAATTTTTTTATTCCATATATAGCATACTAGTCCTCTCATTTACTGTTTGGCCTGTAGCCACAACAGCCAGTGTATAGGAAAAGTGAGTGGGACTTTCCCTTACCTCTTTGAGGATTTATATACATAAATGAAACAGGATAGGAAATTCACATACTACCTCTCAATAATTACAAAAGGTTGAAGGTAAATCGGTACATTTCTTGATTCATATGATATTGTGCTATTTGATTTACTCTAGAACCCACTAGCCAATTCCAAGGCACGAGGAGTTGAGCACCCCACAACACAACCTTTACACGCAAATCATATAAAAGGAGCTACTTGCAGTTCCCTCCACATTTTCTCATCCGGGCTTGGGACCGGCAACGGCAGTGTTAAACTGCAACAATACAAACCACAAATCAACAAACACTAACAAACAACACATCATACAAGCCACACGATCAGGTAGAGGTCCGAAGGCAACATTTGCACTCACAACTGAACAATTGCACACAGGGTCGTAACGAACAAAATATATGCAGGATAGGCGCACACAACAATCAAATGTAAATTATGTAGAATTCTAGCATGAAGAAAGCAAGCTAGCTTCTGAAAATAAGCCAGAAGCCATGAATACCCACTTGGTGAGGGTTAAGACATGGGAATCCTAACACTGCTCAAGAACATGCCATGAGTTAGATTGATTACTGCTTCCACCCATACTTCAGAGTTGAAAATATGCAATCGCCAAGAATTATGAAAGGAACAAAGTTGTGCTGCTAGTTAACCATTTGCCAATGAAATTAGAAATAGCGAAAGCCCCTAGGTAATCGAGCAAACACAATTAGTTGAGGATTCCACAATCTGGATCCGCACCAACAAGCTCCAGTACCACAACCCAACTTCTGAAAAATCAGTTCCATAGCCAACAATCCAAAATCAGAATTTGCCACATGAAAGATGACACTAAACGAAATGTAAAAGTATTCTAAGCAAATTATTTGTTTAAGCTTCCAATTTTCGGACCTTCTGCTCCAGTGTGTGGAGTCTAGCAGCAACTCTAAACCTCTCTCTGCATATCCACATAACCCAAATTTGAGTCAGGAGGTCACTACTATTAATGATCTCTGAATTGTTAATTACAACTATAAGCTGATTAGGTGAAGAGGGCCAGCAAAACTGAGAGGTTTGATCTGTGGTCTACCCATCTATATTCTTCACCACCTAACTTCAAAATCTGCAAATACCAAGAATTTGAAATATGTCACACAAATTAATCAAATAGTGGTAAGCAGTGCTCATGAAACACAGCCAAATGAACACACACAAGATGCAATCTTTGCCATCATCAATAATGTGTAGACTGACTAATCAAAATGCGACAAAATGTCCAAAGCAAGCAGTCAGTTCAAGTATATCTATTGTGGGTCTTCTACTGCGTTTGGAGTTCTTCACAAACTTCTCCATGTAAGGGCGCAATTAGTTTCACAGATCTTACATGTATCAACTTGAGCAAAATAATGTGATACGGAATTATTGTTTACGCAGCTGAATGCACAGATAAAATTGAAGACGGCAGCACCACCCCAATAGAAGCAACGAGGGACAACTTCTGGAAAAACAATTTGATAACCAACAATCCAAATCAAAATTTGATAATTATCATTGGCTAATTTAAATTGAAGTACTGATCTTTCCCATTGTAGGATCCTTGCTCCACAACTACAATCCGTGTAAGATGAAAGCAACCCAAATTACTTCAGTCAGGACCTCGTTACTTGTGGCATCTCCTATATTATTTCTTGGATCAGTACTAATCAAGAGAGAGGTGAACACGTACTGCACCAGAGAGATCAGGCCAGTGATTTCATCCTAACTGCATGCAAGTTGAATCAAGTACCAATAATCTGTATGATGCTACCAGAAGGGGTGGTAATGGGTTAAACCCAACCCAAAATAGGAAACTTTTGAAAAAGTTCGGTATTTAGAATTTCTAACTCACGTTCACATCATAAAAATTTCAAAAATTTCCTAAAACTTACTAACATATGATTTCTAGTACAGAGATGTTACTTTGTGCAAATTATCGGGCCTAAATGCCCAAATAGGTCCGATGGGTGGAGCTAACCCACGAGTGAGCCATATTGCAACATTACGGGTTGAACCCATTCTCAACCCAATTTTAACTATAAATTTTAGAACCCATTCCACCCCTACCTAACCATTTTTATGAGGCAACTCAACCCGACCTAACCTATTTATTCTTTCAACCCATTTCCACCCAACCAAAGTCAACCCAATCAAGCCAACCGATTTAACCAATTTGAATCCAACCCATTAACACCCCTACTGAACACAAAATTGATGACTCCTCCAAAGCTCCAGAGTACAGCCCATTTGCATTGTTTGCACGAAATTTAGTGGCTCGAACTCTTCAAATCAACATAGCCCAGGTTATTTGAGTCTGGATGTCATTAGTTCTATTAATTCCTGAAATATAATTGTTCTTTTTTAAAAGGAAGTTGGTATGGAGGGCAGGCTGGACAGTGGGTCAGATGTCAAACTGCAAAATTGGATTTGAGTTGCACAGATTCCATGGCAATTGCATACAAGTCGAAATCTGCAAATACCAAGAATTATTTTTTAGGTCAGATGTACTTCTAATAATTGTCCAGATGTTATCGACTCCCAAGCCAGGCGGCGCTGATGGAGGCCAGCAAGGCTCACGGCGGCCGACGCATGGTAAGAACAAGGCGGCACCGCCGTGGTGGGGGAAGGGAGAAATCGAGGGGCCACGAGTTGAAGGGTAGGGGGAGCTTACCACGGTGCTTGGCAGAGGGGGGGAACGGCCGAGCTGAACCAGCGGCGAGGCCCGGCGGTGGCACGGGTAGCTCCACGGTGCCGGCGACGCACGGGCGGCGGGAGCCTCGACCAAGGGTGGGGATCGGGTGGAGATGCTCCCGGGGTGCCCTGGCCAAGCTGAATTGGCCAGTGGTGGCCTTAATTGGCCAATTCCCGGTAGTGAGGAAGAAGAGCGGTGCAGCGAGCTACGGTGGGAATGGCTCCAATCCGACCAAAGGGGAATGCAATTGGTGACCGGGAAGAGACTTGTGCTCTGTCCTTGGCCGCGCCTGTGGGGTACTCGGAACTTAGTAAGCTCTCCGACCACAAGCTCCATAATTAACTCTGCATGCAGCTCGGTCAGATGAGAGATCACCAATGTAAGGGAGGCCTCGGCGCCCCACAGCTTGCAGCGAGAGATATGCCTGAGGTGGCGACATCCAAGGCCACTAATGGCAAGAACACCGCCGCCGTGGGCCTCGATGACCAGAAGACATTCCTGGGCAGCAGTCTTGGAGGAGGGTACAGCGGGGCTGTTGGAGGCTTCGGCAGATCCGTCGGGGGTATTGGTGGCGCCCTCGGAGGCGTCGGTGGCGGCATTAGCGGGATCGGAGGTGTCGACAGGCTTTGGGGTGTCGGTGGCCTAGGCGGACTTGACAGTAGCGGTGGCCTCGGAGGCACTGGTGGTGGAGGAACTCTTGGTTGCGGTGGCATCAGTGGACTTTGCAGTGGCGGTGGCCTCGGAGGCATTTGCGGTGGAGGAGGTCTTGGTGGCGGTGGCGCCGGTGGCCTTGGCGATGGAGGACAACGTTTGCATCCATCCGTGATGCATATACTATATGCACATACGAGTTGTGTTTCTCGGCTTGCTTCTGTGACAACCATCTAATGCACGTTAGCATGCACATGCGTCACCGAGGCAACCACATGCACCAGGTCAGCTAATTCTGTGATCAAACGGCAGAAAGAACCTGCCGTGTAAACAAAGACAAGTTTAGAGATATGAGAAAGTAAAATGTAACACATCAAATTAAAGTAACATAATCTCATAAGTTTAGAAATCTATAGTGCAATTTTCTCTTATTTGAATAATGTTGTCGCTTCTCATAGTTCCTAAAAACATTAGCAATGGTTAGACCAGAGCACGGTACGCTCAAATTAACCAAACCAGCAAAAATCCACTATTCGTTAGTTCATTTTTTAGTGTGCCATTTTCTCTGTTCAAATAAAGAAGTCAACTCCGCAAACAGGAAGCATCACCAGAAAACAGAGATGGACCAGAATATTGTAACAAAATTACTAATTAGGCTAATTAGGAGGAGTGCACAATGCACAATCAAGAAGATTAAATGAAGAATGCAGAAATCAGGAGGATCAAACACAACTGTAGACTCCGAAGGATTTTACTTCCAACAGCAAGCCTACTTAAGTTCCAATTGCCATGAAGATCCAATTTCTGGAAAAACAATTCAACCACCATCAATCCGAAGAATTCCCAGAAATGGAAATGTTGTGTTAATCAAAAACAAAATCTGGTAGAACTTATCCCCTCAGCTTGCAATCCATGCAACTACAGTTCTAACCTCTGCAAATCAATGCCACATCCAAATTTTGCGCGTTAGAAAGTTGCTGCTTCTAACAACAGAATTTCGGTCAGATAAAATAAACCACCACCTGATTAACCAAATCTCTACAACCCAATTTATCTTGCCAACTCACGTCTTCTCCAATTCGGAGGAAATAGTAAGTTCGGTTTTTTTTCTTTTGGGGAATATTAGTTAGTTCCTAACCATCATGCTAGTTTACATGCTACCCAGTAATCTGCACACAGCGAACTAGTAACATGGACAAATAATCGTGTTTATAAAAATCCAAATAGTCAAGCGAACAATTCAAAGCAATAATACCACGCAAGCAGGGTTTCTAAGAAAAAGAACTTACAAGCTACGAACATCAATCAAAGTCAATGCAATTAAGGAGCAAACATTTGAGCCACACAGTTCCAGGACATGCTATCAATGCGTCATCTAAAACTGCTGGATGCGCAAATCCGCATCACAATAGAATCAACCATAATGCTAACCCTCAGCAACCCTACTGTTTGAAAAAAGAATATTAGCAGCCAGATTGAATGCTAATAGATAGAAGTCATGATAGAGAAGCTGGGACCACAAAGGAGAATGTGGATTCCTATGACCATATGAACACGCTCCATATGCCAATGCGTAGAACATCCTACAACAAACATTCAGGATTTATTTCCCCAGTGCAAATAATTCTGTAGACGAACAGATGATGAAAAGAGAGTGGAATTGAATGTGTTTGCAAACGGATTTCGCTCAGCTTCAGATTGTTCTTGCAAAATCAACTAGTGATATGGTTGCTCTCTATTTCTGGAAATTTCAGAAAACCTGCTCCTTTTGATGATATAAGGTGGCTGAGGCCTGGCAAAATCAGGATCATACAAACTACAACATTGTAACAGAGGGTGCCAAATCTTAATGGTGTTAACATACAATTGGCTGAGAATCTGTTTGTAGACCATATCAAAATATCACGTCTGAAAAGATCACTTGTCACGAGGTGGATCACAACGCAGAATGCAGACACGAAAACATCCAGAACTCAAAATCCTTCGCATCCATACTTTTTTAACTCCAATTGCTGGAAACCAACCAAACAGCCATAGATTAAAATCAGCAAGCCATGGAACAAATAAGAGTGCAGTGAAGAGTCAAAACAAGAGTTGTCTAGGCAGAGAGCACTAAATTCTTGCAGTTGTAGACTCCCCCATCTAGAATGAAGCTTCCAAACAAGCCTTAGAATCTTCCACCCCTACAGATCAATCCATATATTCACCGTCTTCATAACAGTTTAAATAATTTATTTTCTGACTTACGAAATTAAAAAGATAGAACTAAAAGATAAGCAAACAGATTTCACTCCAGATGACAGCATCAGATTGGTCTTGCAAAATTATTATCAACTAAAGACCTGCAATGAGCAAGAAATCATTCTATGATTCCTATTTATTTTGGGGGAAAAGCTGCTTAAACAAAACAATATGCATATCATGTTTAAGGGTTATAGGATAAGCCTGGGTAGAGGGGCCATGCAGACATCCACATTGGTATCGATTATTCTATCAGGATCTTTGTAAGCCATATCTGCATATAATTGAGTATTACTAACAAAGAACATGGAAAAAAACAAAAACCAATGTCTAGAAAAATATATTAACAAAGATAACTTGAAGATAGTGGATCACAAAAAAAGGAACCCCTAGCGAGCTAAGGCAAAAAAAAACCTCCCGACAAGCCATATATTTTCAATTTCTGGAGAACAGCCAGCAATCCTAATCAGTATTGTAGGATAGAAATTATACTGCACACCAAGAAATCAAATGAGGGGAAGAATGAATCCAAACAAAGCATGTAGAGTTTTCCAATTCTCTGATCTACAGTCCAGTAACCAACCTCGAGAACATCACCTATGCAGATCTGACCACAACAATTTCAATCAGGCTATTAACAACTACTGATAACAACACAAACTTCACAACGTCACCATGATGTCAAAACAACCATGATCATAACCAAACATCTATCCTTCGATCCAATCTCCAGAACCACCACCCTCCTGCATCTAAAGGAGCACAAACACAAACCACAAGCAAGATCAGTTTTGATTAAATCAATCCAAGGTCTCGAATCCACCTCGCATTATGGGATAACGAATTGATAATTAGCCATCGGAGGAGAGCACTCAATAACATGAAGATAGAACATCATATCGGCAACAATTTATATCTGAAATCACCAAAATCCAAGTGATCACACAAATGAACAGACCGACCGTGCACGACACTGACCTCCATCACTTCCAGAGCACGGTTTGTAATAGGAAGCTCCAATTCCCAATCAAACCCTGCAAACACGCGGAGAAGGCAAACACAAAACACAGGGATAGAAACTAGGGACAACGAATTGCACCAAAGAGATAGGTCGCAAACTGAATATTCAATCAGATTCGAGTCGCTGCCCACATCAGTACATCACATAAGCTAAAAAATCTGCAAACACAAAAGGCAAAGTCGAAAGCCCAAGTCAAAGCTACGAGTAAGAAGGAACTTGAATATCAAGGAGTAAGTTTTAAATGTTTTTAAATTTGTAGGATGTCCCATCTAGCTTGAAGCTCCAAAATACCCATATAATCTTCCACCCTCGAGAATGTCACCTAATCAGATCTGACCAACAACAATTTCAATCAGGCTATTAACAACTACGGATAACAACACAAACTTCACAATGTCACGTCAAAACAACCATGATCACAACCAAACATCTAACCTTCGATCCAATATCCACAACCACCACCCTCCTGCATCTAAAGGAGCACAAACACAAACCACAAGCGAGATCAGTTTGACGATAAGAATCAATCCAGGGTCTCGAATCCACCTCACATTATGGGATAACAAACTGATGATTAGCCATCGGAAGAGAGCACTCATGAAGACAGAAGATCATATCAGCAACAATTTAAATCTGAAATCACCAAAATCCAAGTGATCACACAAATGAACAGACCGTGCACGACATTGACCTCCCTCACTTCCAGAGCCCAGTATTGCAATAGGAAGCTCCAATTCCTATTAAACCCTGCAAACACACGGAGACGGCAAACACGAAACACTGGGATCGAAACTAGGGACAACGAATTGCACCAAAGAGATAGGTCGCAAACCGAATATTCAATCAGTTCGAGTCGCTGCCCGCATCACATAACGTAAAAAATCTGCAAACACAAAAGGCAAAGTCGAAAGCCCAAATCAAAGCTACGAGTAAGAAGGAACTTGAATCTCAAGGAGAGTAAGTGTCAAATCTTTTCGAATTTGTAGGATGTCCCATCTTAGCTTGAAGCTCCAAAACACCCTTAGAATCTTCCACCCTCGAGAACTTCACCTAATCAGATCTGACCAACAACAATTTCAATCTGGCTATTAACAACTACTGATAACACAAACTTCACAACGTCACCATGATGTCAAAACAACCATGATCATAACCAAACATTCTACCCTTCGATCCAATCTCCACAACCACCACCCTCCTGCATTGAAAGGAGCATGAACACATACCACAAAAGAGATCAGCTTTTACAATAAGAATCAATCCAGAGTCTCAAATCCACCTTGCATCATGGGATAACGAACTGATGATTAGCCATCGGAGGAGCACACTCAATAACACGAAGACAGAAGATCATATCGGCCACAATTTAAGTCTGAAATCACCAAAATCCAAGTGATCACACAAATGAACCAAACACTGTGCACGACACTGACCTCCCTCACTTCCAGAGCCCGGTATTGCCATAGGAAGCTCCAATTCCCAATCAAACCCTGAAAACACGCAGAGAAGATGAACACGAAACACAGGGATCAAAACTAGGGACAACGAATTGCACCAAAGAGATAGGTCGCAAACCGAATATTCAATCGAATTCGAGTAATGCCCAAATCACATAATCTAAAAAAAACCTGCAAACACAAAGGCAAAATCAAAAGCCCAAATCAAAGCTACGAGTAAGAAGGAACTTGAATCTCAAGGAGAGTAAGTTTCAAATCTTTTTGAATTTGTAGGATGTCCCATCTAGCATGAAGCTCCAAAACACCCTTAGAATCTTCCACCCTCGAGAACTTCACCTAATCAGATCTGACCAACAACAATTTCAATCTGGCTATTAACAACTACTGATAACACAAACTTCACAACGTCACCATGATGTCAAAACCACTATGATCATAACCAAACATTCTAACCTTCGATCCAATCTCCACAACCACCACCCTCCTGCATCGAAAGGAGCACGAACACATAACACAAAAGAGATCAGCTTTTACAATAAGAATCAATCCAGAGTCTCGAATCCACCTCGCATTATGGGATAACGAACTGATGATTAGCCATCGGAGGAGCGCACTCAATAACACGACAGAAGATCATATCGGCCACAATTCAAGTCTGAAATCACCAAAATCCAAGTGATCACACAAATGAACCAAACAAGACTGCACGACACCGACCTCCCTCACTTCCAGAGCCCGTTATTGCCATAGGAAGCTCCAATTCCCAATCAAACGCTGCAAACACGCGGAGAAGACAAACACGAAACACAGGGATAGAAACTAGGGACAATGAATTGCACCAAAGAGAGGTCGCAAACCGAATAGTCAATCGAATTCGAGTCAATGCCCGAATCACATAAGCTAAAAAAACCTGCAAACACAAAGGCAAAATCAAAAGCCCAAATCAAAGCTACGAGTAAGAAGGAACTTGAATCTCAAATCTTTTTGAATTTGTAGGATGTCCCATCTAGCTTGAAGCTCCAAAACACCCTTAGAATCTTCCACCCTCGAGAACTTCACCTAATCAGATCTGACCAACAACAATTTCAATCTGGCTATTAACAACTACTGATAACACAAACTTCACAACGTCACCATGATGTCAAAACCACTATGATCATAACCAAACATTCTAACCTTCGATCCAATCTCCACAACCACCACCCTCCTGCATCGAAAGGAGCACGAACACATAACACAAAAGAGATCAGCTTTTACAATAAGAATCAATCCAGAGTCTCGAATCCACCTCGCATTATGGGATAACGAACTGATGATTAGCCATCGGAGGAGAGCACTCAATAACGAGGACAGAAGATCATATCGGCCACAATTTAAATCTGAAATCACCAAAATCCAAGTGATCACACAAATGAACCAAACAGACTGCACGACACTGACCTCCCTCACTTCCAGATCCCGGTATTGTAATAGGAAGCTCCAATTCCCAATCAAACGCTGCAAACACGCAGAGAAGATGAACACGAAACACAGGACAAAGAGATAGGTCGCAAACCGAATATTCAATCGAATTCGAGTCAAATGCCCAAATCACGTTAAGCTAAAAAAATCTGCAAACACAAAGGCAAAATCAAAAGCCCAAATCAAAGCTACGAATAAGAAGGAACTTAAACTCAAGGAGAGTAAGTTTCAAATATTTTTGAATTTGTAGGATGTCCCATCTAGATCTGAACAACAACAATTTGAATCAGGCTTGTCACAACTACTGATAACACAATACTTTCGATCCAATCTCCAAAACCACCACCCTCCTGTATCGAAATTACAAACACATACCACAAGCAAGATCAGCTTTTACAATAAGAATCAATCCAGGGTCTTGAATCCACCTCGCATTATGGGGTAGCAAACTGATTAGCCATCGGAGGAGAGAACTCAAAAGCACAAAGACAGAAGATCATATTGGTAACAATTTAAATCTGAAATCACCAAAATCCAAGTGATCACACAAATGAACCGAACAGACCGTGCACGACATTGACCTCCCTCACTTCCAGAGCCCGGTATTGCAATAGGAAGCTCCAATTCCCAATCAAACGCTGCAAACACGCGGCGAAGGCGAACATGAAACACAAGGATCAAAACTAGGAACAACGAATTGCACCAAAGAGATAGGTCGCAAACCAAATATTCAATCAGATTCGAGTCACTGCCCGCTAAAAAATCTGCAAACACAGGCAAAATCGAAAACCCAAATCAAAGCTGAGAGTAAGAAGGAACTTGAATCGCAAAGAGAGTAAGTTTCATTTTCGTTTTTTGTATTTGTAGGATGTCCCATCTAGATTGAAGCTCCAAAACACCCTTAGAATCTTCACCCAACAATTTCAATCAGGCTTGTCACAACTGCTGATAACAACACAAACTTCACAACGTCACCATGATGTCAAAACAACCATGATCATAACCAAACATCTACCCTTCGATCCAATCTGCACAACCACCACCCTCCTGCATCCAAAGGAGCACAAACACATACCACAAGCGAGATCAGCTTTTACAATAAGAATCAACCCAGGGTCTCAAATCCACCTCGCATTATGGGTAACGAACTGATGATTAGCCATCGGAGGAGAGCACTCAACAACACGAAGACAGAAGATCTGCCCAAACAGAAGAACCATGAATCATAACCAATCAAAACAGCCGTAAACCATAAGCAAACCTCCACCCTTCGATTCATCTCCACAACCACCGAACTCCTGCTGGATGGATCTAGAGGAGCAGACACATACCACAAGCGAAATCAGCTGATACAATAAGAATTAACCAAGTGTCTCGAATCCACCTCGTATTGTGGGATAATAGAACTGATGATTAGCCATCGGAGGAGAGCGCCCAAGCATACAAAGCCAGAATCGGACGGAGAACCATCCAATACAAGTGACGAAACCAATGAACCGATCGGACTCTGCATGAGAAAATGACCTGCCTCAACGTCCAATCGCCCGATCCCTTCGAGAGGTCGAATTCCCAAACGAATCGATTCCTGCAATCAACACGCGGAGAAGGCGAAACACAAAGCGCACGGATAGAAACCAGACACTGATCATATAGGAAATAGATCGCAAACCGAGCAAGCCGATCGAATTCGAATCGCTCCCCGCGTCAGAATTCAGAAACCTGAGCACAGAAAGCCAAAAGCGACGACCCAAATCAAATCAAAACCGCGCGTAAGAAACAACTAGACTCGAATCGAAACAAGAAACAGAAAGAGAACGCGAACGCGACAAGGCGCCGGTGGAACACAAGACCAGACCAGAGCGCGAGGGGGAAGGGGGCGAGCCCGTGAGCCTTTTATAGGCGGGGGAAAGGCGGTGGTGGAGGAGCTGGGCTGGCGCCAACCGAAGCAGATCGATTCGACACGGCACTCTGGTCGCGTTGGCGTGCGCGGAAACGTTGGGCGCCGGCTAAACAAAGCATGTGGGGACGAGCGGGCGGCGGAAAGGAGTGGAATTGGTATTCGGGATCTGATCTGGAGTCTGGACCGCTCGATCCGTCGGTCGGTCGGTTTGGGTGCGTGGGTGGCTGGCGGGTCGGCAACGCGACGCGGAGGCGGAGATATTTGCGCGTCTCGGGCGGGGCGGGGCGGACCGCGAAGCTTCTGGGTTCCTCGCGCGGGGGCCCGGTCGTCTGCGGCTGCGTCGCCACAGCTCACGCCAGGCGTTCTCAAACATGGCCCACACGCGGAGCGTACACGTCCGTCAGAAGTCTAGGGTCTTCTTTTGACGTGGCTGATGATTTTTTTATGTAACCGTTGATTTGGCCTTTAGAACAATATTTTGTATAAAATTGAATATCGATGTGCTGCATTGAAAAGACTATTTTAATAAATTATTTTAAAAATAATAATAATAAAGCTATTTCGTTTGTTTATTTTGAAGAAAAAAAGGAAGTCACAATCTGAAAAGAATGGCCTGGAATAACTTTAAGAGATTTCTAAAAAACTGGAGATAGGTATCAAATCTTTGATCACTATATTTCGGCGGGCTTGTGATGGTGTGTGTTTCTATTTATTGGATTGACATAGCATGTATGGAGCACTTAAAAAATCTTTATGATTGGAGGAATTGTTTTTTGAGTAATTGGATAAAAGGGGAAATATGTGTTAAGCTCTTGTAGCATTTTATTTTGCATTTTTGCTTATGGTGCAATGCATATGTGCTATACATGATTAGGTCAAGAAGTTACGATTTAGTACTTGTAGAGTTTTTAGATATAAACAAACTATAGTTCTTCAAATTCTGATGTGGGATAGTATATTTCTAGTGTTATACTTGTTTGTTTGTTGTCGACGATCGAGTAGTTGATTTTATGAAATAATATGAGAAAAATTGCTAAATACTTGGGAAAGAACATAGATACTCTTTATTGCTATGAACTGGTTACATGAGTGCCTTTGACAAGGCAAGAGACTAGCCTTCGACATGGTTACATGGGTGTCACACGGAAGAAATATCTAGAATCGGGTCTAGGGACCAGTCCAACCCTAACACATATCTCAATGTTCCCACCGAGCGTTCACGTAAGACCCACCCATGGAGGAGACGCCCCTTCTGCTGGTACAGGGACGCATATAAGTTCTTCAAGTCCAAGGAGTGATTGAGCTTAGGTATGCATTATTGGGGTTACGGAAACTACACCTAAGAGTATCCCAACCTGTGTTGGGACATGGCCGCTACCAACAGCCGGTAAGAATAGGTTACAATATATTTTCTATTCAGTTCTCTTGTATGACACGCACTAACAAACTCTCCCGTCTTCCCATAGTCTCCGTATCCACTATGCACTTACCACAAATAGATCGACCGGGAGATTCACCCTCACGACCAGTGGACTCTAGACTGTGAGTAGGACGCTCAAACATCATGCGAGAGGATGGAGGAGCGGCGCCCAGCAAAGAACGAAGCGAACGTATCCGGTGGGAAACACAAGTTCACCTGGAAATATGCAGGTGCAAGGAGTGGGAGACTTGTGAGGAGAAACGCGAGAGAAAGCGCGAACTGGCAGCCAAGGCCATGGTTGACGGTGAGGACTACAACGCCGAGCTGGGCCGTAAGGGCAAATGGCCACATTCCACACAGTAGTTCTATGCTCTTTGTCCATATGTCTCATGTATTTCTAATTCCGTAAAGGTATTTGTGTACCATCCTTAGTTCGTTAGTCTACGTATCATATAACCCTTTTATTGGATGAACACCCATGTTGTTTTTCTTACATTATTTATCCAAAATTCTCATCCGTGTATAAATTTCCAATTGCATTGCAATATCACTTACCTTCCTACTTATATATGTTGCTATCTCAATTGTTCTCACAAAATTCTTTAAAAAATTTATCATACTACAACAACATATGATGATCGCAAAATGTTATTATGAGTTTAACAGATTTCGTATCATTCATAATCTATAAAAATGACAAACGGATCAACCAACATTGTTTGCCCTTTTACTTTAGAAAAAAAACTTACAAATAAGATTTGCTAAATGTTACCTACTTACAATAATTACCATTTACTTTCCCATAATTATTTATATTAGATTAATAAAATAATTATATTTTTTAAAACCGCCCAACCGTTGGACGACTTGCCCATATTGTCCAATCGTACGACGACAGATGGCTATTTATGTAAAATTTAAAAATACAGGTATAATACTGTAAAAATATAGGTATAATATTGTAATTTAAAATTTAAAATTGTATTTTAAAAAATTCCTCAAATGCGTGTTGTCTGTGCACTTACAGAGTTTGATGATGACATGATGTTTGAGAGTGCCACAATAGACTATGGGTCTGTTTGATATAGCTGTGGTTTCTAGTTTTTGGTTGAAATTTTTGAATTTTAGCTATTTACGACAAATATTACAGACAGAGAGATAATCACTTGTGATTTTGGATTGTACAGATGTTGGGTTTTTAATATGTACAACAATTAATTTGTAGACCTCGTCTTGAAAAAATAATCTGTTTAAAAGTTAGATACTATAGCAAAAACCAAAAGCCGCTTTTAGAAACCGAAAAAACATACCCTATTTTGAGTTTGAAGTAGCTTCAGGTGGTTGATGCACGCCTGTATATAGAATGTTTGGAATATCTATGGGCCTATTTGATACGATTTTTAAAAATAACTTTAGGTTTTACTATAGTATCTAACTTTTAAACGAAATATTTTTAAAATGAATCTATAAATTAATTGTAATACATATTAAAACTTCAACATCTGTACTAGTCAAAATAGTGAGTATCTCTCTGTAATCTCAATCATAAATAATCAAAATTTTAAAATTTTAGTTAAAAATTATAAGCCATAACGATAAAGAACTGGTCCGTGTATGGTTTTGGTTTGTGTTGGTGAAGAGAGCGGAGCGAGAGGTGTGTTCGCTTGTTCCATTGGGCCTGATCAATCGGCCGTAGCACTAAGATGTGGGCTGTCAGCCCGTATGATTTTGTTTGCTCTATCTTTTTTCTTTGTTATGTTTGAGATAACAGGGACACGGTGACATAAACCAAGTTGTAATTGTTTCGTCGGATAGGATGTCTCCGAAGGGACGAGTATACGACTTACTCGTGAACATCCAATGATTCAACATGAAAACTCCATGTGCACAGGCATCTTCAGTAAAACTAGCAAGATGGTTCGGGCACATCTTAGAATATATTTAGTTGGTTTAATGGTATATGTATGATGGATAATAAAGAACTATATACAGAAAATAAAAGGTTGCAGATCATACGAAAGAATTCAAATATTAGAATTTTATAGCATTATAAATTCAATTCAATTTCCATATTTGTATAATTGGTTTTGTCGTGGCTACGGACCAAACAGTAAAGAAGGGGACTCGTAAGAGAGGAAGAGGATAGCCAGATCTGGGGGAGAGTTTGTGAGAATGAGGGGATCGTGTTCTCTCCCACCCCTCCTAGGGGTTTATATACATGAGTGGGGTAGAATAAGAAATCTCTATTCTACCCCTTAGTATTTACAAAGGGTGAGGATACATTGGTATATTTACACATCTACACCATTGAGTCTATTACATATTATGCCCATTGCGAGGCCCAGTCACGGGGGCTTGGGCCGCCCCCACAACAGTACTCCCTCGTCAGTAAGCGCAGAGGTCCCGATGGGCGAGCTGGCGCACCACACTATCTCAGCCCCCCGTTCCCTAATAGCGAGTACCGACGGGCCGAAGCAACTAGTAGCTTGCATCCTGTAGGGCAGTGCGTACGAAGATGTACGCGAAATCCCACTCCGAAGCCGGGTCGTCCCGCCGAGGCCGTGCACGAGGCAGTGCCTACGAGGCGGGCGACGAGGCGCTGCTCCGAAGCCAGGTCGTCCCGCCGAGGCCGTGCCTACGAGGCGGACGACGAAGTCATCGCCGCCCCGCCGAGGCAGTGCCTACGAGGCGGGCGGCGAGGTGCTGCTCCAAAGCCGGGTCATCCCGCCGAGGCCATGCCTACCAGGCGGACGACAAAGTCGTCGCCGCCCCGCCGAGGCAGTGCCTACGAGGTGGGCGGCGAGGTGTCGCTCGGCGGGTCGCATCGCCGAGGTCGTGCCTACCAGCGGACGGCAATCGTCGCCGCCCCGCCGAGGCGGTGCCTACAAGGTGGGCGGCGACGTGCTGCTCCGAAGCCGGATCGTCCCGCCGAGGCCGTGCACGAGGCAGTGCCTACGAGGCGGGCGACGAGGCGCTGCTCCGAAACTGGGTCGTCCCACCGAGGCCGTGCCTACCAGGTGGGCGACGAAGTCCTGCGTCGGAGAGTCCGCCTACCTGCAAAAATAGTGTCCGCGGAAAACGGGCGCGGGTGGCGTGGGCCGAGGGCGCTACGCACGCGGAGGTAGGGAGGCGAAGGCACCATTCCCCTACCTTCAAAAAGAGTGCCCGCGGAGGGCGGACGCTTACGGCGTAGGCCAAGGGCACTACACAGGCGGAGGCTGGAAGGCGAAGACGCCGTTCCCCTACCTTCAAAAAGAGTGCCCGCGGAGGGCGGGCGCTTACGGCGTAGGCCAAGGGCACCACGCAGGCGGAGGCTGGAAGGCGAAGACGTTGTTCCCCTACCTTCAAAAAGTGCCCGCGGAGGGCGGGCGCTTACAGCGTAGGCCAAGAGCGCTACGCACGCGGAGGCAGGGAGGCGGCCGCCGCCCCTACCTTCCAAAAGAGTGCCCGCGAGGGCGGCGCTACTGGCGAGGCCAAGGGCACTACACAGCGGAGGTGGAAGGCGAAGACCGTTCCCCTACCTTCAAAAGAGTGCCCGCGAGGGGCGCTACGGCAGAGGCCAAGGGCACCACGCAGGCGGGGGCTGGAAGGCGAAGACGACGTTCCCCTACCTTCAAAAAGAGTGCCCGCGGAGGGCGGACGCTTACAGTGTAGGCCAAGGGCGCTACGTACGCGGAGGCAGGGAGGCGAAGCCGCCGTTCCCCTACCTTCCAAAAGAGTGCCCGCGGAGGGCGGGCGCTTACGGCGTAGGCCAAGGGCACTACACAGGCGGAGGCTGGAAGGCGAAGACGCCGTTCCCCTACCTTCAAAGAGTGCCCGCGCAGGGCGAGCGCTTACGGCGTAGGCCAAGGGCGCTACGCACACGGAGGCAGGGAGGCGAAGCCGCCGTTCCCCTACCTTCAAAAAGAGTGCCCGCGGAGGGCGGACGCTTACAGCGTAGGCCAAGGGCGCTACGCACGCGGAGGCAAGGAGGCGAAGCCGCCGTTCCCCTACCTTCCAAAAGAGTGCCCACGGAGGGCGGGCGCTTATAGCGTAGGCCGAAAGCACTACGCACACGGAGGCAAGGAGGCGAAGCTGGCGTTCCCCTACCTTCGAAAAGAGTGCCCGCTGAGGGCGGACGCTTACAAGGCCAAGGGCACTACGCACATGGAGGTAGGGAGGCGAAGCCGCCGTTCCCCTACCTTCAAAAAGGTAATGCACTCCCCGGTGCAACGCGCACGAAGACGCAATACCCAGGGAATGCGCCACAAAAGCGAGGCACTCCATGGTGTCTCGGCCATCATGTTGCTTTTATACTCCATAGAGTGCGTGGGAACATCGACCACGTCTGTTTATACTCCTAAAGAGTACACGCAGTGGCAACACTAGCGCATACACGAAAGAGTATGCGGAGTGATACCATCAGCGCGTGCGCGGGACATCCGCGTCTTGTTTATACTCAAGTAGAGTGCGCAGGGACAGCATCCGCTGCGTCTCGTTTGTACTCCGGAGAGGGCGTGATTTTTCAATCACGACTTACCGGTCACTCACGGAGGGTACGTCATCGCGTGCGCGGGACAACCGCGTCTTGTTTAGACTCAGTAGAGTGCGCAGGGACAGCATCCGCGTCTAATTTGTTCTCCGGAGTATGCGTGGGACTATCGACCACGGCTTAGCTATGCTCCGGAGGGTACGCCAACGCGCGCGCGGGACACCCGCGTCTTGTTTATACTCAGTAGAGTGCGTGCGGAGGCAAGGCTCGACGCTACATCTTATTTATACTCCGTAGAGTGCGTGCGGAGGCGTCCCCCCGCTACGTCTTATTTATACTCCGTAGAGTGCGTGAGGAGGCAAGACTCGACGCTACGTCTTATTTATACTCCGTAGAGTGCGTGCGGAGGCAAGGCTCGACGCTACGTCTTATTTATACTCTGTAGAGTGCGTGCGGAGTCAAGGCTCGACGCTACGCCTTATTTATACTCCGTAGAGTGCGTGCGGAGGCAAGGCTCGACGCTACGTCTTATTTATACTCCGTAGAGTGCGTGCGGAGGCAAAGTTCGACGCTACGTCTTATTTATACTCCGTAGAGTGCGTGCGGAGACACGTCTTATTTATACTCCGTAGAGTGCGTGCGGAGGCAAGGCTCGACGCTACGTCTTATTTATACTCCGTAGAGTGTGTGCGGAGACAAAGCTCGACGCTACGTCTTATTTATACTCCGTAGAGTGCGTGTGGAGGCAAGGTTCGACGCTACGTCTTATTTATACTCCGTAGAGTGCGTGCGGAGGCAAGGCTCGACGCTACATCTTATTTATACTTCGTAGAGTGCGTGCGGAGACACGTCTTATTTATACTCCGTAGAGTGCGTGCGGAGGCAAGGCTCGACGCTACGTCTTATTTATACTCCGTAGAGTGCGTGCGGAGACACGTCTTATTTATACTCCGTAGAGTACGTGCGGAGGTAAGGCTCGACGCTACGTCAGAGTGCGTGCGGAGACAAGGTTCGATGCTACGTCTTATTTATACTCTGTAGAGTGCGTGCGGAGACAAGGCTCGACGCTACGTCTTATTTATACTCCGTGGAGTGCGTGCGGAGGCAAGGCTCGACGCTACGTCTTATTTATACTCCGTAGAGTGCGTGCGGAGGCAAGGCTTGTGTGGTCGATGCAGAGTCGAACTGCGCCATCGCAGAGCCGAGGTCGACGCCGCCGACTGCCGACGCGGCGCCGCCGGCACGAAGGCGCAGAGCCGGGGTCGACGCCACCGGCACGAAGTCGCGGAGCAAAGGCGCGGAGCCGGGGTCGACGCTGCCGATGCGAAGTCGCGAAGCCGATGTTGATGTCGCCGACGTGAAGTCGCGAAGCGAAGGCGCGGAGCCGGGTCGACGCTACCGACGCGGAGGCTCAACATCGCGTAGTGGCTCGGTATCGTGCGGAGACTCGGCGCGGAGGCTGTGGTGCGAAGGCCTGCTTGGCGAGGTACACTCCGCGCGGAATCCCACGTGGGGAGTCGAAGGCGCCCCGGCTGGCTATGCGAAGACCGAAGTGGCAAGGCCTCACTGAGTGAGGTCCCCGGGTAGCACCTCAACGACGCCTCGGTGGCGTCGGCATCCTCCACCTGCGTGCATGCATGGGTATGTACCCTTCCAGGCCTGCGTACACAGATACATACGTGCAGCAGGCAGGGCGTGTCCTTCGGAGGGTGAAGCGAGCGAGCGGAGCCCAGCGGTGCCAAGAAGCTCAGACGTGTGTGGCGCGAGGGCTCTGTCCCGTAGACTCCAGCGGAGTATGCGCACGTAGGGGGCTCTAAGGCGCGGCCTCCTTGACGCATGCACTGAGGGGGGCCTGTGCATGCAAAGGCTGGCGTGGCTGGTGCGAAGCCAGAGCCTCACGGCGGAGCCTTCGCTGCGCAGAAACCGATGGGGCCATGGCAAAGTCGACGCGGTGATGCAGAGGTGCGCGAGGCCCGCATCACGGACTTCAACCTGGCGAAGCCGCTTCTCTGACAAGACCCACTTCATCTGTGTGGAGTCCCCGGTCCCCGTTCGCACGGAGTGCTTGGTCGAGGTGCAGGTCGACGTCGCGAAGTCTGGAGCGAAGTCCAGCGTCGTCGCCATCGCGTGTCGGACTCGACGGTCGTCGCAGGTCGACTCCCTGGTGTCGGCGACCAGCTGCCGCATTCTTCCTTGCTGGGTCGAAGTTGGGCTTCGAGGCGTCGTCGTCCAGCATGTCGACACGGAGCTCGGTGTGGCAACTCGGCTACCCGGTGTGGTAGCTTGATGTGACGAAGCCAGTTATGAAGGTCGACGGTCCGGAGCCCACTATGGCGAGGTCAGTGGTGCAAGCCGACGTCGCGAAGCCTCGTGTGTTAGCGCTAATCTTGACTTAGTGTTTTTCCTTAAGTTCATGCATGTGCGTCATGTACGTAGCCTTGTATTTAGGATAGGAGCTTAATTAGCTTGTGCGTGTGTTGCATCTACGGCCGAGTAATTAGCTGCATGCAGAGTGATTAGTGGAGCACGTTTGGCGTGGCTCATGGCCGGTCAGCTCGGAGGAGTGATTCTCACGCGTGAGATGCGCAGGCCGTGCATGAGTAAGTGGCTCATGCAGGTATGGAAATCGTGGATGTGTGCATGCGACCCGGGAGCTGCTAGCTGTGTGCATGTACGTGATTATATAAGCCGTGAAAATATCCTTTGAGTTAAGTGGTGAAAACAGAGAAAAAGGGCGTTCGTCGCCATAGGCGTTTGTTGCCGTAAAGCTCTTGCGTGTGTTCTCCTGTTCCACTCCAAACTCTGTGTGTGTTCGATTTTGGCCCGAGTTCGCTACTTGATTACAACATTTGGTATCAGAGCAAAGCTGGTGAGCAAGCAGTGATGACGACGCCTCCGCCGAAGAACGCCGGCGACAGCGACTCCGGCTCCCCTAGCGACAACTCGCCGCGAATCGTCGCGATGGAGCGTGTCGTCTCCAACATCGGCGGCATGATGGAGCTCCCGATGCTAACGAAGACGAACTACCACGAGTGGGCGCTCGTGATGCAAGTCAACCTGGAGGGCATGGAGCTCTGGGATGCCGTGGAGGCGGGCAAGGCAGAGCGCGCCAAGGATCGGCGGGCGTTGGCCGTCATCTTGCGCGCGGTGCCATCGGAGCTGAAGGTCGGCCTCGCCGTGAAGAAGACCGCCAAGGAAGCTTGGGAGGCGGTCAAGTCAAGGCGAATGGGGGACTCGCGCATGCAGGAGGCCAAGGCACAGCACCTCCTCAAGCAGTTCGAGAACGTGGCGTTCAAGGACGGTGAGGCGATCGACGACTTCGCCGTGCGGATCGGCTCCCTCGCCACGGAGCTGCGTGAGCTTGGGGAGAAGATGGAGGAGGAGCGCGTCGTGAAGAAAATGCTGCGGGTTGTGCCGACGAGGTACAATCAGATCGCATGCTCCATCGAGATGTTCGCAGATTTGAAGACGATGTCGCTCGAGGAGCTCGTCGGGAGGCTGCGTGTGGCGGAGGAGCGCTGTGGCAGCGTTGAGGAGGCTGCGAACGGCGTCCAGCGCCTACTGCTCACGGAGGAGCAGTGGGAGGCGCGTCGACGTCAGCGCGGCAAGGATCGGCGCGGCGGTGGCAACAATGGCGGTGGCCGTAGTGGTGGCCGTGACGACGACGATGATGACGGAAGCAGCAGTGTCTACTCCGAGAATGGCGAGCGAAAGGGCAAGAATGGCAAGTGCTACAACTGTGGAGTTCGTGGGCACTTTGCTAGCGAATGCCGCAAACCGAAGAAGGAAGAGACGACGCTCCTCGCGACGGCCGACAACGAGCCCCGCTTCGTGATGAAGTGTACGTGAATAATGCAAGCCAAGATTAGGGGGGAAATTGTTAGCGCTAATCTTGACTTAGTGTTTTTCCTTAAGTTCATGCATGTGCGTCATGTACGTAGCCTTGTATTTAGGATAGGAGCTTAATTAGCTTGTGCGTGTGTTGCATCTACGGCCGAGTAATTAGCTGCATGCAGAGTGATTAGTGGAGCACGTTTGGCGTGGCTCATGGCCGGTCAGCTCGGAGGAGCGATTCTCACGCGTGAGATGCGCAGGCCGTGCATGAGTAAGTGGCTCATGCAGGTATGGAGATCGTGGACGTGTGCATGCGACCCGGGAGCTGCTAGCTGTGTGCATGTACGTGATTATATAAGCCGTGAAAATATCCTTTGAGTTAAGTGGTGAAAACAGAGAAAAAGGGCGTTCGTCGCCATAGGTGTGTTTTCCTGTTCCACTCCAAACTCTGTGTGTGTTCGATTTTGGCCCGAGTTCGCTACTTGATTCCAACATCGTGATGCTCTTTCCCGCGTGCTGCACATAGCGAATGCGAATGGTTTGCACATATAGTTACCCGGATGGGGGCAGGCCCATGTGCGAGGTCCTGCGCGGAGGCACGAGGCCTCAAGTCAGCGGGCGCCAGTCGACGGTGTTCGCCAGCGACGGCGGAGCGAAGTCTGACGCGGAGGTGCAGGGGCGTGCGCGGAGATGGGCGCGTCCGCGGCCTCCGTCTTTGCGTCGGGCTCGCCCACCAGTGACACTTCGGTCTCGCCCACGCGCTCGCTTGCCACCTCGCCTCTGCGCTTCGACGAAACTCATATTGCAGACGTAGTCGCGCAGTGAGGTGAGGAGGGGTTGACGGGGTCGCGCGAAGTCGAGGTCGATGGCACGCAGGCGGGCAGGCAACGCACATGGAGCCTGGGTCGAAGATGCGAAGCCTTGACAAGTACTGAGACGGGGCCCCGGTCGGCGACATGCGACTACATCAGCGCTGTCAAGCTTGTCGAGGTCGCGGGAGGTGGAGCGAGCTTGGCTGCTTCGCCGAGTTGGTCCGTATCCGTGCCACCGGGCACCTGCGCGTAGCGCATGCAGTGCAGCATGGGTGCGTGCCCGCACGTGGAGACGACGCCCACATGCTGCTACGTGGATGCGGGGATCTATAGCCGATGGCGACGGGCGACGCGAAGTCCGTGTAGACGGCGAAAGGTGCTCCCACGCCTAGGCGAAGATGCCATCGCCGAGGTACAGGGACTGCAATTCCTGCATGCCTGGATGTATGCTGCGGATGCATGCATAGAATGCGGCCGCGCGGAGGCAGCGCCAGCGCGAAGACGAGGCTCCGCTCGACATGCTAGACGACGCTGCACAACGGACGGGCGCGGAGCCAACAGAGACTAGCTCTAATCTCCTAGCATATGCATGCACGGTTTCTTCTTCTGTCTTTTATTTTTTTTGTTGTTTTAATTTTTAATTGCTTCACTGTTCATAGCGGAGGTGCGGCCCACCACCCAGGAGCTGCAACATGCCCGCCCCGGTGCCGCAGCGATGCTGAAACCTCGGGCACGAAGTGAACTCGCTGGCGCTACGCTAGTGCAAGACCACATACAATAACGCTACGTGCTAGTATACGTTTACATGCACTACCACGCAGTGCAATCACGGGAGGCATGCAAGCATTCAATGGCTACATGCAACGTCGGGAATTTACGCAACGGGTTTACGCCCTAACAGCGGAGTCTTGCGGAGGCTCCGCGACAGTCTTTGGCGGTGCGAAGTCCACGGTCAACGAGCGGAGGGCGCGCCGCGAAGTCTCGAGGCCCTGCGGGGGTCGCAGGCAAGGAAGCTCTGAGGCAGCCTTCGACGGCGCGGGGTCCCTAGTCACGCTGGGACGAGGGGAGAGTCAACACCATGCGAGGGCCGCGGGCACGAAGGCCGCCTAAGCAGAGGCCACGACAACCCCGGTGCCCGGACGCAAGCTCAGGCGAGGACCAGTGCGGCGTCGCGCTGGCAGAGACCCAACGAATTCCCAAAGCAATTCACGCGGGATGCCTCACGCACCGTATATGCACATATATATACCTATATATATATATATATATATATATATATATATACATACATATATATATACACACACATATCCCGAAGCAAACAGGCCAGGGTTAAGATGGACTTATCTGCGGCGCTTGTAACGATGGATCGATAGCATTGCATGTTACTCCGCGAGTTCATGCGTGCACAGGCGTGGCGATGGCGGGGTCTGGCGATGCTTTGCGGAGGCTTGACGCGGGGATCTCGACTCGAAGACGCAACGCTGCGCGGAGACTCTTGGGAGCCCTGCCATCCAATCCTCCAAGACATCACTTCAGATCTGGATCTGGAAAAGAAATGAGAGTTCACAACAGATCTGTGTGCTCACAGCACCTCTGCCATATCTAATAGGGCGCATATATATTCCGAAGCGAACAGGCTAGCGACAAGATGAACTTATCTGCGATGCCCCACGATACGAGCGGCCTGAGATCCTTCCACTTCGCGCTAGGAGGCTCCTTCGGTGGTAGCTACCCCTAGCATCCTTGCGCAGCTTCTCGCTCAGTCCCCACGGACGGCGCCATCTGTCGTGGCTACGGGCCAAACAGTAAAGAAGGGGACTTGTAGGAGAGGAAGAGGATAGCCAGATCTGGGGAAGAGTTGGTGAGAATGAGAGGATCGTGTCCTCTCCCACCCCTCCTGGGGGTTTATATACATGAGTGGGGTAGAATAAAAATCCCCATTCTACCCTTAGTATTTACAAAGGGTGAGGGTACATTGGTATATTTACACATCTACACCATTGAGCCTATTACACATTATGCCCATTGCGAGGCCCAGTCACGGGGGGTTGAGCCGCCCCCACAACAGGTTTCATTTGTGATATTAATGTATAGTAATATATGTTAAAATAAAGAATATAATTTATATCTTTGAGATGAAATAGTTGTCAATTATTTATAGTTAAATGTTGTTTGTAGTTAGCTATCCTCGTCATCTTTTATAAGCCATTCTTATTAAATATAGGGCATGTTCTTTTTGGTTACGGTTGATGGATTTTTGGCTGTTTGCGATAGAGATTGCAAAAAAAGAGATTATCGTTTACGATTTTTAATGATACAGATATTAGTCTTTTAACGTGTACTACAATTAACTTGTAGATCCTGTCTTAAAAAAATACCCCGATTGAAAGTCAGGTATTATAACAGAAGCCAAAAGCGGCTTTTAAAAGCCAAAAGCAAACAGGCCCATATTAATGTTCCAAATATGTATGACTTATTCCTAGTAATTTTTAATCGATATCTCCAATAATAGAGACAAAAGTTCTATACATATTAATATGAATGCAAATTCTAATGGATATTGTAGGCAAGTTCGTGTCTGTGCGTGGATCGCAAGATTTCATGCATGAGTTCTCCAATTATATGTGCATGTATATCACGGTGTAAATCAACTTCATGTGCACTTCCATAGATCAAGAAAAATCATTGGTTATAATTTGTTAATCATAAGAAGAGTCTACCTAAATAAGAACTAGATGTCTTTTGTGAGAATTTCTAGTAATTATTCTCATTTATTAGGTACCATCCATTGGTTATGGATTGCTAAACATAATTAAGGTTCACCCAATTAAGGGTCAAATTTTTTTATTTTTTGTGATAATTTATATGATATTTCTCTATTTTTCAAAGCTGATGTAATCAACCATCATAAGCTTTTATTGTATGATAGGTCTTGTCTTTTTTTGTTTCTATTTTTTCCTTGTCGAGTGTCACTTTTTCTTTTTTTTTCTCATGCATAGATTTTACTCATTTATTTTGCACGTCCACGTCCTTCTTTTCCTCTCATACGTGGCTTTTAGTGCAAGCCATCTATGATCCTTTTTATTTATTGGATTCATTTAGAATCTATAATTAATATTCTTGTCTTATAATAATCCATCTTTTATCTAAGACATCCAATGATAATCGTTTACTGATCATAATAAGAGTCCACTGAATCGAGGAGCAAATATTTTTTCTAAGAATTTCTAGCTCATTTCACTTTTTCTTAGCAACTGTAAAACTTATGTCATCAACTTTTGGTATATAATAGATATATACTTTATTTTTTGGGATTTACTTTGGAATTCATATGAAAATCAAAAGCTATTTCCCCCTAAATTTTAGTTAATTTGGATTGTACTTGATATGGACTCTTTTTAATTTGCTATTTTTAAATTTTATTTTGAATTTTAGTTATTTATGGATGTTACTTTAGATGTCGTATAGAAATTAAATTGCTAATTTTCTTTATTTTTATTCAGAATTTTAGTTAATTTGGATTGTACTTGACATTGACTCTTCTTTTAATGTGAGCTATTATAATTTGGGTCCACAATATAGATAGCTATATTTTTTGGTTAATACGGGAGATTCCTCAAAATGCCTAATTAGTTTATGTTTACTCATTTTAATATTTTTGAAATTTAGGTTTGAAATTCATTTACAAGTCAAATATCTAATCATCCTTTAATTTTATTCCAAATTTTTATGTTTTTGGATCGTACTTGCTGTGGATTTCTTTTTAATTTTTATTCTAAAATTCATATAAAAGCCAATTTCTCTTTCTTTTATTATTATTTTGAATTTAGTTTTTGGATTTTATTTTGAAATTCGTATAGAACTCAAATTGCGAATCTTTTGTTCCAAATTCTAGTTAATTTGATTGTACTTAACATGAACTCTTTCTTTTATTTTGCTAATTTTTATTTAATTTTTATTACTAATTTTATTTATTTTTTATATTACTTTGTAAGTCATATGGAAATTAAATCGCTAGTTTTTCTTTATTTTTAATTCTAAATTTCTCTTAATTTAGGTTGTACTTAACATGAACTCTTTCTTTTAATCTGAGTCATTATAACTTGAGTCCGCTAGAATGATGATTAGATCTTTCTCAAAGTGCATAATTAGCCTATCTTTTTTGGCTTCTACTTATGGTTTTTGGGTTGTTTATGAGAGAGAGTACGGAGTAACAGAAACTCGCATATAGTTCTGGCCGATATAAATGAAGTCGGCTATAGTGTGTACTGCAATTAACTTGTAGCCATTGTCTTAGAAAATACTCTGTTTAAAAGTTTGTTACTTGTAAAAAGCCAAAAAAATCAGCTTTTAGAAGCTGAAAAGAAGATGCCGGTGGGTATATTTTTATTTCTCTAAGTTAACTATTAAATCGAAGTGTTTAAAATTAGGATCATCAAATTAAGGGTTAGATGTTTTTTATGAGAATTTCTAGCTCTCTTTTTTCTTCGCATCTTAAAAATCTGTCATATACTTCTAGTATATAATAGGTAGTTGCTGAACTAGTAAGTACGTACTCTGTTACGAGCAGGTTCTTGTATGATCTTCCAATGGGATATCTCATGACTAATAGGTAGTTTTACCCGATGCGGTATGAACTATGTAAGAAACTCTACCCATACGTACTCTGTAAAATTACTCACCGGTGTAGCTAGAGATAGCAACGGTACATTCATTGTATATATATTCAAACGAACCGATGGAAATACCGCGCCCGATATACATGTGCCTCGATATACCCTTATCAATTGGTACGGGTTCCAATGGGATGGATGCCATCTTTACTCATGACTGGTTGCCTATAGCGAGTAGCAACAGAGGTAAACAAGTTCTTATACGAAGAGCACCAGGTTGTGTATATCAAGCAGCAACAGAGGCAGAGCGTTGCACGACGTAAGCACGAGGTCCCAGTATGCGCGGAGAATTACTGTCTGCCGGGTTGAAAATGATAGGGAAAATGGACATGTCTTGCGATGTTTCGCATCGTTTTCACGGACACAAGACTGGCCATCGATCTATTCATATGACGCGCCTAACGCGTCAACTAACTGGCAACATGAAAACAACTTCTTGTCAAGTGCCTAGCCTAACCGATTGAAATATTAGTTGCACCAGTTCATTAGATAGTTCTGCAACAATTTGGCACTTGGGACCAGCTCGGTTTTCCTCTCAGTGATTACGCTATCTGTCTGAGTTCATGCTCCATTTTTCTTTCCGGTTCATGCATGCATGTTCCATTTGCTAGATAGAAGACAGTACTGCTATCTCCAAACAGTTGGCCAGATCGATTCACCTTTAGCGTGTGATCTTTTTTTTTATCGTAGTCACCATCATGTGATGTTCGCCCTGTGCTTTATGTATGTTAGATCAAGATGGTAGTAGTTACAGAGTACATTTGTCATGCTTAGTAATAATCACTCATTGCGATTAGTTAACACACCCCCGAACTAGTTCGTTTAAAGTGCTTTTAAAAAGCCACGGCGATCCCAAATGTAATAAAGATTCATCTGAATTTTCAGTCGATTCACCGCTACCGGCCGATACGTGCTTGTCTAGATGTCGGCCGGTGCTTGTAATGCAGGTCATTTGTCCACCCAAGTCTAACAGAGACGCATGTTCATACCGTGTGGAAGAGCGAGCTTGTCGTTGTGTGATCGTACAGAAGCTATGTTCGACAAGGTAGCTGCACGGGATGCGTTTCGTGCAGATGTTCTCGACCAGATAACTGAAGTCAACAGCCGGAAATAGCTATATCTTGAGAGCATTGCACATTTCTTCTGATCGAGTTAGGCTGCCGAAAACTGTCACGGTGCTGACGCGTATCTTGCCGGCTGCATTTTCTGAAGTTTTTTTTGTTGAACAAATAGCATCAACGTAGAAAATAGGGGCAAGAGCATGACCATTAATTGCTCATCATCAGCGTGGTTTTGTAAGGGTGCCGCTTTTCCATGCGCCATCTACCAGTTTCAACCAACCACCATTATTTAGTGGTTTGTTTCTTCAGTAAGAGTGAAGATAGGACATCAATTTTGACAGACTCAGAAATTAATCCTAACAGAACTAGATGTTCATTTTTTTAATCCTACCACGAATGTGCGTACTGTGCTTGTGTTAAATTACTTGGGTTGCTAGATAGTGGTGCTTTTTCTGAGCCCCCTCATGTAATGTACATTTGTGTGGTTATTTTCTTCTCATATGTTGCGTGCATGGTTTACTTTTTTCTGAGTTCACAAGTTCCTCTTCCAGTTGATACCTGAGTTCAATTAGCCAATGACGTACTTGGAATTCTTTTTTGTAGAATTAATATTTTTAGAAGTGGATTCTTGAATATTGGTATTATGTGTTTGGATGAGAGAAATTATTAGATATTTTTAGTTCAAAACCTCCCTAGCTATTCAAACAGTCTACAAGTTACAATCATCTGCCACTAATTGAGATATATATATCACAAATTTGATTCCCATTGGATGAGATAATTTGGAAGCTATAATATGGAGGGACCTATTTTGTTCTCGTTTTTGTCTCTTTTTTTTTGTTCTTATAACTTAACCTGACAAGTGACAGGTGGATTGCTTTGCATGCATGCACGTACTCGTTTGATTTAGAGTTTCTGGACGTACGGTGATCGAGAATGACCAACAGGTGGCAAAGGCACAAAGCAAAGCTGATCTGTGAGGTTAATTTACCGTGAAGCAAATGTGGTCCGGGTTGTCAGATTGCGTTGCACCTAATACAAATCGGGGCAATACGTGGTAGTACGATACATAGGTGCGGATTGAATAGCGTGCATTGACCTCGATCGATCTCGTGCGTGTTTTCGTTGGAAGCCATCATTTTTGTTTTGCCTTTGGGTCGGAATCATCTGTAACACGAGCTAGCACCATCTTTGGTGACCTAATGTCTGTATTTGAAAAACGACCCTAACAATTACATATACACCAATTTTTGGTTTTTAACCCATGCATCGCCATCAGTTGGTGAGCATTCATGGGGATCACGTACATGACATGTTGCATACGTATTTGTGGTTAAAATCGCCTTGCATGAGAGGTTACATCTTACAAGTACAAACGGACATCTAATTAAGCTACCATTTGCAGCAAAGCTGATCGTCACGCGAGGTGCACTGTAGCACGATAGTCTAGCGTCAGAACTCGTTGTACAAACACACGGGATTTCGTGTCACTGCTACAGAAGAGGTTATACTGGACGGCTACATCATAGACAGTTCGTAAGAAATTGTTTATGCTGTAATTATCACAAACAATTTTATATGTGTGACTATATACCATCTGTGATACGTAACTATCACAGACAGTTCATACGAATAACCGTCGGTGATATTTTTATAGACTAGTTATTCATATGAACCATATGTGATAATATAAGATATCACAGATGGTTCCGTTATTTATACAAATCGTCTGTAAATTCATAAACGGTTATTAATACAAATCGTCTGTGATAATTTCATATCATAGATGGTTTGTGGTTGGAATCGCCTGAGATACGCCGCATTATTAAATATCCAGCGTGATCTCGATAGATCTGTCTTCATTATACTGCATTGAAGGAGGCAGTCGGCTTTGGAGAGTTTGATGAAAACACACCGCTTGTAGATCGATTTGTTATTGGTGATTAGATGTTATCATTTGCCTCAAATAACTTATATGCCTCGTAATAGAGAGAAATGATAGTTAGGCTTTTAGATCTAGCTAGCTAGGTTTAGAGAAAGATGATAGTTTGTTCCAATTTAAGAATGAATCAGTACTCCTATTTTATTTTAATATATTCTTACTTTATATATATATATATATATATATATATATATATATATATATTTCTTCATGAATACTTAGCTAGCTACATAATTTAGATATAGACAATTTATTATAAGGTAAATAACAATTATATGTGTAAGTAGTTAGATTGATTAGCTATAGTAGCATTAATAATTCAATATGACACTAATTTGTTACATGTGTAGCGTAGATAGACCGAAACTAGATGTACGTTAAGAATTGTGTGAGTGAACAATACATTAATGACGTGTCTACTTTTATAAGAGCGGCTGAGCTCAATATGTTAAAGAAGGAGGTGTAATATATGTACTGTCTATGCATTGATTACGATAATACGAAAATATTTACCAACTTAGCGTATATCAAAGCTCACTTGATTCGAATGGTTTTCAAAAAGAGATATACATGTTGGACCAGTTACGGTAAATAGAAGATTATACATGAAGGAGTTATAACATCGTCGAGGAGATAGTGATATACCGGTTGTGGACTATGCTTTCGATAAAGATAGATCACAGGATGACAATCTGGATCAGATGTTACGCGATGCAGAAGATTGATATTAAAAATAGTCTGTGATAGCAGATATATCACAGACAGGTTGTTTTAAAAAATAGTTTGTGTTTTAATCTATTAGAGAAGATTTAGGAGCCGTCTGTAATAACTACCTATTATCATCGACATATAAATTCAGATGGTTTAGAAACCATCTATAATAACGGTTTTAAATTATTTATGATAATCCTTTCTATAACAATGTGTACTCTAACAAATGCATAGGACATGTGTGCTGGACAAGGCAATTACTTGAACTTTGACTCGGCATATCATATGCATCACGATGGCGTTCCAAAATTCAGCGAAAGGTGCGAAAGAACTACTCTACTAGTAGCTGATAGGAATCTAATTAAACGCTTGGCATGAAATAGAGAGCTTAGGGGGTGATCAGAATAGCGATGACTTTTAGTTTTTGCTGAAAAATATCAGAATCGGTGAAAAAACATCAGAAATGAGTTGGTTTATTGAGTATAATTAAATTTTAAAAAATTTAAAAATAAAAACAGCACACTAATATAGAGCGGACGATGCAAAAGAACATGAGAAAAAAATCAAACAAAAAAAACTAATTTTACTGTAGTTACAATACCTACTACAGTGAAAATATCGCCACTGCTAGCATAGCATAAGCCATCCTGAGCGCAGCCTGTTGACTCAGCAACGACAGAGGGAGAGGGAGTCTGCAAAACTTGGCATGAAACAGACGAGATTAATTTTTTTCCTTTTACGAAGAAGCAGACAAAGGTCTCTTCTTTTTAGGTTTTAAAAATTATTTTTATTTTTCTATAGTAACTAACTTTTAAATTAATTATAATATATAATGTAATGATATTATTTATATTAGCTAAAATCGTACGTAATTTTCTATTATTTCATATTATCTCTCACGAATAGCCAAAAATTTTAAACTATAGTTAAAAACAACAAACCCTTAAAGATTATTACGAACATTTCAGGCATATGGGTTTACACGTGTTACGTGCCATGTACCGCACGAGCTAGCCATGGATCGAGTTCAACTCGTGCCCAGCAACAAAACTAAAGCCTTGGCATATATGTCACTGTAACTTTTTTTTTCAAATCTAACCTTCAGACTTATGTTGTTTTTTTGCAAATTTAATCCTCTTTTCTAAACTTAGCAGCTACAACAAGTGACATATATTACCTACCAAGCTTCTACATTGTGACAAATTCGAAGCACCACAAAACCATCTAGCGGTCAGAGCACCCGTCGAGCTACTCGTGCTCGACGGCCATCTACATAACTCATTAGTGCTTAACTTAAGCATTCTTTCCACTAATTAAGCTTTCTACCACAGCCGCATTACTCGATAGGTGACACGAGTCATCCATCGCTGCTTATGAGGTCTGAGAGGGGCCAAAATGAAAAATTCATATCTCGAGGAGCAAGATTTAAAAAAATGCTCTATTGCCACATATGGAATCAACTCAAAAACAATATTATTACGAACATTTCAGGCATATGGGTTACATCGTGTTACGTACGTACCGCCATGTACCGCATGAGCTAGCCATGGGATCGAGTTCAACTCGCGCGCGGCGACAAAACTTGATCGAGCTGCGGTGCCAGACGGTCAAATTGATTTCAGTACGCCATTACATAGTTCCAATTAACAAAGATTTCTTTCGAGATATATACAATAGGGCGATCTTGTCAGTAAACACCTAGCCCCGTTCTAATAGAGATACGGATATCTCTTTCCTTGATTCCCCCAGATAATCAGAGATCCATGCGACTATTTCTAGCTCATCGAATCATCACTGCTCCTAATTTGCCACCATTAATCGCCGACAAATCGATAACCGATTTGGTAATCGAATCGATAATCGCCATCGAATCGCTCTCTCGCTCTGACGACGGACGTGCGACGATCGAGTAGGCCGTCGATTTGGTCATCTGAAATCTAACGGCAGCGCCAGCCGGACACGGGCGCGCATGCATGGGCGCAAATGTTTAGCCGAGTCTTGCGGTTTCGTGGCTTCCCATTTGATACGGACGTATCTGAGCAGTTGCACCCCCATTGCCCTGTATATAAAGAAAGCAAGCACCACACGAAGAGGAGGAGAAGCGGCAGGTGCATATTTCAGGCTTCAGATCAGGGAGGGGAAGAGAGAATTGCGAGAGTTTAGAGAGAGAGGAGGAGGAGGAGGGGAGAGGGAGGGGAGGGAGAATTGGCTTGTGGCGGTGCGAGGATGCCTGCTGCTGCTGGTATGGTCAGGATGATTGCGCCATGGATTCTTGTCTGCAGCTTCTTGCTCTGCTCGTCGTCCTTTCCTGGTTAGTTCAGTCAACGATCAGTTCGCCTGTACTGTTTAATTTCTTCTGTTTATGATGCATATATGTCTTGCTCGTTCGTACTTTCTTCTGTTTTCTTCACTTGCCGTGTGAGTTCAGCCAGTAATCAGTTCACCTGTGCTTCGTCACTTTGCATGTGACGCGTCTTCATTTTTTGGCCATGTCTGTCCCAATTTGTTCTTGATATTTCTTAACTTTCATTGCGATTTTGCTCACCGCCTCTCTCAATGGCTAGGTTGGTTTTCTTTCCCTTAATGTCTTGTTTCTTGATTCGAGTTTTGCACTCTTATTAGGATAAAGGATTTTTGTTTTGGACGGGATCCTTTAGGATAAAGATGGCGCCAAATGGCTGCTTCCATTATTTATCGCTTCTGGTTGTAGCCTTGTAGGTAGAGCCGTAGAGGTGGTTGCTAAGTTTATTCTTTGTATTCTTGGTTTGGTTTCTTAAAAAATAATCCCGGTAGGGAAGCATTGCATGATTGGTTTCGTTATGCATTCTTGTTCTCTGTTGCTATATTTATTTATGGAATTTCAGAAACTTTTTGGCAATAGACCCCTGCTAACACGTCTGCAAATTACAAATACAGTTTATATTTTGTATGATGCAGCAAGATAACTGTATATAGTGAACTGGACATAATCCATTTAATTATCTGTTGATGTCATCTGAATATGAAAGGAACACGCTGCCACAGAAATGAATAGGCTATTTTTTGTTAAATTTTTCCTATGTTTGCCCTTATAAGAGAACCTAAAGCCATACAAGTCAAAACACTGTTGAGTCTTTGCTGACGACCTGATTCCCATGCATCATTAGGGAAAACATTTTCGGGCCGCCCCAAAAAAAGCCCATATTGGCTAAAACATTTGGCCCGAATTGAAATATTCTAACCCAACATACCAGCGCCATAAAATTCCCAATCCCACGCGACTAGCAAAACCCTATCCCCAATTTTTGAAATTACATTGAGAATTCTAAAATTCTTAAATTTTTTTGAATTTCTCGGATTCAAAAAGCGTGCTTGAATTTTTTATATTTTCGATATTCGGAATTCTCGGGAGGGTCCAATTTTTTTCTTTTCCAAAAATGTAATACCTGCATTATGCTACAGTGAACAACCAGATTCCTATATCTTATCCTTGTCCTTTGATGAACCAACTCTAAAATTAGGCTGGGTTAGAGATGCTATGAACCTAGTTAGATAAAACCTTTTTGTCAAATAATATATAAATCTTCTATGCTACACACCTAGTAAACTACAATCAGACAAAGAAAATCGTATATTCATTTAAGTTTTTTATATTTCTTGTTGAAAGCGAAATGTTTGGACCTTGACACACCAAGTTGTGTTTTCTTTTTTGCATGCATATCTTTGACTTCAACTGCGATATTGATCCTGTTCATATTAGCTTTTACTTCAAGAAGCAGAATTCAATACGAACACCCTAACTTTTATAAACCGTTTCTATCAATCACTACTATTCATCAGCCACTATTTTTCACTTTCATGTATTGTAATGTATTTTGTATTTTATTATATTATAATTCCGTAAGTTGCATAGTAGTTCGAATATTGTAGTGCCTTTTGTTATATCGTTTTTCTTACATAATATAATACTATTTATTAGTTATAACTAAAAACTATCAATAAAAGCCAATATAAATATGCCTTTAATTTCTGCGAACAAGTCACAGATAACCTACCACCAACAGGTGGATAAAACAACTCGTACATGACACCTTGGTTTTAGTTTTTGGCCGACAGCTACAGTTCAATTCTCACAAATTACATGTTAGGTTATCTACCCTTCAGTGTTCTTCATTTCATAATGCGATTATCTAAATGTGAAGTTAAATGATTAATGTGGAGATGAATAAAATTAATATTTCGAACTCTTGGATGTGCAAAATGCAGGAGCTGAAGGCGCCATTGGTGTCAACTACGGCATGCTCGGCAACAACCTGCCGATGCCAGCCCAGGTCATCTCCATGTACAAAGCAAAGAACATCAGCTACATCCGCCTCTTCCACCCGGACACGGCCGTCCTCGCCGCGCTCCGCGACTCCGGCATCGGCGTCGTCCTCGGCACGCTCAACGAGGACCTCCCCCGCCTAGCCTCCGACGCGTCCTTCGCCGCCTCATGGGTCGCCTCCTACGTCCAGCCCTTCGCTGGCGCCGTCCGCTTCCGTTACATCAACGCCGGCAACGAGGTCATCCCGGGCGAGGCCGCCGCGCGCGTCCTCCCGGCCATGCAGAACCTCGAGTCCGCGCTCAAGGCCGCGGGCATCAGCGTCCCGGTCACGACGACCGTGGCCACGACCGTGCTCGGCGCCTCGTACCCGCCGTCGCAGGGCGCGTTCTCCGAGGCTGCCGCGCCGGTGATGGCGCCGATCGTCGCCTACTTGGAGTCGAAGAACGCGCCGCTGCTGGTGAACTTGTACCCATTCTTCGCGTACGTTGATAACGCGGAAAACGTGCAGCTCGGGTACGCGCTGCTGAACGAGTCCGGCGCGTCGGCGGCGGTGACGGACGGCGGGCTGGTGTACACGAACATGTTCGACGCGATGTTGGACGCGGCGCACGCGGCGGTGGAGAAGGCCGGGGCGCAGGGGCTGGAGCTGGTGGTGTCGGAGACCGGGTGGCCGTCGGGCGGCGACAAGCCTGGGGCCAGCGTGGAGAACGCGGCGGCGTACAACAACAACGTGGTGCGTCACGTCGGCGGCGGCACGCCGCGGCGGCCCGGGAAGGCGGTGGAGACGTACCTGTTCGCCATGTTCAACGAGAACCAGAAGCCCGAGGGCGTGGAGCAGCACTTCGGCATCTTCCAGCCCGACATGAGCGAGGTCTACCACGTCGACTTCTCGGCCGGCTCCTCCTACTAGACAGGCTTCGAAGATGAATTGATTTCGAGTAGCAGTACATGTTGGAGCCATGATTTGTGTAGTTAGCAATGCATTGGTTCAACTTCAATGTGCTTCTTCTGTTCTTCGTGTGCCAGCCTTTTGTTTTCAGTTGCGTATTTTTGCATTCATGGAGCAGCATTTTTCAGATTAATAATCTTTATTATAACATGATAGTCTCTGTCGCAAGTCGCAAGCGCTATGCATTTTTCAGACTATTATAAAAAAACAAAGAAAATTCAGCTGAAAAGAGAGGAGAAATAGGCCACCTAGTGCATGCCGTGGCCCAGTTGTATCTAAAAAAAGACACCTTGGCCCAGCCGACTGGCCGTTTAGGCTCAAATAGGCGTAATGCCACGTACCCACCTCCGCTGGACACGTGGCGATCCAGTCCGTGAGAACAGTAGAAACACTAGATAATAGGAGCTGGGGGTTAAACTAGAAAAATATTTTTCCGCCTTGGTGCAGAGAGAGCGAGAAGACTACAGGCGAGGTCCTGAAGCTCCTGCCCTTCGTTTCTGTGGCAACTCTCCAGCCCGGTGAGTGCGGTGATGCAGATTTCTATTGGTTAATTTCTTCCGCTCTCTAGTTTGATCGGATACTTCGTGCTAATCTCCTTGAAATCAGTAGTCTTTTAATGAGGAATCCAGTTAGGAAAAGGTAGAGATGCAGTGGGGGATTAGTCTCTATCCTTTGTTGAGAGAAAAAGGGGAGAGAAATTAAACTGTGTTCTAATAGAAGTAGATCGATTTGGTGAATGGTGAAGTGGAAAGACGATTGGATCTCTAGCAACTTCTCGTTATGATTGAAACAGCATTACGCTGAATTAGAACTGAATCACAAGTCGATTAAGTTAGCGTTGGAATGACGATGGCTTATAGTTTTTTTTATAGTTGGTTGAATTTTTAGTGTAATTAAGTTGCCTTATTGGCATAATTAAATTTTAAAAATTTAAAAATAGAAAAAATATGTTAATCCATCACGGATAATACAAAGAAATACGAAAAAAAAATAAACCATGAAAAAACATAAAACAACAAAAGTTTCTACAGGGAAAAAACATTACGCCTATCATTGGACACCAGCTTATACCATCGCTGAGTGGGGCCTAAACTAATTTTGAAATCCACTGCCAGGTAAATAAATTGTTTTCTTTTTTTGATGAAGAAGAAGACGATGAAATTGGAATTTATAAGTTGCTATCCTTATGTGAAAGAAATTTGTGAATAAGCCGCTAGAGTCATCCGTGATTCATCACTATTATTGTATGGTTATTTTAAATAAATGCGAAGACTGTAGGAGCACTTTGCCTTTGCCTTGTCATCAGATTGCTTACCAGTATATCGGCTTTTTTTTTTGCTTTTAAGTTCAAACTTCAGACTTTTTTTGTATTGTATCGGTTTTTTCACTATAACTGCTATTAACTTTTTCAACGTAATTAAATTTAAAAAATAAAAAAGATCGCAGATAATATAAAAGAATAAGAGAAAATACAAAATACAAAAGGCCAAAAACAAAAAACTAGAAAAAGATAAAATTAAAAAGATAAAGGCTAGAAGCTGAAGCTCTAATAAGCGGTACCGATGATCCAATACTTGAAATTTCTCAAGACTTAGTATTACTAATCATCCTCTCAAAAAAAATAGACTTCATTAGGCATGATATTGCGGTGTGTATAGTGTGATACCTTACCATGGAGGTGACTTTGGGCGCGTGCATAGAGGTGACGGCCGGCAGCCTCAGCTACGAATGCAGCATCTTCTCCCGACAGATGGCCTCAGGTACGGGGTGTGGAGGCGGTAGCCGGTCTCGGGCGCAGCGGCGATGGCCGATGACTTTGGGTGGCCGACGCGTGAGGCAATGGCTTTGGGCGACTTTGGGCGCGGCCATGAAGGCGGTAGCCAGCGGCCTCGGATGGCCGATGCACGGGGCAGCGGCTTCGGGCAACTTCAGGGCGAGCACAGGCTCGGCGACCCCGGCGTCGGGTGGCTGATATGGGGAGGGGCCGACGGCAAATACCACAACACCACCAAATATGTGCGTATGATCCCAAGCCATTGCATGATTATTCAATTGAAACATAAAAGCAATCCCGATTTTAATCTGTCTTTGGGAACCGATCTAGATTCTAGCAGATTAATCTATCATATTCACAGAAGTGCATAAAAATACCAGCAAATTGCAGATTAATCTGTTCTAGCAGATTAATCTATCTTTGTCTGGTAAACTATTTGGAACAGAGCCTATATCCTACGTTACCACTAGAAATGAAAAAGATGGTTTTATAGGCTAGATACGGATAGTGGAAATGACACTCTTTAATTTTTCTAATTTTGAGAAAGTGTGAATCAAATCTATCCATTATGTGTGCGCTCGATTGGGCTTTTAGAAACTAACTTATGGCTTTTTTGGTACTGTAGCCGCTGGTTGTTTTTTTTGTAATTAAATTTTTAAAACTTTAAAAATAGAAAAAAAAACATGATAACCCGTCACTAACAATGCAAAAGATGAAAAGAATGCGGAAAAAGAAAAAAACCAAAAAAATCTGAAAAAGATAAAATTAAGAAACTAAAAGCCAGAAGCATAAACTGGCTCATATAATCCGAAATGAGCAGAATTTTATGACTGACTATTACACTAGTGACTGTTTTTTCTTTCATTCTCAGTCACTTTTGATCCATTTGATAAATATCCCCTAACAGTCCCTTTTTTAGGGAGGATTTTTTTTTGGAGGGGAGAGGGAGAAATAGTACTATGCAATTTTAGGTGACTGAGATATAAGAAAATTTCAGTCGACTGTATAATAGAATGTTATTCTGTGAAAAGTGTACCCCATAGAATGTTATGCTGTGCTGAAACAGTCCGTTCTGTTCTTAACAAGACATCCTCCACAAACCGGACAATACCAATTGAGAGTTGACGCGAGGGGAAAGGAAAATCCCCCATCAATGGACAAAGATAGCAGTCTCCACACAACACAACTGATGGTTCAGGATTTCAGCATATGAAAGCCACACTGGTGTGCTCATCGCTGCAGTAAAGGCCAGGCTGCTGGGTGTACCCCTGCTTGGACAGCAGCTCGCGCGCTCTGAGCACGAGCTCCTCGTTCGTCACTTTCTTGTTCCTGTCCGCGAGGATGGTCTGGATGGCGTTGCTGAGCGCGCCATAGGACACGCCCTGCGGCGTGGTCGCGTCTGCCGAGGTCTGGTCGGTCTGGCACCCGCTGATCAGGACGCCGTTGCTAGGCACCCTCGACTTCATCCCGGCATACACCTCCTGGACGCTGTGCACCTCTTGTTTCATGGCTGGCTTGAGGGCGTCCACCTCTTCTTCTTCCTTGCCCTCCAGCTTAGCCTTCAGGAACTCCTGTGCCAGGGCGCCCACGAAGCCCACAACTCCGCCGTGCTGGCCCTGCTGGAGCTTGCCCAGCATGACCTTCATGAACTTCTTGATCTTGGGGCTGGCATCGTCACCGAAGAGGTGGAACAGCGTCATCCGGATTGAGCCAACCTCAATGTCTTCCTTCCCGGTCTTCTCCTTGAGCATCTCGATCAATGTCGAGAGAGGCAGCGACCGGTTCTTGATGCGACCATGTGTGGCTGAGCCCGTGTGCGGCTCCTCACCCTCACTGCTTCTGTGGCTGCTTTGATGGTGGCCACGGTGAGGGAGGTTAACTCCTTGAGACTCGAACACGTCCCGGACGGTCTCTTTGAGGAAGGACCGGAAGCTGGTGCCGGAATCAGACCGTTCTTCTCGTTTGCCGTGCTGGGTCTGGTTCTGCCTGGTGCTGTGTCCAATCTGCTCCTTGGTCTTGTCAAGTAGGCCACCACTGTGACAGGAGTCAGAGACTATGGTGAACAGACAGCCATCAGGGACCTTTCGCACAAGTTCTGTGAAATCTTGGTCTGCAGTGCATAGATGTAAGATTTATGTTAGTTACTGTTCTACCTCTGTATGATGCTTTTTCGGTAGTAAAGATTTGCAAGTAGAGGTATTACCACAGTACTAGCAAATTATCTACAGGTACTCATCAGCCTAACTGCCTAAATAAGAATCGTAGGCACAGAGCATCCCATTGCAAGAGAAATTCATGAATCGGGCAAGCCGAGAAGTGGCAAATTCAAATATGGCCTGGTTGCCGGCTTGCTCATCTTCTGTTAAAATAACATTTTTTGTTTAAATTTGGACCCTACTCAATGTTTCAGCTCAACTTGTTGCTCTTCCACAACTGTTTTGATTTAACTTGATACCCTCTGCACGCCTAAGACTAAAAGAAAACAGATATGAAATCCTTTCTGCTGGCTTCAACTTATGTACGTTGACAGCAAAAATGCTATTGCTTGGACAGAGTGGATTACTATCTGAATCCCGAAATCATTTGTGCTATCTGAATTCTGAATCCCGAAAAGCTAGGTACTGTATCCCGAAATCATTTGTGCTACCTGAATTCTGAAACCTTACTCATCTAACGACCAAACCAATCATGTACTGAAATTACCACAATGTGCTATCTGAAATCTTAGTCATCTAACAACCAATCCAATCAGAAACTACCACATTTATAACTTGCTAAGTCATAAAACGTGGCAACCAGGTAACGTCCTACTCAAATATCACCTACCACTTGATCCCCGCTTCTTGATTAGTCCGAGACAGAATAACAACAAAAGGTACGCAGATCAGAATCACCCGTGATGAGGTTCATGTCGCAGGGCACGATGCACTCGTCGTAGCCGGTGTCGTCGTCCTGGCCGGTCTCGGCCGGCAGCCGCGTGCCGTGGCCGCTGTAGTGGAAGAAGAGGAAGTCCCCGGGCCGCGCGTCGCCGACGAGCCGCGCGAGCTCCCGGCGGATGTTGGCCCCCGTGGGCTGCGGGGCGGCCGGGTCGGCGTCGGCGAGGACGCGGATGCTCGCCTCGTCGAAGCCGAAGCGGTCGACGAGGCAGCGGCGCATGCGGGCCACGTCGTTGAGGCAGCCCTTGAGCTCCGCCTTGGTGCCCGGGTAGTTGATGCCCACCAGCACCGCGCGCTTCCGCCCCATCGTTCGGGCGCCCTCGTCGCTGGTAACGGTACGGTGGCCGGCGATGGCGAGGTGACGCGGCTGCGCGCGGCGCTTCGGCGAGTCCGATGGAAATGGTGGATTTGGGGGATTCTCTTTTTTTGGTGGGTGCCGACTGCCGAGCTGTCTATTGGCGTTCCGATCTGGCTGGTCGGGGAGTTGGTGATGGTGCCGTGCGAGGTGGTCGTCTCTGGCCGCCGTTTCGTATTGGATGGTCAGCGACTCCACGTCGGATAGGTATGTTCTTTTTTTTTAACAGTTTATAATTTTTGGTTGATATTTTTGAATTTTAGCTGTTTACGATAGAGATTACGGAGAGAGATACTTACTTGCTATTTTGGATGATACAGATGTTGAATGTTTAATGTATATTATAATTAACTTGTAGACTCTATCTTAAAAAAAATATTTTGTTTGAAAGTTAGGTACTGTAGCAAAAGTCAAAAACCGTTTTGAAAAGCTGAAAAAACATGCCCAAAACTGTGCCCGCGTAGGCTCGCCGTAGGTTGGTATTCTTGGCATGGCAATTCACATATGAGTTTGTTCATCGGGTGTGTGTTTTGAGTCATGGTTTATGATTTATAGTTGTGATTAATGATTTTTAACTTTAGTATAAATATTTGTATGAATAAATTAAATATTAATAAATTAATAATTTATTTTAAAAAATTGTTCTGATAAATTAATTGAAAATAAAAAATTATTTTATTTATTTGTTTGAAGGATGTTAAGTCTTTGCCTGAAAAGAACGGGCCTATCAAGTGGTGGTCTTGTAGCGTGGCCTTGGGCAGGTCACCACTGATCTGGGCTGATCGAGACGGTTTAGTGATGGCCTGAGGTTTTGTAGGTCTAATTGGGCCTCACTGCTTCAGTTAAAATGGAGTGTAGCACAATGGGAAATGTGTATGGGCTAGGTTTCTAGGTTTCCTGGGCTTCAACTTCGTGCTTAGCCCACGCCTCTTGCGGCCCCGTTGCCTTCCCGGCGGCGTCGGCGGAAGCGGAAGCAAGAACGCCGCAGGAACACCCTTCACACGCGGCGAGCGCGGAGTCATTGGCGCGGCCGCATCGGGTGACAGGATCGTGGTTCTGTGCATGCCGAGAGCGTTCCCGAATGAAACGGGCGTGGAGAGGAATTTCTTGAGCCGCCCAAGCAGCGTCAGCTACTATGCTGCTGCCATGGCGCGTGGTTGCACGGTGAGCCATGGCTTGAATGCAAGCAGTACTGTTTCGTTTTCTGTGAGTCTCTCATGTATTTTACCTGTGTCAGTCAAAGACAAGCACCGACGTTGTGAACGTGTGCGTTGTTCAGAAAGCTTATTGGACTTGAACCGTTACACGACGTGTTCATCGATCATGGACATTATTCACGACATTTCAAGAGCGGGTGTGATTCTGAAGGGCACAAAGTTGACCACAAATCGACAATTCTCCAATTGAAAATCTAAGAATGGAGCTTTTTCTTAGTGCAACGGCTACATAGATTAGTTTCATCTTCGTAAAATAGTACAGTGCAGGTCGATGGATTCGGCCTTCGTACGTGCATCCAGGTCAAAGGGAAAACAAAAGAAAATGAGTGCTCCAAATATCTTAAGCAAAACTCAACTCACGATCGATCCTGGCTCCAACTATGATCTGACTGTTTTTCATATAGCATAAACAAGGACAGCTCCTCAAAAAAAAAAAAAAGACAGCAAGAAATAACCAGATTCGAAAGCTGGTTCGGTATCTAAGGAAAACTCACGCACGATGCACATCAAGATATGAAAATAGCTAGCTCAAGCTCGAGATAACGTAGACAGACATACGGACTACAGAGCAGCACCCCATGCGGCCATGCGTCCCTGCCTTCAAGAGGGCATCGAGTCCCAGCTACTCGGGCTGACACCCGTGCGCCAGCTTCGGCGTGCTCATGCAGGAGGACGAGGACACCGGCGACGAGGGGAAGGAGAACGACGCCCGAGCGGACGCCCTCCTCCCCACAACGTCGTTGCCGGGAGCGCCGCCAGCTGCAGCGGACGGCGACGACGGCCACCACGTGGAGAGAGACGCCGACTCCAGGAAGGTCACGCGCTGAGACGCCGACGTGTCCGGCTCCTGCGCGCTCTTGCCTGGGCCGAGCTGCACGGGCGGGGGCGGCTTCTTCTTCTTTGAGCTGCTCGGCAGGTGGAAGCACAGCGCCGCGCACCTGACGCCGCTATCCGCCGGCTCGCCGCTGCTGTCGCCCATCATTTCAGGCCGTCGCAGTGGCCGAGCCCGCTCGCTGTTGCTTCCTTGAGGCGATGGCTGGGGCGATACGGGGAGAAGATGGGTTTTGGGTGTTGCATGCGCGGTGGGCTTGACAGAATGAAAGCGGGGCCGCGAGGGATTTGCTTTGGACGTCAATCGTAGTTTGGCGATCGGTTTATAGTGGACCAGAACTCCGTGTGCCTTCGCTTTTTTTAGGCAAACTGAGCTATCCACGGTTTGTTTTGTTTGCGTGTAGGCGTCATCTAGAAAGTGGCCGGCATAACCCCCTGGGAAGCCATCTAGAAAAAGGTATTTTTGAGATTCCTTTGTCAAATTCCGTTGAAATGTGCACGCCATATGTTATTTGTCGGGTGTCAAATATCAAAATCCAGCTCTAAATCCAGCAGCTTTTTAGTATAGTATCAGCTAATTCACATATGCACTGGATTATTCGAGAGCCGTGTCTCTTCAAGTACTGAACAATTCACTCTTCGAAACGCCAGCTTCTTCTCTCTCTTTTCGATCAAAACATGAGAGCTTTATTGATTACTCATGAAGAAAAATGTCCTTACAAAGTGTAGTAGGAATACCCCAATGGTGCTCTGATCTAACCCCTAGCTAGGACCGTCAGAAATATCTATAGGCGCTAGAGAAAGGTATGCATGTGCGTAGATTAAGTTCATGCGGTGTACCTATTGGGAATGTATCAAAATACCCATTTATCTACCTTTACAAAGGAGGGGCAAGAAGGAAAATGTCTTTCTCCCTCTCCTATATATATGGCCTCATTGACACCTGTAAGGGGTTCCTCTCCTCACTCTTATATATAACATGTTTGGCTCCTCTTGGTCCTGGACAAAGGGTATTCACCCACTCACTGTCTAGTCTCGGTGCTACGACACAAAGGAACTTCTAATGAAAAGTCAGGCGGTTGCGCTACGGTAGAGACACAACACACCCACCGAACCTAACAGAAAAAAAAGCTAACTCATGAGCTACCCCCTTGCCTGTTTTGCCTCCTGAAAGAAGGCACTCACATTGAACAATCTGGTGACAACGATGATAGCTTCTTGAAAATTTAAGAACAATCAGTTTCAAGGATCACCGGCTTGTCTAGCCATTCATGTCTGAAGGACTATATGAGAAGATCTAGAATAGTGTTGTGATGAACTATTATAAATTTTATGAAGTTGGTATTTCATTTTGCAAATATTGTATTTTGTCTTGATTGGTTTCAAAAAAAATTTAGGCAAACTTGTATGACCGTAGTGGTCATATCGCTGACCAATAGTACCACGACAGTTGGATCGCATAGCGATAGTACCGTAGTTTACTTACCGTTGTTTTTTTCAAGAGAGGTCCAGTTGCAAGGTGCAATGGTACCGGCCTGTGTGTGCGGTAGTACCAACTCAGGTAAATTTTTCAGGCAAACTGGTATGACTGCAACGGTCATACCGCTGATAGGTAATATCACGGCGGTCACATCACATAATGATAGTACCATGGTTTACTTGCCGGTAGCTTTTTTCGAGAGAGCTCCAGTTGCAGTGCAGTAGTATCAGCCTATAGTGTGCGGTAGTATCGGCTCAGGTAAAATTCCCTAGATTTTGGAAAATTGAGTTATGGATTGATTTGGGTTGACAAAGATCAATGCATATGTGTAGCGTGAAGCATGTTTTGACTAATGTGGGCCAAATTATAAAGAATTTATACCTAAAAATGATTTTTCTGATCTTTGGATGTTTAGGATCGCTTGAAGTCAAACATGATTAACGGCGATGATCAGGGCTACACTCATAGAGGAACCGAGGTCCAGAAAAATCAAGGATGTCGAGGTAAAATGGCTGAGCTTAAGCATGGCACGAGAAAAACGGAAAATATTGAAGAGAAGTTAGAGCGACGGGATACACCATATGGTTTAGTCGGTCCAAGTAAGACATGTTTTGATTGAACCGGAAAGAGAGATTTATCGATGCGTGGCAAACTAGTGGTATACCTACATATGGTAAACATGACAATTGCTTACAAGAAAGGTGAACATTGAGTCAAGAAAGGGTATTTTGGTAAATTGATCAGAATACCAAAAACTATCTTGGATTAAAACCACGATGCTTGAGCGGCACTTGGGAAAGCGATTTAAGTTAAGGAGAAACTAAAAAGATCAAGTTAAATCAAAGACTAAGGACTTAGCTATTCGAGATGATGTGCTTTGAAAATTATACATAAGTGTGGTGAGTAAAATCTGTATTGTGTGGGGTTAACATGTTTTTCCCATTTATGCTAAATGAATAGTATCCATTAAGTTAAATGAGGATGGTTGCCTTGTCTATTTAACATATTGGGATGGAGATTTTGCTAGTTAATTTTTCCTATTTATGCTAAATGAATAGTATCCATTAAGTTAAATGAGGATGGTTGCCTTGTCTATTTAACATATTGGGATGGAGATTTTGCTAGTTAATCATCATACCTTTACTCATTGAAGTCAAGTGTTCTAGGGTTAGGATTTGAAAAGTATGAGTGCTGTGGTGTGCTCTCTTAGTTTCTAATAAATAGAGTGGTTATAAAATCTTTATCCTCAAATAGTAATATATCAACTATGTTCATCTCTCATGGATCTCTTTTATTTTGGTTAATTTGCTCTTGATTTGTTTGGTTTTAATCTCCTCTCTCCGCGTATTATCTTGCTAGATATCAAGGACATGTAAGTAATAGAGATGTTTCATGGAAATCAATTCCCATCTATCTAGGTACTAGGTTTGGCAAGTTCTTGAAGTTACCTGATTTTGCTTGGATTTGATCCTCTCATGTAATTTCTTGGTCCAGTTATTTTTGACTCTATTTCTTAGGTGTTCTGCCTTACTATGACATATAGGAATATATTTAGAGCCATGTTGGTAATCATTCATCCACGAGCAAGTCATATTCATTATTTCTGGTTTTCAAAAAAACTAGAATTTCACTTATCTAACATGGCAATAATTTATCACAACATAACTCTGAATCTTCTCACATGGTCCTTCGATTCCTCAAGTTGAGCTGGTGAGTATTTCAAATCTCCTATTCCATTTGGGGCCTTAATGTTTGGATATGGATTGTGCGGCACCTCGATTTTTTTTAGTGGTCAAAGTTCGGTTTCCACTACCTACGTGATAATGGGTTAGTCTTGTCGAGTTTCACAGTCATTTATAGAATTAATCTATCATGTATGGGTTATAAGCCCTGAGATACACTAGTTAATCGCTCCTGCTCAATAAAAGATCAAGCTGTATGTTAAGAGTTGGTAAGCATTTTCAATTTTTTTTTAAGGAAAGAATTTTCCAGCTTTTAGGAGGCCCGCGTATGATCATATGGGCCTGGCCCATATATAGCCCCAACCAAAAACAGAAGGCCCTAAAACCAGACCAACTTAAGCCCTATATACAAGGCGAACCAAAAGCTACGCACCAGACCACAATCCAGCCCAAGTCTAGAGATTTCCAATTTATTTTGGTCTGACATCTCTCCAGCGCGATGAAGGCAGACCCACCTACCCTTCAGTTTTCCCTCCCAAAAATTCCCCCAAAGCCACACCCCCCTCCCAGCCACCTCGACTTTCCCCAAATCTCCTACCACCAACTCATTCCTGGCCTCTTCGCCGCCCAGAACTCGCCGAGGGAGAGCGACGGCAGCGGAGATCCCGTGTCGGGTGGGTGCCGTCGGCTGGGCGGGAGATACCGCTGCGGCGGGCCGCGGCGCTCGCGCTCCCGTCACTGGCGGCTGCATTTTGAAATATTGAGATATCTAAGTCTCGCTCCTCTATGGAGACCTCACCGCCGGCGTCGCCTTCAAGTCCTACGCCGGGGAGCAGCGCATCGGTCCTTTCCACAAGGTCTCTCTCTCTCTCACACACACACACACACAAACACACAGACGCGCGCTAGCTAAATTTACTTAGATGTGCTCGTATTTTTGGCCCATGGAAAGGAAATTAAGGCGGCCATAGATCATATGTGCGGTGTTTCCTCTCTTCCACTTTCCAATTTTCGCTCGTTTTGGCGCTGGTTTGGGATCCTAGAGCAATTTTGCATGGTCCACTTGCATTTTTACTTGATCTATACGATCCTTAAACCCTAGATATGTCACTTGGATAACAATTTTACTTAGATTTTGACAGACTAGGAGGGAAACTTGTATTGTTTTGTTGGAAATTTGCATCACCCTGAGTCTTGTACTCTGTGCGATAGCTTCAGTTTGCCTGTTCTGGCCTAGTTCGTCTAGTTGTGATCCCAGAAAATTTGGAGTGGAATTTTTGTAACTAAGTACTGATTTTACGTGTGAGGCTTTAATTCTGATGTAGTGGCATTGGCGTGCTCTAGCAGTAGTGTTTTTTTGTTCACTTTGTTTTACTTGCACAATTGTTACCATGAATCACAAAACACATGGTAATATGGTATGATTGTGATGCATGCAGTACACACGTATCCTCAAAATAGTGTTCTGCACTTTAGTTCAGCTTTCAATTGTTTTGTGGTAGCTGTGAAATCTTGAAGCAGCACTTACCATCATTTTATATTTTAATGATGTTCAACTAAATCATGTGGCAGTGACTTATGAGCAGTTGCACGTCTTACATTTTAGGATTGCCATCTCTCTTTACTGATGGTATTCTGTGGCAAACCTTTGCAGAATTCTCAATTCTTAGGCGTGTAATTATCATGTTTTTGTCAGATTTCTCAATAATGTAGTGGTGTCCATTAAGCACCAAAAGTGGCATCTATGTCATCCAGTCAAACTTTGGGTTGTACTTAGTCATCCTTGTCCTGTAAGTGCCGGCCCATGTTTTATGTTAATTATCCCTAACACAGGTGTGGTTATGAAACCATGGATTTCACTTTGTATGGTTTAGTTCCAGGGTCTATGTTGCCATTGTGGATATTCTCTTTTCCTATCTTTATCTCCTACAAATGAGCAGACCCCCTATACCTGCAGAAACTGTAATATTTGTGAAGGGAAAAAAGGACCCAAGTGTAGATTGACCAAAGAACACCATGAGCATCAGCTATCCCAAAAAGACACCAATGCACCGTTCTGACTTCTGGGGATACAGAACATTTGTATCATACATCCATAGCAATAGTCAATTATAATCTGATAAAAAGAAATATTGTCAGAGTAAACTAACAGTTATAGCTCGGAACACAGAACTTTCACACTACAGTTAGGATTTGTGCACAATAGAATTGAATATGTTACATGCTTTTTCTCTAAGGGCATCTCCAATGGTTAGAGCTAGCAACTAACTATAAGACTTCCACATCATCTATAGAGTACACACTAAAGCTAGCATTCCAAAGAACTATCTATAAGAATAGCTATTTGATATTTACATGCACACACAGAGCTGCATCGTTTTGCGTTATAGACTAGCTCTTGAGGAAGAGCTGGCTCGATTTTTTTTGCATACTCTCTTTCCTTCACGTAAGATATTTACTGACGTGTACATACTAATAGCTAGCTGACTCATCCCATTGGAGATGCCCTAAGGTTGCTCACTGAGTGATGGCTCTTAGAAATAAAGATAAATATGCTATTTTTTATCTTGGTTACAGAGCCTCTCAGCTGTCGTTGGGCCAAATGGCAGTGGGAAGAGCAATGCTCTTTGTGTTTGGGAAGTGTGCAAAGCAGGTAGACATTTTTGCTACATATCGTAAATGTTTTTGTTTGATGTTCATCAATATATTTGTTTGTTTAATCTCAGTTGCAGATTTTAAGCTATTTAAGTATTTATTCTATGTCAACAAATCATCTCATTTATTTTAGCCTATCCAATGGTTAGATGCCGGTGTTGGCGTGCCAATCTACGTTACCCCAGCTATTTAAAAATTAAAAGGTTGAGCTTAACAACCTGCCCTTCATGTGAGTTACTGGTTTTGTATACCAGACATTTGCGCTCATTTTAGCGATAGCTTCTGGTTTTTGATTGAAATTTCACTGTAACTGATTTTTTTTACTGTAGCTGATTTGGCTTTTTAGGCATAATTAATTTAAAAAAAATGTAAAAATAGAAAAAACATGTTAACCCATTATGGACAATACAAAGGAACACGGAAAAAAAGAAAATATAAAAAGCCTAAAATATCTAAAAAAAATTTAGAAAAAGACGAAATACTGAATAGTGAAAAAAAACAAAAACTAGAAGCAGAAGCCGAAAAAAAACTGAAACAAGCGGTGCACAATGTGTTCTAGTATCTAGCATATTGATACTTTGATAGTACTACTAATCTTGTGGTGGCCAATTGGGATGTATCTAATAGTTGGACATGGTTGGATCTTTCTTTATGAAGTGGGTTTCTCCCATTTGTCATTGGCCATATCGTGCAAAGTTTTTCCTTTAGAAGTTTGGATTAACAATGTAAAATTCTTGAATATCTTAAGCTCATAAAAGATGTTCTTATTCATTCATTAGCTATTTTTTTAAACTAGGAACAACCTATTTATTTGGTCATTTCAAGTTACAGATATTGCTTATGACTAATTTTCCCGATTGCTATAGATGCGCCTAAACAAGTTCTCAGAGCTTATACACAACTCTTCCAATCACCAGAACAAGGCCTAACAAGAAGGTCCTTTTTTTAGTGATTGATGGTTATTGTTTGTGTTTTTTGAAACGCTAGTGGATGGTAGAGATATAGACACGGATGATATATACAGTTTTGAGCTCGAAAAATTATTTGAAAAATCTATTTTAGAAAATTGTTACGTTTATTTTAATTTTCGAAGGCGTCAAAAGCCAGATACTAGAATCCAATTGGACGCCGCACACCCAACCGAAAGATTTGGAGAGGCAGGTGATTGGTGTAAGATTATTTTATAATCCAATGTGTCCCATGTAATCAAACAGAACGATTCTAATAAGAAATGGTTTCGTGTGATGGTTGGTTTCACCTAAGGTTACAGCCTCGCTCAGAATAGCTGTGAACGCCTGCGATCAATGATGGGCTGGGTTTGCCTTTACTAAAGCTACTTCGTCTTTATTTGTTTTTTGGTATTTTTGAATTTTGTTTTTTTGTATTCCTTTCCATATCCATTTTAGATTAGTGTATCGTTTTTATTTTTACTTTTTTTAGATTTAATTATGCTCAATAAACCAACTCAGCTACAGTAAAATTTCAGTAAAAATTAAAAGTTATCGTTGTTCCAAACGCCTTAGGGGTGATCGTTTTAGCGATGGTTTTTGGCTTTTAGCTGAAATTTCACTGTAGCTGAGTTAGTGAATAGTGTAGTGAATAGTGAAAAAAAGCTGAAGTTAGAAGTTAAAACCGAAAAAAAGCTAACTTGAACATGACCTTAGATTCATGGCGTTAAATTCCCTATTCTCTCCCTTTAAAATACTTTAAACTGTGCGCGCGCGCTAAATAACATGTACCCGGGTTGCTTCGCCGGGTGGCACGTTGCAACAGTGTTAATTGTCATGTGCATGCAGCGAGGAACAAAGTTCAGACTACCATCTGCATGTTAGCATCAAATAAAGGCTAATTAGTTCTTGCATGCACATGGTTGCGTTGGTGCCTGTAGTGAGCATTGCCCTTCAGTTTTGAAGTGATGTGATTAAGCTATTAAGGCTGATGGTTCGTTCCAATGGAATGAAACGGCATGGTCAGGGCCTCCACTGTATAGGGGCATTATAGTTTATTTTTCACTGTAATCGATGTATCTTATTTAGTGTAATTAAAAAAAATAAAAATAGAAAAAACATATGAGCCCATTATGAGCAATGCAAAGGAATATGGGAAAAAAGAAAAGACCAAAAAGTCCTAAAAAATCAGAAAAAATAAAATTAAAAAATAGTAAAATAAAAGCAGAAATTATAAGCTATCGTCAAAACGAATAGGCCATAAAGCATGTCAAAGGCTCGAACAGTATGTATGTTGCTATTCATCATTCGGCGAAGGAAAGTGAAAGAGAAATAGCAAATTAAAAGGGTAGAGCATTCACACAACGGCTTGTTCTCTCTAAAAGAAACGTGAAAGTGAAGTAATACAACAAGGAAAGGGCTCATGTATATGTTTCTAGGTCTCTGATCATCGAACATTAAAGAGGAGAGGAGATAAAACACTAAGAGGCGTTTGAAATAACGATATTTTTGATTTTTGCTGAAATTTTACTGTAACTTACTTTTTTTTAATGTAGTTGAGTTGGTTTTTTAGGCATAATTTAATTTAAAAATATAAAAATTAAAGCGGTATGCTAATCTATCACGGACAATGCAAAGGAATACGAGAAAAAAAATAAAACACAAAAATTCAAAAAAAAATAAATAAAAAGAAAGTGACAAAATACTGCACAATGCAAGAATCGCCAAACAGTGCTTTTCAACGCTAGAAGCCACAGCTGACCTCCGCACTGAGCAGGGCCTAAAATTGTAGATGTCCCTACATATGCTAAGTGAATAAATCGAGCGGCAAGTGGATAAATATACGCTAATCATTGCCCTCTTTGATTGAATCAAATTGTGCTAGATCTTAAGACACGATGGTCTCCGCTCACAATTGCAAGCTAAAACCGTCGAAATGGATCGGATGCAGCACGAAGTCTCCTTTATTGCTTTACATTGTTCTAAAGATCTAGCAGTGTTTTTCAAATTTTCTTTTTTTACTATTCCTTCTTATTTTTTAGCTAAGAAAAAGCTAATAACTACTACAATACACTTGCAATCAAAAAAAAAGAAGCTAATAACTACTATAATACACTTGCAGTCAAAAAGATAAAAGCACTAGCCGAGCTTTGAAATCGGCAGAAGCCAGAAGCCGGATTGTAAAGTTGTTTGACGCGGCACCTTACTCGCCAAGACTACGATTCTAGGAAGCTGGTGGTTGGCTGGCCGTGTCTCAGTGCCTACTTCTCTCGATCTGAATGCCATTACGTCAAGTCTAGAGCAGAGCATTCTGCATATTAAGGATCTGTTGTTTGTGACTTCTAAAAACGATTTTAAATTTTTGTTATAATAACTAATTTTAAATAAAATATTTTTTAAGACAGAGTATCAACTAAAATCACAAATAAACATCTCTTTGTATTTTTTATGAACAGATTAAAATTAAAAAATTTTAACCATGAATCATAAATGAAAAAAAGGACAGACCCCTGAACTTACCAATGAGATGTCCTGAACCGACCGCGCGCGTTCTGTTGTGTTTAACGATACTGCTGTACCGCATACCCTGACGCGCCCAACGTACGATTGGAACTCACGAGCCCCTGCGGCTGACGAATCATTCCGTGGTGAACGAACGCGGAGCACATACTCAAAATGGTAACAAAACCCGACGGGCTCTCTTACCGCACTTGGCTTAAGGCCGTGGTTAGTTGAGCCTTAAGCTTTAAACTTTCAGCTTCTTAATTTCATTCTTTTGCCTTTTGACTTATTTGTAAACTTTTTTGTCTTTTATTTCTCTGCATTACCCATTGTTATAACCATTTTTTTCTTTGTAAACCCAAATAAGCACAACTAAGTAGAACGTCCATAAAAGCGTCTTAGAGATGAGATGAGGAACCAAGAAGGCAAAAGCATAAGATTCCCAACAACAAAACAAAGGAAAACAAGAACATGAAGAAAGACGAGAAGGCCAAACTTGCGTTAAACAGGAATATGTACAGCCGGACCAGTGCTCTCCACTCCCCGTTAATTACTTTCTCTAGCCTCTACCGTGATCCTACGCTTAATGCTCTACGTGTAGAGATCACGATCCAAACAGCAGCGACGGCGGCTCGTTGAGATCGAACGGGAGGCCCCTCGGCCCCGTCCTGAGCTCCAGAGCCGTCGACGGCAGCGACGAGGCGACCTCACCCGCGACGGGTCCAGGCTGCGACGTAACCTGCAGCCTCGCCGGGAAGTAGATGAAGTGCCAGGGGGAGGGGTGGCTGACGTCGAGCCCGCCGAAGGGGCTGGGAGCATGTGCGGGCCGTGGAGGCAGGCACGGCTGCAGGTGCGGAAGGTGGCCGTGGCCGAAGTTGGTCCTGGCCTTGGCTCCGCGGAGCGCGACGGCGGCGCGGTCGTAGGCGAGAGCGGCCTCCACGGGCGTGTCGTAGGTGCCGAGCCACACCCTTGTCTTCTTCCACGGGTCCCGGATCTCCGCCGCGTACCGCCCCCACGGCCGCTTCCGCACCCCGCGGTAGTGCGCCCCTGCTCGCCCTCCCCCACCACCCCTCTCCCCACTACCACCGCTCGCCTGATCTCCTCTCATCCCCCGCTCCATCTATACCTCCTTGCTTATACCTCTCTCAGGTTTGCTGGCGCAGCTGCTGCTACTAACCCTTAGAGCGGCGGAGTGGTGCCGTGGGAGTAACTCTTATACTGCCGAGCGCGCGGTGGTGGGCTGTTTGGTTACCCTCACTCTACCAGCGCTAACCTTACGCCGCGCCTCGTGAAATGGGAGGTTGGTTTCTGGGGCTCCGGGGCTGGGCTTTGCGGGGTCGAGGCTGTCGCTGACCCGGCACGGCGCGGCCTCTCCCACCCTCAGCCGCCGCGCGATTTGACGCCTTGCGGGGGGGCCCGCCTTCCGGCGCCGTGAGTGACGCCAGCCCTACACCAACCAGACCAGACGCCTCGTTCGGTCCTCCCACCGCCCTGCCGTACCGAGCCTGCGGCACGCGCGGCTGGCCACGGGATTGACCGGACCTGCCCCGCACACTGCCGCGTGGGGCCGGCGCAGAACCTGGACCGATCTGCCCGTTACGTCGTGCTCGTGCACTGTACGTGCATGCTGCGCCACTTCATTCAGCTGCCAGTCCCGACGACACAAATGTCACACTAGTTTTTTTTATCTTGTCTTAGTCTGTTTTTTACGAATCTAATTACTCATCTTAAACTCGACAGGACGGCCAGTCCCACATTTTAATTAGTGATTTTGCTTAATTAGTGTCGCATTTTACTAGTAGTAAGCATATTTAATTAGTGCGTGGTGGCGTTCAGAGAAACGATTCGGGAACAGTTCATATATATGGCGCCTTAGTAACTTTTTTTTTAATTTTAGTCATTTAGCACCTTTTTTTTAAAAAAATGGATCCCTCGGTGGTTGCACATGGTGCAAGTCTCTTCTCTTCTCTGTGTCACGAAGCCATTTTTCTCCCTCTAAGAGTTCATTGATAAATGAGAAGATCAAATGTCGAATTTTCAAGAAATCTGCCGCCTTGGAGTTGCGAGTAGCTACTCTTGCCTGTTGACCTACGAGCATAGCTTGAAGGATCTAGGTCTATTGAGCCACAACTTGAGCCATGGTTTGGTGAACTGGTAGTGAGAGAGAGAGATTTGGTCCATGACCACAGCCTTTTCCTCGGTCAATGGCACTTGCAGCCTGGCGAATGACACCACATCTACGAGGGCTCGACGTGCAACACAAGAGAAGTAAAGGCGAAGGCAACGTGCAGAGACAACGGTCGGGAGGGGATCTCGGGAACGTAGGGGCAACGCGGCACTGACATGGTGTGGGAGTGGCGGCCACGGGCGCGATGACATGGCGCGAAGCAAAGGGCGAAGAAGGTGGGTTGAGCATGGGAGAGGATGGCGTGGAGCAAAGGGTGTTGTTGGCACATAGGGATAGGTGGCACTGACCATGCATGCGGCACGCGCAGGTTGGGTGCGCTAACGGTGCAACCTGGCCTGGGGCAAGCCGAAGGCCATCTAGGTCGGTTTGGGCTAGGTGGGCGGGGAAAAAGGGAGGATGGGCTGGGCCAAGCCCGATAAGGTTTTGGATTTCAAAATTTTTTGAAATTTGGTTTGAATTTGAAAATTCAAACTTTAAATTTTAATCAAGCAATTCACAAGGCTCCAAAATGGGGTGTTACACGGTAGTAAGATGAGTAAATCCTGAACTTCATCTTGCAAAATATGATTAGTATTAATCAATTTGTGAGTGCAATAAATAATGTTAACTAGCACTAATTAAATATGATTAGTATTAATTAATTGTGAGTGCAATAAATATTGTGCATGCTTTAATTAATACTACACAGTTAGTTCTAATTAAATATGATTAGCACTAAACAAAATTCTATTAATTTAATGCTTTAATTATCACTAAATAATTACTAGTAGTACTAATTAATTACGAATAGTGCTAGTGCTAAATCGTAGTGCTACAGTGTTCAACAGTGCTTCTACGGTGTCTGCCGAGGAGTGGAGGTGTGGCAGGAGGTAGCCACGCTATGGTGGGTCGGCAGGAGCCTCCTGCTATTCTGAGCCTCTTGCCGCCAGCCATCCGATCTGGTGAGTTAGGGGTGCGGCAGGTGAGTTTAGAAGGAAATCTATTTTTGTAAAAAAAAGAATATATTGAATTCTGCCGCGACTTCAAGTCTAGAAACCATCATCTATTTTTTTGTGTCTACCGATTGGCCTGGCTGGAGATTTCAAGTCTGCTTGTGGTAGATTAGAATGGATTTGCACCGTAGAAAATAATCTAGAAAGCAAAATTTTATGGAATTTAGAGCGATCTAGATATTTAATATGCGAATGATTATCTTACGATCCACCAAAGCGATTCGTACTTATAATGTGTTGAGGAAACGTTGCTGGCGAGTCTAGTCTGATTAATTCCTCCTATACAAAAGAGATAGATTAAACACATAATATTGTAAATAATAAATTGAACATAGAGATATGAGTAGGTACGTAGTGGATCCATCGTCAAATTGGTTATGTATGCCTGACGTTATACACATGCGTGCGTTTAATAGAAAAATATGTACTCATGTTTTATGAGATACTAGATAACTTTTAGATTTATTTAATGATATTTGCTTATGTTCTAGTATGTATTTTAGCAGAACGTCCGTATGTGTGTGTGTATATATATATATATATATTGTATATTTGTGTGTGGTGTGGTTGAGCGTGTACTCCGTCGTAATAAGAAAAAAAAACGGCCCTGGCTCGTCTTATCAGATGACGCCCGCCACACGTACGAGCGTACGTACTTCTCGCTCACTGCCCGCGCCGTGCACGTCTGCGCTGCGCTGCGCTGCGGAGGGAAGCGCGCCCGGCGCGATCCCGTCAGGCCGTGCGGTGCGCCAAAACAATTTCCCCATGCCGTATGAGGTTCGCTGCCTTCTGACGCTCGCCGCTGGCAAAACCGCAGGGCCGTGCGGGGGTGTGTGCGGCCCCAGGTCGCCGCTGCGTCACGTGATCGTGCCTGCGCCCGGCGCTTCACCCTGACGTCATATTACCACATGCCTGCTCCTGCGCGCTACGCTAGTAAAAACGACTTTTTCCTTGGGCCTTGAAAGATCAATGCCGCATTGCCGTATTCAGCGCCGAGCGGCGCCTGCCACAGGCGCCGTGCATATTTCCTTTTTCGCGAGACGGACGCATCAAACCACACGGGAGAAAGCAACACGAAAATTTTGCCTTTTTTCTTTTAGCTTTGGTTTCCCCTGAAATAAACGGTGGCTACTTCTCCAAATCATTTTTTTTCAAATGGCTTTTTATATTTAAAAGTATATATGTTCTCTGTATCGATAACTCTATTATCTTAAAAATAGAATTAAAATTAATTAATTATAGCTAATAATATATCAGATAGAAACGGATCGAGATGAGACAGCTATCTGCTATGAATGTGCATCAACGCTGTACAGCCACAGTATAGCTATTTTGTTCGTAGGCACGGCACACGTGTGACGTGTCGAGCAGCAGAGGAGAAGGCTGTGGAGAAGGGGCGGGCCCACGGGCAGAGCCGATGCGCCAGTGGGAGTCGTGGGGCCGCACGTGGCAGGGCAGAGATGCCGTGTCGCTGTGATGGCGGCAGGTCGGGGCGGCGCACACGTGGTCGGAAATTTTGGCGCGGAAAAGAAGGCGTCCCGTCGGCCTGCCTTTTTGACCGCGCAGTGCAAGGCCGGTGATGCTAACCGGGACTGGGTTTTTCAGGGGTCCGCCGTTGGGCGTACCTATCACTGCTTTTGCATTTGCCGTCCTGGTCACAGAATCCCAACGACGAAAATGCTGATCTTGTTACCAACCAAAAGCTGTTAGTGATATGGTCTAAACGTAAAACTGAATAAAATTATATTATTTTTTTATATCTATAATCTATTAAATAAATATTATTATGTTCTTTAAATAAATTATTATAAAGGTTAGCAAGTATGTGATTTAGTAGTGAAATTATTTATTTATTATATGATTTTATTCTAAAAGTTCTTTGATCGGATGTTACTGGTCGAAATATTAATGACTTATAGATCAGCACATGTATTGATGGATGACCATGTTTCAATTGTTATAGACATAAGAAAGTCAAATCAACAATATGGGTACATGTTAGAGAGCGTTGTGTTGGATTGATCCATCTTGAGATACTATTGAGATTGTAATATTTTTCTGTCTCATCAGTTGTTCTCAAACAATTGATAATGTACCATCCTTGTACATGAGATAAGCATAGTTTTTAACATGTATAATAGAGCACTTAGGAGTTGTCAACTGTTACTCCGTAATTGAATAGCTGTAAAGCAAGTTTTCGGGTATAATATAAAATATGTGGAGGAAATTGATTGCTTAGATATAAGATTTGCTCCTCTTACAAAGCAAGAGATATATCCTAAGCCTCTCGATATGGTCAGATAAAGAAAGTACAGGGCTATGCCACGAGTGGTCGAAGATTCGACCGCATTAAGTTATCCATCACTAAATCGGGAAAATATTTAGTCTATGAATAACATATTTCTCACCTGGAGTTCGATCGGATATCATGAGGCAAAAGGAGAATACGTAAACATGTCGATAGGTCCGACTGATTGCATATTAGTAGTATGAGTATACTGACTATTTATGACATGGTCGGACATATCACATACTGGTCTGCGATCTGGTCGTATGGGGATATGAACTGGTCGTTATCATATATGATCTAGTCGTAAAAAGTTATGAGCTCATCGTGAGTGATTGTGACCTGGTTATATATCATATTACGTAAAGTTTGTCCAAATTGATTTTTGTGTATATTTGAGAATCCATATGTCCTGCTAGGGACTGCTACTAACCAGTGAGCGGGAAGGTATTTTCGAGAGACAACCTAGTATACATAAATCTACAGGGACATATATTTAACGGGTTGGAATAATAAGGATCTGAATGATAGACTCCGAGTGGGATACGATCTCTTCTCGTATTAGATAAAGATCTAATCAGAAACTCTCCAAGTTAGATACAATGTCTAATCGTGTCGATGAGGGCCTAATAGCAAGATATATATTAAGAGAAGCATGGGTTGAGGGCTGTACAAAAATCTGAGGATTAGAGGAGATCCTAAGTCACACCTATTGAAACCATAGCCATCACCTCTTCAGATTAGGATCTAGTTGAAGACTCTTCTAGTTGGATACAATCTCTATTCGTATCAGACAATGATCTAATAAGATGCTATATATTTAGACAAGTGTAGTGTTGAGGGTTGTACAAAAAAATCAAGAATCAAAGAAGACCCCAAGATACACCCATCGGAATCTTATCTGTCACCTCTTGAAACCCCTACTGTGCTCACTGGTGCTAGCACACCAACACACGATGTTCCATCCCTAGACATATGGATCAGACTTCGGTAGAAACACTGCTGCAACTGTGATGCTGATCAAGATGATCACAAGGAGACGATAGGTTCATAAAGATTGATTACTGTTCATGAACGATCGACTAATTCTACTACATCGACGCACACTACTTTAACCTTTCTTTCACTGTATTGCGCGTCTAGTCGTAATAATCTATGATCACTTACTCGTATAGTTTTCTGGTTTATATGGTAAAAATTTTAATTTGTAGTAATGTAGCCTATCTTGTATCCCAACAAAAGCATTACTCTTTGCTATGGAAAAAGTGATAATATTGCTGTAATTACTTAATCCCATGTTCTCTAGTACATCCCAACGTGGGCGCGGCGGCGGCGGCGGCGGTGCATTACTCTTTGCTATGGAAAAGGCGCGTGATAATATTTGTTCTAGCTAGTAAGTTGCAATAAGTGATTTGCTGATGAGTCTTTGTGATCTCGTGGCTATGGCATGGCGTTGCTATACATCGTGCATGTTGTTGAATCAAATATCCTGCTTTCGTAACAAAATGTACATATGTGGCTTTTAGCTTGTGATTGAGAAAATTGTGAATAATGTGGATTTCAGTTGAATAGTCTTTGGTGGTTGACGAGGATATTGCAATTTTTTAAATTTATGTAATTACTTAATCCCATGTTCTAACCGGTTGGGCACCTTATATCCGTCAATTAAATGTTGTACTCATTACAAGATTTATAAACACGTGTTTAAACAAGCCGTATTAGTTGAGTCTCTGATAATAACCTGCTAAAAGACAACCATCATGTATATTTATGTCTCTGATAATAATCACCTAAAATCCACTCTCTAAATGAGCGAAGGATGAATCACTGACAACAACTGCTATCATGTGTGTCGCCTTTTTGAAATCGAAAGGCGTCTTCTTCAACAGTAGCAACTGCCACCCCTTTAACAGTATGTAAGGACCGATCAAACAGTAGGTCAAAATAAGAGACAATTGTAACTAAACCATGCTCATTGTTTTATAAGATCAGTGAGCACCACTATAATACATCCCTAGGAATGAAGACATTCCATTCTAATCGCTTGTCCGTAAGTTCTAGTGTTTTCCACGTTATTACAAAAAAATATTGTCTGTGGTCTTCGAACTCCCCAGCGCTTCCTTATGCCTCTTTGGAAGGATTATTGATCAGACTTGCGACTTGCGAGCGTGAGAAGGTAAATCCTAAGGCTCTTCTTCCGCTTTGTGGAGTAAAGATTACATATTTTGTCGTAAACATAATGAAGATGTCGGTCACCTGCAGATGCCCTTACATGACTTTTGTATCGCAAACACAAGTTGGTAACGGGATTGTCAAACTTATTTGCTTCTTCTCCAATGAATACCATCCGTAATGTGTCGGCCCTGGATTTGCAAGTACAAGTAAGTAGGTAATGGGATTGTCAAGCAGACGAATTACATGCTAAATTTGGCCAAATTATTTATGTTTAGGAACTCCAAAATCAAAAAATCGTACTGCCAGCGCGTCATCCAAAACCAAACTCCTACGGTCTCTAGCGCGTGATTCGGAAAAAAAAAGGCCTGACAGTTGACACGACCTCACACGGTGGCTTGACATCAGCTTACCGCGCGGCCACACCACTCGTCCTTCGATTGCACCCATCACCCGTCTCTTCAAAACCCTGTTGCGGTGCGACTAGACCAACCTTTCCGTATGTTCCGAGCAGCAGCGGCGCCTCACGGCGGCCACCCTGCGACCTTTACCGCGCATATCCACGGAACCAGACGGCCAGGTGACGGAGGCGCGATGGCCATGACCGATGGGTAAGAACGTACAGAAGAGTCAAACACAGCCGGAAGAAAACAGTACTACTAGTTGACTAGAACAACTAGGAGTAGTAGTAGAGCAGCATGCTACTCGTTCTTTTTTATGGAATCCGTATCGTCGTCAATAAATTTAAAATTATCTGTTTGGTTATATAAAAATTATATTATTAGATTTATCGTTAAAAATATTTTTATAATATTAAAATTTTATTAATATATCTTAGTGTAAATTATAATCGTATCTCAAAAATCATAAAAATAAAAAACATTAAGTAAAAAAAGGAGAAAGTATGTACTAGTTGTAGACAGTAGATCAGGTGTCATGACGCCTATTGCCTAGCAGCAGTGGCCGCGCATGGGGGTGAGTAGCTACTCAGCTCGGGTTAGGTCTTGCGTGCCGCGCAGAGAGAGCGTGGCCCCCAACTCACGAAGCGTGCGCATCGTATGGATCAGAGGGTCGATTCTTTTCGGATTTTCTACCGATTTTAGCTTAGGTTTTTAAATAATATTATTATTTATTATTATATCTATAGCTACAGTAAAAATCATCACTCAACACAAAAGAACGGCACCAAACGTGTGTGAGGCCAGCTGGTGGCCTGGTGGGTGCGCAGCTGCGGCGTGTCGTGTGGACGGGGAGGATACCTGCCAGGCGAGAGTTCCATTCGGTGTCGGCAAAAGAGTGGACCAATTTTTTTATTTTTTTAGATTTTAGATTTTAGATTTTTTTTCTATATTTTTTACATTATCTGTGATAGATTAATATATTTTTTATTTTTATTTTTTTAAATTTAATTATATCAAATAAACTAACTTAGTTACAGTAAAAAAATAAACCAATTATAGTAAAAAAACTATAAACTAATATTATTCTAAACACTCCTAAGAGATACTTCCGTAAAACTGTGATGATTAATGGGTGGTGAATGTTGCTATTAGTTACTACGACGGTACGACCTAGTACGAATTCAAACTTATAAAGCCTAGCTGATGGCTTATTTACAGCGTTTTCCATTTTTGTAGGCGTTGTTTATGGTTGGCTTTGTGCTGAACAGTTTATCTGGTGCATGTGGAAGAGCTAATCAGCAGTACTGTAAACCCCACGGGTTGCGCGATTGAAATCCAAGAAGTTGACCAAACTGATTCCCTACAATTGACAAACGTAGGGCATTCAGTGTTATGCCTTTTCGGTTTCTTTTTCCTGGTCGAATGTTGATGAGAAAATCAGCTCAGTAAAAATGCACCTAAGCATACTAGGGACGCTTATATTATCTTTTATTAATGACTTTAGCTGAAAATATATAATGGTAAAAAGAAGTGATTTTTAGAAGGAGACAAGAGAGGTGCACATACGTAACATGAGCGAGAGAAGTAATATGTGTAGTACATCCGTAATCTTTTACTGTAACCTCGGAGTAAGATGATAGCATAAGACGTAAAAAAAGTCACTTGAAGGTATCAAATATTCTTATTAATTTTTTTATCTTTTAAACAGAAATTAGAAATAGAATTCAATTGGTCTACAACCACGAACTGTTAGCAGGAGCGCTATCTACGTTTCCACTGGAACGCAGTATAAATAGCCAGCGCCCAGTAGCCAGTAGGGATCAAGCACGCACGGGATGGACCAGTTTAAGAGTAGATAAAAAGCGAAAGCGAAAGCGAATTGCATGCAGCAGCCGCAAAACTTTTTGACCGTCTGTTTCCCTTTTCTCGGTCTTTCTTGGGATCGGCGGCCCAACTCAAAAGTGCTTAGGCTAGAGGCCTACGCGCTACGTGACCAGTGACATCTAGGGCACCGCACTTTATTTTCTATTTTTTGCTGCGCGTGATGCGTAGTATCACGTGTTGGAGCTGCCCCACGCCCCAGCACGAGTCCTCGCGTTCCACGATGTATTGTTTGCCCTGTTTCTTGCTAGGCTTACCTGTAGCCTACGGGCTCCGGCTCACGATGGAAAAATAGGGAAACGAAATTTTCCTTGCGCAACACTATGGGATATGCGGCCAAAGGAACTTCTTACGAACTCGCTTAACTGCCTTCACTACTACTTTTTCCACAAAGATATGCTAGGAAAGAATTTAAGAGGAAGTAGAACCGGATTCACCTTTGTGCATTGATGCTAATGTCAGGTAATATCTACATGTACTATGTTCTTGAATTGACCACAAGGCACTTTTTTTTTGCGCTAGGCTTGATACTTGCAACGTAGTCGTCCAAATTATTGTAAGAAGATTGAAAGTGGAGTATTACTGATGTACTAGATACTTGGTGGTAAAAACTTAGGGATCGAGAGCCACATACAAAGTTGTACGGTAGTTTTTGCAACATAACGCAAGAGAACCGTACAGCTTAAGTAGAAGGGAAACCCAAATTCACCCAGAAGAGCACTTTTCTAAAGAATCGTCCATGGATTAGATACAGCTTCCCAAGCCGTAGTACTAGTACGTTGGAACGATCTAGAAACTCAGCTTAGATCACGCGTAGTCACCTTAGGAATGCGGTGAGCTTGATAAACACGACGAACACAAACACACGCGGGTGAAAAATAGATTTGGCGCTGCCTAAACTTTACAGCTTTTCAGTTTTACGTTGATGCATTTGTAGGAAAACAAACGTGCAGTACATGGGCTCCAAGCGCCCGTTCTTTGCGCCACGAGGTTCACAGTGTGCGACACACCGTTCTTCTCGGCGTCGCCACCGACGTGCCCGCGAGCTCAGGCGCGTCACGAGCTATTCTCGCGCACGGCGTGCGCATGCAGATATGTATACGTAAACCGTGCCGATACGTATATGTAGACAGTACCATGCAGATAACTAACGTGCAACAGACTCGTGCCATGCCGTGAACACAGACGCCTCTGGGCCACACATGCACTCTACGTTAGCTAATCCAACTAGATTAGTGCAAACATAGTACCCACCTTCCGGTGGCAATACAACCAGTCGTAATTTCCTCCAGGCAGAACACGAACAAAAAAAAAATCAAGTTGCATGAAGGGCTGTAAACAAGTCGAACTCGAGTGAGCTTGATCTTCTAAGCTCGAGTTCGAGTTAGGGTCTAAGCCTGAATATGGGCTCGAGCTCGGCTTGATCTAAACTCAGTAGGCTCGAACTCGGCTCGTTAAAACTTGATAATAATTAAAATAATTTATTATACACTAATTTTCAAAAATAAGAAAGATTTGAGTTCGAGTTTAGCTCGAGTAAACTCGATAACAGTCAAAATAATTCAAATATATATATTAATTTTCAACAATAAAAATCTCGAACTCGAATTTGGCTCGGATAAACTCGATAAGAGTTAATATGTATCACTATTTAAGTTCGAATCGAAACTCATAAACTATTCGAATTTGACTCGATAAAGCTCGTAAGCTCGAAAGGGAGGTGATTCTTGTGGTCATATCTGCCAAAAAGTAGATGTCTGGTGACTATTTTTTCGTATTGTAGTCCCATTTTTAGTATACTTGCGGATGTATTTGTTTGGTGGACCTTCCAGATGTACCATGTGACCTTGGCGCGTGTAATGTAGTAAAATCAATGACCCGGCAGAAATTTCTACTTGTTTATCTTTGTAATAATGTTGTAGTTAATGTTCACTTACTGCACATGATTTTGAACAAATTAATCGAGGCTTTACAATGTCAGTTCCTTGCTTGCAAGTTAAAGTTCTATTTTTATCTGAGGACATCTACACTTCTGCAGTGGTTACAAGAGTAGATGATAGTGTTGTCTTCAATGTTGTTATTGAAAGCAACTAGTTTTTTTCTGTCCTTGCTAAACCTGCAAAACTATAGCATCATTGCTGGTTTTATTGAATAATTAATTCTGCTATGCTTCATGAAGTGTTCTACATGCCACAACTTATTTCAATAGGTGAAGTGATTATTCTGCAATGTTGGTGCCTATTCATGGCAGTAATCTCTTTGCTGAAATTATCAATCCGTAGCCATTTAGAAATATTTGCATGTAAAACTAGGGAAAATGCATTGATGTTCTCTGCTGAGTAACTAAACATTCTGACATCATAGTTTTAATGTGCTACTAGTTTTGTTTTATGATAGTTTTTTCTTCACTGTTTCTTTTAAGAAATTGAACGATGTTTGTTGCTTGTCTGGTTCTCCTCTTCTGATAGTCTATTAAAGCAAAGCATCCAAGGATTACATATACAGATCTTTATCAGGAAGTCCGATATTCCTCTATATTTTTTTATTTCTATATAGTCCCAATTGAGTAATAAGATATCTCAAATTGTTTCATATTTGAGCTTTTGCATGGTTTTGAATAATCTGGGTTCTTCCATTGTACTTTTAGTTCTATATACTCCCAAGGGTACTTGAATGAGTATACGTGATATCTTTTCATGTTTGAATTTTTGTATAGTATCAAATAGTGCAAATAAAATGAAATAACTATGATTTTACTGCTCAGCTTGCTAGAGTGGTTCCAGATTTGTGGTACATTTGAGGTAATGTCACCACGAGTTATCTTACCATGTTTTAACCCATTTTATCCATCCAACAAAACACAAAATTGATTCATTTCATCCATCTTTATCCCATCAACTAAACAATAATATATACCATCTTATCCATTGTAACGACCCGCACAATTACCAAGGGGTAATTATGCTAGTCAACGGATTATTATTCGTTTTAGCCGATAGAACATCGCGTTAACGAATAATAAGCCCATCAGAGTGTGACAGCGGAACAATAATTAGAGACAAAATACGATATTACAAAAAAATATCGCCACGCAGGGCTAAAATTCATTACAGAGCCGCAAGGACTCGAATATTACCATACTGAAGCACCTAGGAGCAATTCCGGTCGCCTCCGCCTCTTATTCTCCGTATTATGAGTCTGTAGTATTTCACCTGGCTAATACTTAAATCCATTCATGTGGTCTTCACCAGATTCTAGTAATCCTCCGCTTTAGCATGCATCTAGAGAAAGGAATAATAGCAAGGGTGAGTACAAAAGTACTCAGCAAACGTTATTATTATAAACATGCATTAAATGCTCTTCCACATTTCCAGGAATATACATTTATATTCCCAATCTCTTGTTCATTCTCAATCTTTTTCTCAATCTCAATCCTCTTCTCCGAATTATAGAAAATAGGTTTTGTTGTTAAGTTTGGAAAGAAATCCATATTATTAATTTAGAAAGCTACTGAACATTCATATGAACGGCAAAAACCCCCATAAGTTTCCGTGATCTCCTTTCCCGGAGACAGGCATGAATTCATGACTTGTATAGCATTGCGCAAGCTTGTATCACTTTACCCATCATCATTCTGATCCTACTAGCCCATGGGTTTCCACAATTCCTAAGATGTGGCGCCCAGATCAGAATACAGAACTTTTGTATCTATCTCAGTATATTATATCTCCACCCGGTTATTCACAATCGGTAGTCTGTGCGAATTATTACTATCACCAGACTCCCCAAAAGTGACATAACCGTTGGTTGGGAAGGTTTCCGGCCTTCACCCAACACTCCACTGCGTAATATATCGCCCCCGCGCACCCCCGCTGATACCGATCAGACTCGGGCGATGGCGGTATGGATCCCCCAGGTCCTGAGAACAGCCGACCACTGGGTTCACCTCCTAATTTATTACTTACCCGCGTGGAGAATATAATAACCTTGACAGTACTACTAATTCTGTCCATCCATTCATGGACGAAATGTTGGCTGACACGATGTAATACGGTCCGTTCATACAGATGAAGTTTGTAGTTACTTATATTATATCTTATGCAGAGGTCCCCCAACCTGCCCTTCCGTCCCTACCAAGGCAACCTCTGCCCACCCTTTTATTATTCTATACGACCGACTGCTCTGTCAGTCGTCGATTCTTCTTTCTTTTCCTTCTCAATTTCCTTTCGATTTAAATATTTTTCATTTGTATGCACGGTGATAATAATTTAATAGGGAAATACTTTATTTTACTAAAAGTACTCTGACTATATGCTCAAAAGAAAAGCTTGCCTGGACTTTAACCACATATTTGGATTCAAGTAGGATCAGGTGGCATCCTTCCCATGACTCGGATATTTGCCTGCAATTAAATACATCGGCTACGACTTAATTTACGAGAATATAATAAAGTTCGAGATGTTGAGGTGTTTGTGCGCCTAGGATGAGGCTTCGTTCAACTCGACTCCGATCGTGATAATTAAGTTAGTTGCTATACGATACTCGTTACTTGACTTTATCATGCTAGCGTCAGGATATACGATCTATCTAGGACGTATGTTTGACGTTTTATTGATTTCCGGCAATTTATTGATTAAACCTGATTAAATAGATGCACGTACAAATATGACGACAAATGTTATTCCTAGTCGATTTCACGTATGCAACTATGTTTATTTCATTCTCCAAAGCGAGTATGTAATTATCTACCTTTAATGGGTTTTAGGTCTCGTGGTTGTTTCGTATAATCTTTCTTTTGGGATGCGATGCTTTGTTCAGTATTTAAAATGCGCATGGCGAGTTAAATTATCCATAAAAGAATTCACATTTTAATTAAGTAAGCAACTAACTGATACTAAGGTGGCCCGGTACGATCTTCAATTTTATTTTAGCTGAACGTGAAATTTTACCACTAAAATGATTTCTAAATTGCCGCGCACAAGTTCAATCGATTCACACGATTTTAATCGCCGCCTACTATTTTAGATCGACACGTGTTATTTTAATCTTCGCTAATAGTTTAATATCTTCTAGTGGCTAACCATTTATGCTAATTACTAAGAATACTTATTAATGACCTCCTACAGTTTATGAGTAACTAACAAGAATTAATGGGGCAATTAGATCTCTAATAGATCGATTTACTGCTATTCTAGTAATTCAACTCGCATGCATACTAGCTTTAGCCTATGGCTATCACTTAATTTATTTTAGCTATCAAGAATGTTTATCAAGAAGGGAGGTCATACTCTACGACTAGCCAGGTTAATTAGGAGTTTAATTACGACATGAAGTGGTTAAATTGGTAAAACACTAATTTAATCAGTATGTGCTATACTTTAATCTACTGATGGTATTGAATTTATTCTAGTTCGGACAAATAAATACTATTGGTCTTTTATCAATTAGTTGGTCTTAATTAGAATACTTGGGGTTTAAGTCCGCGTCAAATGGTTTAGACGATGGCATAATAATTGATTTCGTAGGCGTATCAGTTTTATCGGCGCGCACTATTTTAATTCATCGGACAACTAATTAGTTCTAATAGTCCTAATTAATTATGGGTGGGTTTCTACACCTTAATTACAGCTAGCAAGATTGGTTACGTAATTAAATACACCCTGAAGTAGTTCACATGTCGGTATTGATTTTTAATAAACACGTGTACCGGTTCAGATTTCCTAGCGGCACTAAATTTATCCCAATAATCTGGAACGATTATTTATGGGTTTTTACGAATTAAATACTCTTATCTAACTTAACAGGATAGTTAATTATACGACAGAATGACCTATACCATGTAGGTGAATTTAATCGTTTGAGCTTAATTTCTCTCTTCATTTTCCATTTTCCTTCTTTTTTCTTAATTCTTTTCTTCCCCTTTTTCCTTTATTTTTCTCTCTTTTCTCTTTTTCCCCTCCAGCTATTGGGCTTCGGCCCACTCCCTTGCCTCGGCCCCTTTTTCTTTTTTTCCTTTTCTTGCTCCGCCGCCTGACCTCCCTTCCTCCTCCCTTTTGCGCCGCCGCCCCCTTCCTTTCCCTTGCCTGCGGTGCCGCGCCTCTCTCCCTCCTCCTCTCTCTCCGCACGCCTCTCCCCCTCCTCCTCCTCTCTCGCCGCACGCCTCTCCTCCTCTCTCTCGCCGCTCGCCTCTCCCTCCATCCCTCCTGCTCAAGCGCCGCCGTCCCTTTCCTCCTCTCACGCCGCCGCCGCCCCACGGCCCTCTAGGCGCCGCCGTCCCCACGAGCCTCGGCCCCACGCCGCCGCTCTCTCCTCTCATCTCTCTCCCCTTTCTCCTCTACACCACCGCCTCTCCCCTTGCTCTAGCGCCGCCTTCCCTACCCTTCGCCGCTCCTCTCCTCTCGGCCCGCCCGGCCGCCGGATCCGTGGCCCACGGCCCGGATCTGCCCCACCGTGGCCGGCCCTACCCCGAGCCATCTGCGTTGTTGCCCCATGGCTCGCTCCGCCTTCGGCCCCATGGTGCCTCGCAAATCACCTCTCCAATCCGTGCGGCCTCACCATGGCCGAACCTCGATGACCCTTCCCTTTACTCCTCTCTAAACTCCTACCCTTCTTGGTTATTTCTCTTTTATCTTTGATTTGATTAATTTGCTATTTAAGTTGCTTTTGATGCATGGGTGCGAGGGTGGTGTTACTGTGGCTTGCTGTGACGGGGCTCGAAATCGTTCCGTTCGCCGGGGAGTTCGGAACGGTTGTCGGGTGCGCATGGCTTGCCCGTCACTACGGCGACCTTGCCCCTCGGTAAACTCTCTCCTCTCTACTGTTATCTTGCTCTATATGGTGCTTAGTGATGCTCTTGGCTGTGGCTTGGAATGCCTAGCGTGGTTTGGGGGAAATGCTATGTGAGGGTTGCATGGTTTCGATCCGGTGAAGAATGATGGAAAGTGGTTGTAGTGTTTACCTTTGTCCGATGAGAGCCGATTGAGTTTATGATGGGGCTGGAGGATTGTGATGGCCGCTTACTTGGGGAAGACAGTGGCTCCTTCCTCTTGGCGCCCTCTCCCTCCCTGTGGTTGCCGTGCGTCTCCTCCCTCCTCCTCCTGGCTGGTTTGGTGCTGATGGTTTTGGGTGAGGAAGGGGGATTTGATCTTGGCTTTGTTGGAGCTGTGGCTGGCGATGGTGTTGGTTGTGGTTTTGCTGGTCTTGTGACCAAGTTGGGTTTTTGCTTCTAGTACCTGGCTGGCTTCGGTCTTAAGCTTGCTGTGCTCTCTGGTGCCTTCCGAGTGTATGCCGTGGCTTTGCTGTGCTGTGGAAATGGAATGAGATATTTGTTGGGCTGGTTTGCAGAATAGTCCTTCGGAAAGATTTTATTCAGGTTTGTTTTATTGCCGGATGATGATATAATGGCTGTGAGAGGTGCCGACCGGCCCCGGACGGTCTGGGAACCTCGGTGAACGAACTGCCCTGCCTGAATCTAAATACTAGGGCTCTGACGGCAATCCTTTCTTTTAATTATTTTCTTTTGTTCGGTCTTTTTCGGTATTTTTAATTGATTCGTCTCGTAATTAGAACTATGGTTGTTTTAGAAATTAGATTATTGAAGTGTTGTATGTAATGATATGAATGTCATTTATATTTTCTATAGCTCTTGGGTAATTGCAATTGTATGAAATGCACACGGTGTAATCTTATGTTTATCTTTGCTGTAGTATTATAACAGACACAATTACTAGTTTCAGGGAGTTGTAATATTTGTAATGAACTCAATGTAACTTGTGATTATCATTTAATGGATGCAATTGGGAGTTGTAATTAATTAACTGTTGTACCATACTGATAGATATATCTTTTTAATTGAGTTGTATGGTTTTATTAGTCGTGCCGTTGAATGTTATCTCTCTCTCTGATCTATATCAATTGCTTCGATTCTTGTCGATGAGATCGTAGAAGTAACACATTCGTGTAATGTTCGTCGATTGCAATCTAGTTTACACAAAAAGTTTAAATTCCCCCCGAATTTTAGATCATTAGCTACCTAATTAACCTCACTTAACCTAATAACATGCCAATTAAGGTTAATTAAAAACGTGGGGCGTTTCAATCTCCCCTCCTTAAAAATGATTTCGTCCTCAAATCGAATGCATTTAAGAAAAGTGATGGCAGGTCTCCTATCAACTCTTTTATGAAACTTACTTCTAGAGCTCCTCATTGATTTTGCCTATTTGAGGACTACTCCGTCTATGCTCGATATTACTCGTTGATCCCTCATACATTAATCTCAGAATTTCCCGTGAACCTAGTGTTATTGATTATAGCATTTTCCTTTAAACATCTAAGTTTCTCCAAAATAGAGTCTGCAACTTCCCTCCTTAATTCTTTAGTTACGACTGGATTCTATAGGGTCGGTCCTAATCGGATGGTATGATTTGAGTTTGATCAAGTTTTAGTCCCTCATTTTGTAGTGGATCAAACTGGCTTTATATGTTCGTATGGTTACTTATGGTAAACTAAAGCGGATTGAATCCGTGGAGTGGATACTAAGTAACTAAACTGATGTTTTTGGAAGTCAAAGGAATCAGTTTAATTTTAGAACGAACAAATTTGTTTTTCCACTGCGTACATGGGGCTCTATCTTAACTAGACTAGGGTGTTAACAAGAGACTCCTTATTAGGTAGTTTTCAGGTAATCCTGCAATAAAAGGACTTGTCTAGGACTCAAGGTTATGGAAAACATATTCATCCCCAGAAGCATATTAGGTAGGTTTGGTAGGATGGCCACAAAGGCAGATATAGTATTTTTACAGGTCCAGTGGGTTGACCATCAAGGAATGGCATCATGGGGTCTGAACTTTTAGACGCACATGAGTCTGTGTCTAAGATCAGTACTAACCTTTTAGGCATGGTTTAGATCCTCGGGATTGAACAGATATCTCTAGGTTAATAGGTATGCTTGGAGGGTTATTTCTTATACTCAGGAGTATGGAATTACCATACGGTTTTGAATTCACTGGAGATCAGAGTAATGATATTGGAAAATGGACACTTCCCCCTAGTCATAATATATGACATCTTGGAATGCATGAAATCAACTTTCCAAAAACTTTAAACACTATGGTTCAAGAAATATTAATATAGAATGATGCAAAAAGGGGTTTTGTGAAAATACTTATTTCCTAATGCCAGGTTAAAATCATTTTCGTTGAAAATTTTCTTTCCTAAATTCATGTTCAACCTTATGCTCCGGAGACTTATGACAACGGTTCCTGAAACCATATATTTATGAACTTGGGGAAATGCACCAGACATAGATAACAATGTTGATGAACTCTTTTGGGATAATTCATGGATGCCAGGGTGACTAACACCACGACAGTTTTGGATTGAGAACCTTAAGCTTAATGGTTCAAGTCCGAGCTATAACGGGAAGGCATAGGTATGGATATATCTCCGTAGTCTGATACAAGAGCTGAGTATGGGGATCTAGCCATACACTCTAAAGGTGATGGAACTAGGCGAGAAAATTTACTCGAAGAACTTAGTGATAGACTACTAGAGGAATAGCTGGTCTAATTTAATAAAGAATTTAGGACTGGGCTATCGACAATTCTAAAGATGAACTATGGATAGCACCATTCTAATTCGATTATGATATAAGGATAACCTAATTCAATTTACATGCTTCATAGATGTCGATGGTAGGAGTGAAATTTATCAACGGTTAACCTCCTATTGACTAGTCGGGGTTCAATTGTCCCTATGGTTCCAAGCGACCGACTTTAAGATTAGTACGGAATTAGGCTTTCCCGCCAATATCTACGAGGTTCTATATTCCACTAATTGCCGTTGCGATCGCTCTTCCTATACTTAGTCCCATCAATTTTTGTTATAATGAAATCTATAAAATTAGTTTTTTTTTTATAACTATTTATCATGACATTACCCAATCTCTTGCAGCAAGTTGTCAACAGAGGTACGAATAAAATTTTTTTATTTAACTTGTAGGCACTAATTTTCTTATTAATGTTTAGCATGCAGGTAGACGAGAAGTTATTTATGTTTAAGTAGTAGAATGCAAGATTACTTCCTCTCGATGTTGACCTTCACATTACAACATACACAAGAGGCAAATAAAACCCAAGAAACATAGAGATGCAAAAGAACCAAATGCTACACTACTCGGGACTACGTGCCCAGCCTACGCCGAGAACTCGCTCGAGACCGCCCAACAATTACGCAGCTTGGGACCACGCTCGTGGCTTGCCTCGAGTGCGAACCTACACTACTACGGACCTCCGTGCCGAGCACGCCCGAGAACTCGCTCGAGATCGCCCAACGACATGCAGATTGGGACCACGCTCAGGGCTCATTCCTGAGTACGCCCAGGACTTCGTTCCTGGGTACGCCCGAAACTTACGCGCTCGGGAGCGCCACGGACCACTCATCCGGGAAATCTCATATGCAGAAGTGTGAAAAGCAATTTTATTTTGGGTCATCTGTCATCACTAGGGATTATACCCGTTATTTTTCTATGCTTGCCTCTAGTTGACTTTTGGTGATGACAAATGAGTTTATGTAGTTGCAAGAGTGAAAAGATACGGGGTCTCAGAGTTTGGTTCACTTCTAAACAATTGTAACTATTATTATTTGTCCAAGATTGGCCTATGTCGCTGCAATTGAGAAAATAAAACAACAATCATGTACTGAATGAAATGTAACAACTTAATTGGAGAGTAAATAATTGCAAGGAAAAAAAAATTTAATATTAATTAGCTACCTATCTAGAATACTACTATTACCTTCATTTCACTACAAGACCCTAAGTTCATAACTAACATTATATTATTTACTAACAACAACTAGAATTTTGCAAAGACTCCACTGCTAAAGATATAAAGAATTAGTACCATAGGCTCGATTATCATAACGATTATTATCATCAATCCCCTTCGTGCTACCCACTATGACTCTAATTAAATGTGGTAGTTAAGGATGAGAGATATGAGGCTACTTAGTGCCATATAGCAAGAAAGGGCATATCTATGTCCAACAACCGCCTCTAGTTATATGCGTGGTTCTCAAACCATTGCTCTGATACCACCTGTAACGACCCGCACAATTACCAAGGGGTAATTATGCTAGTCAACGGATTATTATTCGTTTTAGCCGATAGAACATCGCGTTAACGAATAATAAGCCCATCAGAGTGTGACAGCGGAACAATAATTAGAGACAAAATACGATATTACAAAAAAATATCGCCACGCAGGGCTAAAATTCATTACAGAGCCGCAAGGACTCGAATATTACCATACTGAAGCACCTAGGAGCAATTCCGGTCGCCTCCGCCTCTTATTCTCCGTATTATGAGTCTGTAGTATTTCACCTGGCTAATACTTAAATCCATTCATGTGGTCTTCACCAGATTCTAGTAATCCTCCGCTTAGCATGCATCTAGAGAAAGGAATAATAGCAAGGGTGAGTACAAAAGTACTCATAAGCGTTATTATTATAAACATGCATTAAATGCTCTTCCACATTTCCAAGAATATACATTTATATTCCCAATCTCTTGTTCATTCTCAATCTTTTTCTCAATCTCAATCCTCTTCTCCGAATTATAGAAAATAGGTTTTGTTGTTAAGTTTGGAAAGAAATCCATATTATTAATTTAGAAAGCTACTGAACATTCATATGAACGGCAAAAACCCCCATAAGTTTCCGTGATCTCCTTTCCCGGAGACAGGCATGAATTCATGACTTGTATAGCATTGCGCAAGCTTGTATCACTTTACCCATCATCATTCTGATCCTACTAGCCCATGGGTTTCCACAATTCCTAAGATGTGGCGCCGGATCGAATCACGTAACTTTGTATCTATCTCAAGATATTATATCTCCACCAAGGTTATTCACAATCGGTGAGTGCATGCAATTATTACTATCACGGACTCCCCAAAGTGACATAACCGTTGGTTGGGAAGGTTTCCGCCTTCACCCAACACTCCACCTGCGTAATATATCGCTTCACAAGCACTTCACGATACCGATCGACTCGGGCGATGGCGGTATGGATCCCTGTGTCCCGAGAACAGCCGACCACCGGTTCACCTCCTAATTTATTACTTACCCGCGTGGAGAATATAATAACCTTGACAAGATTACTAATTCGTCCATCCATTCATGGACGAAATGTTGGCTGACACGATGTAATACGGTCCGTTCATACAGATGAAGTTTGTAGTTACTTATATTATATCTTATGCAGAGGTCCCCCAACCTGCCCTTCCGTCCCTACCAAGGCAACCTCTGCCCACCCTTTTATTATTCTATACGACCGACTGCTCTGTCAGTCGTCGATTCTTCTTTCTTTTCCTTCTCAATTTCCTTTCGATTTAAATATTTTTCATTTGCATGCACGGTGATAATAATTTAATAGGGAAATACTTTATTTTACTAAAAGTACTCGACTATATGCTCAAAAGAAAAGCTTGCTCGACTTTAACCACATATTTGGATTCAAGTAGGATCAGGTGGCATCCTTCCCATGACTCGGATATTTGCCTGCAATTAAATACATCGGCTACGACTTAATTTACGAGAATATAATAAAGTTCGAGATGTTGAGGTGTTTGTGCGCCTAGGATGAGGCTTCGTTCAACTCGACTCCGATCGTGATAATTAAGTTAGTTGCTATACGATACTCGTTACTTGACTTTATCATGCTAGCGTCAGGATATACGATCTATCTAGGACGTATGTTTGACGTTTTATTGATTTCCGGCAATTTATTGATTAAACCTGATTAAATAGATGCACGTACAAATATGACGACAAATGTTATTCCTAGTCGATTTCACGTATGCAACTATGTTTATTTCATTCTCCAAAGCGAGTATGTAATTATCTACCTTTAATGGGTTTTAGGTCTCAGGGTTGTTTCGGTATAATCTTTCTTTTGGGATGACAGTGCTTTGTTCGTATTTAAAATGCGCATGGCGAGTTAAATTATCCATAAAAGAATTCACATTTTAATTAAGTAAGCAACTAACTGATACTAAGGTGGCCCGGTACGATCTTCAATTTTATTTTAGCTGAACGTGAAATTTTACCACTAAAATGATTTCTAAATTGCCGCGCACAAGTTCAATCGATTCACACGATTTTAATCGCCGCCTACTATTTTAGATCGACACGTGTTATTTTAATCTTCGCTAATAGTTTAATATCTTCTAGTGGCTAACCATTTATGCTAATTACTAAGAATACTTATTAATGACCTCCTACAGTTTATGAGTAACTAACAAGAATTAATGGGGCAATTAGATCTCTAATAGATCGATTTCATCGCTATTCTAGTAATTCAACTCGCATGCATACTAGCTTTAGCCTATGGCTATCACTTAATTTATTTTAGCTATCAAGAATGTTTATCAAGAAGGGAGGTCATACTCTACGACTAGCCAGGTTAATTAGGAGTTTAATTACGACATGAAGTGGTTAAATTGGTAAAACACTAATTTAATCAGTATGTGCTATACTTTAATCTACTGATGGTATTGAATTTATTCTAGTTCGGACAAATAAATACTATTGGTCTTTTATCAATTAGTTGGTCTTAATTAGAATACTTGGGGTTTAAGTCCGCGTCAAATGGTTTAGACGATGGCATAATAATTGATTTCGTAGGCGTATCAGTTTTATCGGCGCGCACTATTTTAATTCATCGGACAACTAATTAGTTCTAATAGTCCTAATTAATTATGGGTGGGTTTCTACACCTTAATTACAGCTAGCAAGATTGGTTACGTAATTAAATACACCCTGAAGTAGTTCACATGTCGGTATTGATTTTTAATAAACACGTGTACCGGTTCAGATTTCCTAGCGGCACTAAATTTATCCCAATAATCTGGAACGATTATTTATGGGTTTTTACGAATTAAATACTCTTATCTAACTTAACAGGATAGTTAATTATACGACAGAATGACCTATACCATGTAGGTGAATTTAATCGCTTGAGCTTAATTCTCTCTTCATTTTCCATTTTCCTTCTTTTTCTTAATTCTTTTCTTCCCCTTTTCCTTTATTTTTCTCTCTTTTCTCTTTTTCCCCTCCAGCTATTGGGCTTCGGCCCACTCCCTTGCCTCGGCCCCTTTTTCTTTTTTTCCTTTTCTTGCTCCGCCGCCTGACCTCCCTTCCTCCTCCCTTTTGCGCCGCCGCCCCCTTCCTTTCCCTTGCCTGCGGTGCCGCGCCTCTCTCCCTCCTCCTCTCTCTCCGCACGCCTCTCCCCCTCCTCCTCCTCTCTCGCCGCACGCCTCTCCTCCTCTCTCTCGCCGCTCGCCTCTCCCTCCATCCCTCCTGCTCAAGCGCCGCCGTCCCTTTCCTCCTCTCACGCCGCCGCCGCCCCACGGCCCTCTAGGCGCCGCCGTCCCCACGAGCCTTCGGCCCCCACGCCGCCGCTCTCTCCCTCTCATCTCTCTCCCCCTTTCTCCCCTCTACACCACCGCCCCTCTCCCCCTTGCTCTAGCGCCGCCGCCTTCCCCTACCCTTCGCCTGCTCCTCTCCTCTCGGCCTCGCCCCGGTCGCCGGATCCGTGGCCCACGGCCCGGATCTGGCCCCACCCGTGGCCGGCCCTACCCCGAGCCATCTGCGTTGTTGCCCCATGGCCTGGCTCCGGCCTTCGGCTCCCATGGTGCCCTGCGCCGTCACCTCTCCAGTCCGTGCGGCCTCACCATGGCCGAACCTCAGTGACCCTTCCCTTTTACTCCTCTCTAAACTCCTACCCTTCTTGGTTATTTCTCTTTTATCTTTGATTTGATTAATTTGCTATTTAAGTTGCTTTTGATGCATGGGTGCGAGGGTGGTGTTACTGTGGCTTGTTGTGTGGGGCTCAAATCGTTCAGTTCACGGAGTTCGAACGGTTGTCGGTGCGCATGGCTTGCCCGTCACTACGGCGACCTTGCCCCTCGGTAAACTCTCTCCTCTCTACTGTTATCTTGCTCTATATGGTGCTTAGTGATGCTCTTGGCTGTGGCTTGGAATGCCTAGCGTGGTTTGGGGGAAATGCTATGTGAGGGTTGCATGGTTTCGATCCGGTGAAGAATGATGGAAAGTGGTTGTAGTGTTTACCTTTGTCCGATGAGAGCCGATTGAGTTTATGATGGGGTGGAGGATTGTGATGGCCGCTACTTGGGAAGACAGTGGCTCCTTCCTCTTGGCGCCCTCTCCTCCCCGTGGTTGCCGTGCGTCTCCTCCTCCTCCTCCCGGCCGGTTTGGTCGATGGTTTTGGGTGAGGAAGGGGATTTGATCTTGGCTTTGTTGGAGCTGTGGTGGCGATGGTGTTGGTTGTGGTTTTGCCGGTCTTGTGACCAAGTTGGGTTTTGCTTCTAGTACTGGTGGCCGGTCTTAAGCTTGCTTGTGCTCTCTGGTGCCTTCCGAGTGTATGCCGTGGCTTTCTTTGTCTTTGTGGAAATGGAATGAGATATTTGTTGGGCTGGTTTGCGTAATAGTCCTTCTGAAAGATTTTATTCGAGTTTGTTTTATTGCTTGATGATGATATAATGGGTGTGAGAGGTGCCGACCGCCCGGACGGCCTGGGAACCTCGGTGAACGAACCGCCTCGCTGAATCTAAATACTAGGGCTCGACGGCAATCCTTTCTTTTAATTATTTTCTTTTGTTCGGTCTTTTGGTATTTTTAATTGATTCGTCTCGTAATTAGAACTATGGTTGTTTTAGAAATTAGATTATTGAAGTGTTGTATGTAATGATATGAATGTCATTTATATTTTCTATAGCTCTTGGGTAATTGCAATTGTATGAAATGCACAGTGTAATCTTATGTTTATCTTTCTTTGTAGTATTATAACAGACACAATTACTAGTTTCAGGGAGTTGTAATATTTGTAATGAACTCAATGTAACTTGTGATTATCATTTAATGGATGCAATTGGGAGTTGTAATTAATTAACTGTTGTACCATACTGATAGATATATCTTTTTAATTGAGTTGTATGGTTTTATTAGTCGTGCCGTTGAATGTTATCTCTCTCTCTGATCTATATCAATTGCTTCGATTCTTGTCGATGAGATCGTAGAAGTAACACATTCGTGTAATGTTCGTCGATTGCAATCTAGTTTACACAAAAAGTTTAAATTCCCCCCCGAATTTTAGATCATTAGCTACCTAATTAACCTCACTTAACCTAATAACATGCCAATTAAGGTTAATTAAAAACGTGGGGCGTTTCATCCATCCAACTAACATATATCATTTTGGTTTAAAGTCAGCTTCTGCTTCTGGTTTCTACTTTTTTTCACTATTCAGTAGTATCTTCTTTTTCTGATTTTTTAAAGATTTCTGGGGCTTTTTGTCTTTCCTTTTTTCTTATATTTCTTTGTATTGTCTGTGATGGACTAACATATTTTTTCTATTTTTAATTTTTATTTAATTATAGTAAATAAGTCAACTTATTTACAGTAAAAAAATAAATCAGATACATAAAAAAGCGTAAACCAAACACCTCATTTAGAGGATGCTTATTTCGGCTTCTAAAAGTTTCAGTTTTTTTTCACTATTCACTACATTATCCACTAACTCAGCTACAGAAAAAAAAATCAAAAACAAAAAATCATCGCTAAAACAAACACCCCGTTAACTATCTAATGCCATTCACTCTTATCCACCGAACCAAACTACCCCTGCACAGATCTGTCGATGGATTCGAATCACTGCGGCGCGATGCCCGCCCCTCCCGCGTGTCGGGCCCACGCATTGTCGGCCGCGAGCACGCCAGGTCCTCGCTGCCCGCCTACGCACACGCACCACCAGCGCCACCCAATGGACGCGCCGCGTCCCCCACGCTCCCGCGCGGCCACAGATCGGGCCGATACCGTCGCGCGCGCAGGGAGAATGCCCGTGGGCGTCGCCAACACGGTCACGTTATTCCTAAGGTCACGAGCGGAAAGGGCGACCAACAACGCGCGCACGGACGGTAGCGATCCCGCCGTACGAGCACACCGACGGGGCCGAATGATCCATCCGCCCCACCGCGCAGCGCTGGCCGCCGCCGCTCCGTTTTTTTTTTTCAAGTATTGCGTTTACGTGTTCGTCATCCACATGCGTCACCTACACCTCTCCGTAACACCTCCACGTAGTAGTATTTTCCCCCTCTGATTTTATTTCTCACACTGTAGAGTTCGATAGTGCTGCGAGGAGAAAACGACCTGGGAAAGTAGCAGAATAAAGGTATGTTTTTTTTAGCTGCGGTTGATGATTTTTGGTTGTGATTAATGGCGATAGAGATTGTAGAAAGAGAGATACTCGTTTGTGATTTTTGATGGTACAGATATTAGGTTTTTAACGTGCACTATAATTAACTTGTAGATCTTATCTAAAAAATACTTCGTGTAAAAGTTAGTTATTATAATAAAAGTTAAAAACGATTTTTAAAACCGCAAAGAAAAGACCAAATATTCTTCGTCGGCACGATGACTGTAGAGAGAGAGAGCCCTTTCTTGTTGCGCGGGTAAATTTGACAACGACGCATCCACTTGTGCTACCAACAACCAGGGGTTAAAACTTAAAAGGGGGAGAAAATGACATTGTTGTTTAGAGTGATCCTGTGCTGGAAAGAGTCTATTTTAACTAGCTTTAGCTCAAACTTTTGTTTATAATTTTGATTAAAATTATATTATAACAAATGTTAGACTATGTAAAAGAATAAGAAAAAAAATAAAAAGATAAAAAAGTAAAATTAGAAATCGATACATTCTAAAAGTTTTTTAATTTAAATAAGCAAAAATCAGGGAAAAAGATAGAAATTGAAATCATTTAGAGTATGATTAAATACAAAAAATCGACACGTACTGGACCGGGTCTGGATGCAGAATGTCCATGCTGGATGGGGTGATTCATTTTGCTTTAACCGACCAATAATGGCGATGTTGCATGGGTCGCAAGCAAGAGCCTCGCATGAGACGGGTGCAAACGCACAGGCCAGAGGCCACCCATAAATGAATCGCCTTCATGGATCTCACTTCCGTTTCAAAAAGTAACCAGTAAATGGGGCTATACGAAATAAAATGTTCATCTTTTGGATTTTGTAAATACTATTTTCTCAAGGCTATCAAAATACATAATCAATATATAATCCGGTCCATAGCAACGCCGGCAGGACCTGTCTTCGGTGACAGCACATCTTTGGTCTTTCTCTGAACCCAAGTCCCCGGCGGAAAAACTATTTACAAAAATGTCCTGCCTCCGCTAAGCAAGAGGGCCTAAGCATAAAAGTACATGAAAATTTCTTCTTAGGAAAAAAGGGCGAAGAAACGAACCAGCAGTCGTATCAGCTAAAACTCCGGCGTCTAGGCCTCAGCCGGTGGCAGACTGTTCAGGTCAAGATCAAACGCGACGGCCTTCTTTGCCAATACCGCGGGCGGCGACGGCGCCAGATCCACGACCGACGAGGAGTCGGAGTCGCTCTGCGCCACGGCCGCCACGGTGACCGACGGTGCCAGCTTGAGCATGTGGCAACGGGCGGCCGCAGCCGCCTGTCCAAAGAAATAGAATGGGTGCGTTACAGGGTAGCTGTTGAAAGGGTAGCGCACGCCGCCGGCGCCGGCACCCGCGGCCGCCGCGCGGTGGAACAGGTCGAGCTCGAGCGAAGCCGGGAGCGGCATGGCCTGCATGGGCGCCTGCACGTCGCCGCCAAAGGAGGCGGACTCGAAGGTGCTGCTGTTGCTGCTGCGGCTGCCGCCGGTGACGGCCGCGGCGGTGGGAGGCATGGAGGGGAAGGGAAAGTTGGTCTTGGCCTTGGCGCCGCGGTACTCGCGCGCGGCGGCGTCGTAGGCCCGCGCGGCCTCCTCGGCCGTGTCGAACGTGCCGAGCCACACCCGGCTCTTCTTGGCTGGGTCGCGGATCTCCGCAGCGTACCGCCCCCAGGGACGCTTCCTCACCCCTCTGTAGTGAGGCCCCCCAGCTCCACCGCCCACGCCGAGCGCAAATCCGGTCGCCGCGGCCGGTGGCATCGTCTTCTCCGACGTTCTCGGCGCCATGGCCTTCTTTCTTGTTGTCGCGGATGGTGTGTGCGGATGGCGTGTAGGATTCGGGGGTGGGAGAGGGAGGAGGGACTTATAGGGGAGCGGGGGTTAAAATGGGCGGAAATCGGGAGCGAGTGGTCGTGCGGCAAGGCGGAGCGGTGTGACTGTCCGCGCCGCCGCCCCTCGTCGTTAGCGTGGCGGCATTAGAATTTGGCAGTCGCTTTTTCGTCCGCCCCCCTGACTCCCTGAACGTAAGCAAATTGAGCAACGTGTCGAGCGGTTCGAGTGGAATTGCTTCTCAGCCACGATGCCGCTTTGGGTCCTTTTCCCTTCGAGATAGAACATTTTAGTTCAATGGAGCATTTGTGCCATTTCTAAATTAACCAGTTAGTTGGCTGTGTGCTGCTACAGATCTTTTTTTATAAAAGTCGTGTTCTATATTCTAAAATCACAAAATAAAACCGTCATCACAGTTGGCTCATCGAATTATTTCACTATCAATTTCCGGTTGCTGTCAGAGAGTTGTATTTGAGCTTACAAAACTAAAGCTTGTAGGTATTACTTATCTATTTTCTTCAAAATTTAGTCAAAATTTAGGAGGTACGATTTGGATCCAACCGTCTAGATTAACATCTACCTTCTTCTCCATCTGCAACCCTATCCTCCCCCCCACACGTCGATCCACCCATCCATAGCCGCCGCCGCTGGATTCCTCCTCGGGCCACAGCCCACATGGCACCTCATCGACGCCAACGAGGCCCACCAGATCTATGTCAGTGCCGTCGCCTCCTCACGCTCCGCTCATGCCTTCCCTATGCTCGTCGCCAACTCTCCCTCTGACGCCTTCTTGAAGCCACAACTTCCTCATTTTCGTTTCAAGTGTCAATCCACATGCCACGGCAATCAAAAACAAAATTAGAAGGCATGATTGAATGGATGACTTGTTTGAGTGTGCTTCTACTCCTACCAATCCATCAAAATCATAAACGAGTCCTACAAGAAATCCATCCTTGAAATCGACTCCTAATGATATTTTAAAATTTTAAGAATGAAGCACTTCCTAAATATGATTCAAAAATCCTAATTAGCATGCTATTCATTTTTTTCTAATTTATTTCAGAGAATTTTCCCTTTTTTCTAAGTTATTGATTTACTTTATGTCAAATTAATTTGGAGTGTAATGTAACGGAGAATTAATAGCTGAATAAATAAATAAAGCATGAAAAATAAGAAAGAAGAGAAAAGAAATATGATGCAAAAATTCTAATTAGGCAAGCTATTCTTTTTTTTTCTAATTTGTTTCAATATAATTTTCCTTTTTTGTCCAAGTCATTTATTCATTTTATGTTGAATTAATTTCGGTGTAATCTATTGAATAATTAATAGTTAAATAAATAAAGCATGAAAAACAAGATAGAAGAGAAAATAAAGAAAATTCTTTAGCCTATTTTGACCGACTTGAACCCATTTAAACCATTTTTAGCTTCATTTGACCTATCCAAACATCAACCACTGAGACCCACTTATGCTTAATCTTTTTTGAATTTTTATTTCTCCTTTATTCTATTATATTCCTATCTCGAATTATTTCGAGCCTGGACTTATTATTTATTTATTTGCGATAGCACCCAGATTCGCTGAACAATTCGCCACAGAAGCAAGACAAGATCTAGAAGACATTGGCCCTGTCAAAAGATACGATGAGGAAAGTAAGTCATATGTCTTTGATCATGTTGAACCTATATTACTTAAATAGTGTTGTTTTCATTCATATTATTTAAGCACTTTGATGATAATATAATAATTCTTAAATTATTATTTATCTATAAATGTTATTATTATGTTATTATACTCCTTGAATATACCCCTTATGTGTAAGAAAAAACTTAACCAGATAGTTGTAAGCCCTTCTACGACAACTCTTTGCTTGTAAGACTTTCCACGACCGCTTCATGATCATACGTCTTTCTACAAGTATGATATGGTCTTAAGTCATTCTACAACCACACTATGTTCGTAGGCTCTTCTACGAACAGTTTAACTTTGACTGACTTACCTACGACAGCCTGTCACATCGTGGGTTTGTCTAACAAGTCAGTTAACATGTGTGCTTATTCTCTGAAATAACTACGTATAACCTCTCTGGCAAATAACCATCGGATGACGAGGGAGACATCACGTCTCTGACAATAACTCCCATCGGACGGTTATCATCCGAAACGTTAAAGCGTCTTTTGGCGTGAAACAACCACCACCGCCTCGCATGATATATAAGAGTTGATATCATAGAGAAAGGGGAGAAGCAGGAGAAGTAGCGCAAGACATTCCGCAGTACTTTTCTCTATGTGATCATAGTCAGGTATTTTCTCTATGTGATCATAGTCAGGTCTTTGAGAGTTTCCCCGAATCCAAATAATCATACATAAGATCGGTATTAATACACCGACACGCTTTTATTTACACAAAATGTTATTTTAGAATGATATGAGAATTAGTTAAATCCTAACACCAACAAGGCCATGTTTTAATTTGTATGCTATATTCACATTGACAAACTTGGTTATTAATTACTGAATAATTAGTTATTAGTAGAATTGGGCAATCAAATGATTTACCTAAATTACTAAGAATATTTTGGCTTAGCATCATTAGATTTCAAAATGATACTAGAATTGATGCTAATTGGTGGGAAGCCACTGGATGGTTAGAGCCCATGACCTTATCCTAGTGTAGAGGCTTTAGTTTTGGTTTGGTGATATTTGTGTTGAGGTGAATGATGGCCTCAATTGAGAAGATTAGGGACTAGACTCTTATGCTAAGTAAAGAACACAACAAATCGCTCAACCACAAGTTTGACCTGTAAAACCTAGTCTACTATATTGCTTGATTCGGTCAAGTGTCTACAGAAAAGTTAACTATTATAGAGTTTCAGGATAGCCAATGAAATAGAAGTGAAATGAAAGTGAAACTGGTAAAGTCACTTGCCATTCTTCATAATGGTAGGCCCACTCAATATCGGGTCGCAATTTTTGCATTGGCCTATGGATTCTCGACAAATGTTGAATGGTCCTGAGCCTATCGGGTAGAAGTTAGAATGAAAAGAGCAGTGAACGACCTTGTTATGTCAATTCAGTTACATGCTAACGTGTTGTCTGTATATTGCATGATATTATGAGTTTGAGACATTTTGTGGGTAAAGTTGAGCAATTCTGCAGAACAAGACATATGGTCTTTGGATACGCCGTATTTTCCGAAAAATGAAGATGTGCTTAATAAGTGAATCCAATAACAAGGCATATGTAGTATCGGTATGATTTTTAAGTTGATAATTAAGTTAATTAAACCCTATTTTCTCTTAAGAAGGTAATGTTTTACTTTTCATGTTTACGAACTGGTTAGAAATAAACTTGCATCTACAAATACAGTAATAATACCAACACATTCCATTACATTGAAATACTACAAATAGATAATTAGATATTCCTATGTGGCTTGTTGGGTATATTTTTACTCATACTTGCTAAAACATTAAAAGAAATATGGAAAGACAATGAAGGGTCTTTTGAAGAAAATTGTGATGATTCCCTAGTAGGAGATGATTACTTGTTTTTAGATCTCGTTTACGCTTAAGCACATTTGCAAATATTTTGAAAGTTCTTTTGTGATGTAATATAAACTTTGGGTTTAGATACCCTTATGTTATAACCTCAGCTGATATGTAGTAATATCCTGTAATAAAGTTTGGCCTTTAAATTTAAAGTATGAATAGGTCTAATACACACTCATTTTCAAAACTCTACAATTAAATACCCTGAACAACTGCAGATAAAACCAACAGCTCCAGAAATAGAGTCCTTACATGCACTCCCTGTTTTCGTAGTGCTCAGCTCAATCTGGAAAATAGTTGCTGGGCGCGGAGTGATTTGGTATGGTGCATATGCTAGTAATCTTTGTCGCGTGGCGTGAGGGGGTGATGCGACGAACCAGTGAAAGATTATGGTAGCATAACTAGCATGTATAGTATGTTAACGTTGCCACTAGTAAGATTGTTTTATTGAGTTACTAACATATACTTAGACTACGCTTATTTAGATTTAGACTTCTAATTTATTTTTTACTATTAATAATTTTCATCTTTTTCTGATTTTTCGGTATTTTCTTAAGCTTTTTTACCCCTTTTTTATATATTATTTTGCATTATACGTGATGGGCTAACTTTTCCCCTATTTTTAGATTTTTTTAAATTAATTATGTTAAATAAGTCACTATCAGTTACAGTGTAATTTTAACTAGCTACAATATAATTTTAGTCATAAACTACTAAATTTTAATTATAAACTACTAAATTTTAATCTAATCAAACGACCTCTCAGTCTAGCTACTATAAATTGTATGTTTCTTCGTGTTGGAGCAATTGATACAGATTGTCATAAGGGTGTTCATTCCTTTCAGGATAGAGGTAGCATAGGTCTTAACGCAATTAATCTATTTTGTACCGGTAAGCGAGGGCACATGCGTTAGCACCGCTCCTCATAATTTTACCTTTTAACTTCTTAATCTCATTTTTTTTCTTTTTATATTATTCCTTTGTATTATCTATATAATATAGTTTGTTTTAATTTAATTATGCTAAAAACTATAACAATTACAATACATTTCAGTCACTACACTATAAAATAAATTATAAACTCAAATCAGCACCAGCCGCTACAGTACATATCACATCACTTTGCCTTATCGTGGGAATGCATTCCGTGCCATGTCTTGTCGGCCTTAGAATTGGATTCTTTGGACTGCACAGTGATAGCTCCATATGACAGTAGGATCGAAATTTTTTTTAATGGTTTGTCGCAAAAAAAGAAAGTTTTCAAATGGTGTCTTCAAAAAGAAGAAAGAAAAATAATGGTGGCCCTAACTAGGGATGAAAATGTTGTATTTTCAAGGGCAATTTTGAAATTTCTCAATTAAAAAAAGAAAAAATAAAAAATAGGGCCCACCTGTCGATGAGCCGAACAGAAGAGATAAGAGGAGGAGACCGAGTCTCCTACCCATGCGGCGCTTCTTCTCAGTTGGATCCGATCTATGCGGTGGCGCTAGCTTCGGGAGATGCGGTGGCGCCGGCGGCACTTGCGACTCAAGGGCTTCGACCCCAGCCGTTGAAGGCCATCACACCGAACCTCTCTTCCCCCTCTTCTTCTCAGCTATAAAAGGAAATCGCCTTCTCCGTGAGTTGCATCGGAAAATCAAGTGAGATCTCTCTTTTCGATCCCCTCTTTTCTTTCCCGATTTGGCTTTGGATCTTGGTTCTTGGGGCTTCTTCTTCGATGCTTAACTGCCGATCGCGATGGTGATACTCGGCCCTCGATGCTTGGCTGATGCTTCTTGTATGCTTGTACGACGTCCTCTTCACCTCGGCTTTGTTGGCTTGGTGAGCTCCGAACGGCAAAGGTGGACATTGTATCTCCATCTACCTCACTCCTCTCTCACAGCGGCACAGAGGGGCGCTAGGTTTTCTGGATCAACACCTTCATGTGTGCCTTGCCTGATCTTTGTGGTGGCTCTGAGTGCCATCTGTACTATGAGATTCTTGATTACCCTTTTGTACATTTCATGTTCTGTGAGCCGTATTAGTTGATTATATTATGTGAATTGCTCTAATACTGGGAGTCATTACATGCAATGCTTGTGGGCTATGGGATTAATTGTTTAGTGATGAAATTTGTCAAATGCTAAAATTGATTTGTACGACTAGTATAGGTTTGAGCTCTATCAAAATTTTTCACTTCTGTTCATTAGCACTTTACCTATATTTTTGGTCAGTCAGAGGTGCTATCTTGATCTGTGATTACATATTGAGCAGTAGCTTGTTTTTATACTGTTTCATAGAAGCATTACTCCTTTATTGTTTTGGGTATCTGTGGTTACTTTGCCTTATCATCTATGCTGGTCGGTCTGATTACTGTTTTGTGGTCAATTTCTTGAAAGCCTCTATTATGCCAAAAATTTGAAAGTGCTTTACATATGCAGTTTGAGTAACTGTTAGGTGATGCAATTTTAGAGCTCAAATATGATTCATTAGTTGTCCATCAGTTGGTGAAGAGTTTTTGATATAGTATTGAGAAGGCTAAGTTTTAAGATCTGAACAACTCTACTCTGAGAGCAATAATATCATATTACAATTGAGCCTTATGCTAGTTTTAGTAGTTCCTTGGTTCATGTAAATGCTTGAGATGTTCATTTGGACAGTAATTTTATTACTTGCATTAGGTATAAGCTCTTGTATAAATAACATTAGGATATATGCAAGCGCCTGCGCATACTCGCAATTGCACACTACTACGGTACGTTTGGACTTTACTGATTACTGAGTGGATCGATGTATTACATCAATATTGCCTAAATTAAACGTAAATCTTGTAATTCTGGATCAGACGCCAAATAACCTCGGCCGACACGTTTGCTTTTAAAAAAAGGATCCTGCCAAGGCCCGGAGATCGCACCGCCGGCTGTAAGGTGCTTAGCGTGGGCCCAGGCGGCTCAGTGGCATGGTTGGCGGATTACGTTATCGTGTGAGCCGGGGAAAATTGCGGGGGACCCAGTGAGAGAGACCGGTGCCTGTAGTGCACGTGCCGCCTCTTAAGGTCCGTGTCCACATTGGGCGGAGACGTGGAACGTGCGTGCCGGCGCCTCGTGTTTTCGTTAGCTCAGGCGAGCGGAGTGGGTGGGACGGACGTCCGGATGGTACTCCACTCGGCTTGTCGGTCGTCTTTGAAGTCTCCGAGTCGTTAGCTCCGTAGTTTTTTTATAATTTATAACTATAATTTATATCTTTTAGTTTTAACGTAAATATTTATGTGAATAATTAAATAATGATAATTCAATAAACTTTTTTAATATTACTATTTTTAAAAATCACTTCAAAACAATGATAAAAAATGTTCTACTTATTTATTTTAATAAAATCATAAACCATAAATTAAAAATAACTAGCCAACGACTCTCTCTCTCTCCGCCGCAGTTTGGTGTACCGGCTAGTCTGCTTGATCGATTCTTCTCACACTGCTGCGTTAGAAATTTGGAGGCCGTGGTGGGTCCTGCCGGCGCTGCTGCTTGTGGATTGCAGACTCCGGATTCGCTGGATCGTTTATATGCAGTCGCGACAGCGGCTTGATTTTTGCATTTAATTAGCCGTACGTTGTCATCTCAGTGCGGAACGTTCCTGGCTTCTGTCTGTCAGTGAGTACTAGCACTCCTAGATTTTTTTAAATAATTAAATTTTAAATCAAAATTACAGTATTATACCTACAAATTTAAAATTACAAAATTATACCTAGAAATTTGTTCATAGAGAAGAACTTAGAATAATTGACTAAAAAAACAACACGACCGTAGAGATTACATAGCTCGCAAACTAACGAACCAAGAATAATACATACATATCTTTAGAGACTTACAAATACATAGGACATATGGACGTAGAGCGTTGAACTACTACGTGGAACATGACCATTTGCCCTAATGGCTAGCTTGGCGTTGTAGTCCTCGCTATCGGTCATAACCTTAGTCGCTAGTTCGCGCTTTCTCTCACGTTCCTCCTCACAAGCCTCTCGCTCCCTACGTCTGCACGCTTCCAAGTAAGCTTGCGTCTCGTCGGATACGCTCGCTTCGTTCTTCGCTGTAGCGCCGCTCCTCCATCCTCTCGCGTGCTGTCCGGGCGTCCTACTCCTCACAGTCCAAAGTCCACTAGTCATGCGGGTGGATCTCCCGATTGATCCATTTGCGGTAGACGCGTAACGGATCTAGAGACTACGGGAAGAGGGGAGAGCTTGTTAGTGCGTACCATACAAGAGAACCGATAAGGAAATATATTTGAACCCATTCTTACCGGCTGCCGTAGCTGGCAATGTCATAACGCCAGTCGGGATATTCCTAAGCGTAGTTACGACAACCCCAGTAACTCATTTCCAAGCTTAACCGCTTCTAGGACTTGAAGAACTTGCATGAGTTTCTACACCAACTGAGGGGCGTCTCCCCATGGATGAGTCTTGCGACGAACGCTGGTAGGAACGTTCAGGTACGGGTTGGGGTTGGATGTACGGGGGGCTTCGCTTTGGGAGGTGATCTCCTGCCACACTCCGCTTGTTCTTCTCATGCTGCTACAGCTCTTACGAGTTGGGTGATCTCCTTCTATTGCTTCTCCAGCTACGTCCGAGGCGTCCCTCTTTACAACATTCTATATGGGTAGTGCAAGGCACTTTCTACTAGTAGGCACGCATGAAGAAATTTATACTATCATACTCTCCCCTATTGTTTGCAATTATATTCAATATTGTAACGTATGTAACTGAATGATGTACGCGTCGTAGTCACTGCGAAAGGTTGCAAATAAAATAAAAGTTTGCATATGAGCTTACAACATGATAGCACAACAGTATGAATAAACTTATATTTTTCAAATGATGTTACAACATGATAACACTACAAATAAAGTTATAGTTTGCAAATGAAGTTAAAATATGATAGCACACAACAATAAGGTGAACACCACTTAACGTTGGTGTTCCTACTCATCAGCAAGCACCTTGTAATGTCTCGCAGTGTGGCTTTGCTGGCCACAGTGGCCGCAGCATATGTTCGTTGATCCAGCTTCCCCCTCGTCCATGTCATTTCTGATGCAACGATTCTACCGACGGCCCTTCCCACCCTTCAAGAGATCAAGATCTGGAATCTAAGCCCTCTGTGCAATATCAGATATGGCAAAGTTGCCCATAAACCTGAAGCCTCTTTGCTCGCCGCACCATGCTTGAAGCACCCTCTCTTTATGAAGTACTCCGACATGTAGGTCGATGGATCCATGTTGACAATTGCACATGCGACGAGGACATGAGAGCATGGCTTGTGAATGAGCTTTAGCTTGTTGTGTGTGCAGCTAGGTCGGTTGATATGATCTCCAAGACATACCTCGTGGGTAACAAGAGAGTGAGCAGTCCCAAATCAAGCTCTGTCTCGAAGGAGCACATCAAAATGATGCTCCATATTGCCCATCACGTAGACCGTGTGTGTCTAACCCTTCTTAATCTTGGCCTACATGTATGTTGTGATCTTTAAGCAGTACGGTGTATGCGGGTTGCCTGCATAAAGAGCTGTATTTGCATGCCTTTCTCTGAAGTATCCAATCGTACCTTACAGAACACCTTCGATAATGGCGACAAGGAGCTGAGAATGGATGCCTCTAAGAATCCAGTTGTACACCTCCGTAAGATTTGTGGTCATTATGCCATAGCTCGCACTATTCGTGTCATGTAACAAAGACCACTTCTCCAAATGCTCGGTCTCAATTCAATAGGAGGACTTGATTTTCCTCATGGTCCTCCACGTCACATCAAGAGGATCAAGCTTGGCAATAATTTGAGGCGTTTGGGTTATGTCGCTCTAGGAATAGCAGTCGCTTGTTCCTCTTGACAACGTGCTTCCTAGTATGCTTCTCCAACATGTCTCACAACACATCAAATTTACGCTTCTGGTTCTGCATAACCAATCTCTTGAACAACTTTATCAACGGTTGTTACATGAGCTATTTGAAGAAGTTAGCCTCTAGATGGTGAATGCACTATTTGTTCCTCATGTTTGTCCAAGGGGATGGCTCCTCTGAGTCTTGTTGAAGTTTTCTTATGGCCTTCATCATCTTAGGGTACCGATCATGGAATATGCAGACATTAGGACATGTCCCAACTACTTCCTCTTTTACATGTCGAAAGAACCACAATCAAGCTGTCAAAATTATCACTTTCGACGAATGTGATAGCCAAAGATAGAATCTTATTGTTGCCATCAACGCCAATTGCTGTCAGGATCCACCCCTTGTATTTCGCTATTCAGGATCCACCCTTTATATTTCCCTATTAAAAATGTCCCATCAATTGAGATCACTGGTAACATGTGTCTGAAAGCATTGATGCAGGCACCGAAAGCTAAGAAGGCCCTCTGCAAGAACAGGTAATCGGGCGGTGTTCTGGACAACTTGTCCTTCAAAGCAATGTATGTGCCTAAGTTCCTGTCTCGCAGCACCTTGAGCATATGAGGAAGATTGTCGTAAGTCATCTCAAAAGAATCAAACCTTCTTTCTAAAGTCTTTTGCTTCGCACGCCATGCTTTGGCGTGGCTTATCTTATACTTGATTTTTACTCAATAGCCACTATGATGTGCTTGGCCTCTAGATCCTTCTTCTTCACTATCTCGTCGTATATAAGATTGGTTATGAAATTGAACGTTAGGTTGCAATACTTTGGCAAAACACTACTAAGCATGCAGGAGTGCGGCTCCACCTTCAAGAAAATCCAGTGAGTCTCATACTTAGGTTTGCTGTGTGTGCACATGTCAAGGACAATCAACCTACTCGTAGACCACGATATACTGCTCTAGGATGGATTTTAGGACCCATAATTTAATAGCATCCTATAGTGATCCCTTGTCGGCAAACATTGTATGAAGCCAAACCTCTGTAGCATGGTACTCCTATGGTGATTCAAGCTCATTGTACACATAAAGACTCTTAGCATCCACCATATTCTATGCTTGCGGCATGGGAACTTTGTCCTTTTCAAATGAGTTATCATCATCATCTTCTAAAGCTTCCTCCTCGGCCTAGGTCGTCTGGTCATCGATCTCCATTTAACGCACTATGTTGTCGATATATTCCCCTGCGTCCACCTGTTTAGTGGGCTCGGCTTCCGTAGTGGCAACATCTACATTCGCATGTCGGGTCGGCTATTTCGGTTCTACCTCTGCAACATCGCCCACCATGTCCTCTTGATGAACCACGCGTTGCGCGCCAAAGCTGCTTCCACAACCGAACCTTCTGTGACTCCCTTCGGATATGGTTGCACAAGTAGCACGCACCTGTAACCACGTCGTCGGTAACCTTCCACAAAGTCCCTCCACACAAGCGTATACATCAATCTTCTCAACTCCCACCGAATATCCATAGAAGACTAACTCCAATGCCCATGTAGGATAACGCCGCACACCTCGGGGGTACAAGGAGAAGCTTCTTGTGAGCCAGTCCAGGACATCTCCGATTCGAGCATTCTCCGCATCCATAAGTACCATACTGACTTACAGGAAACTGCTCGGGTCAACACTATATGGACTTTCACGAATGGTATCAACACCGTAATGCACTTTCAATGTTGTGGGTCCTGACATGACTAATTTGACACTACAAATATTATCATTTGTCAGTATATATTCACTAAATATGTGCTAAACAAATACGTAGTTACACATTGCCTGCATTCGGATGAGAACAAGAACAGATTAAGCTATTACCTTTATGCGAAGACCTTTTCTTCTTATCAACGAGCTTCCTTTGTCTTTGTCTTTAACCTCACGAGCTCTTCTCCTTCTCCTAAGCTGCTCTCCTCTTCTTCTCTCTTTCTCCCGAGCTCCTCTCCTTCTCCCGAGTTGCTCTCCTCTCCCAAGCTCCTCTACTTCTCCCCCTTTTTTCTTCTCTATAGGAGCTCCTCTCGTTTTTTGGCAAGAAATGGTGAGAGAGCCTAGGAGTGTCGGTCAGAGGGAAAAGCAGAAAGTAGTCACCCAACTGTACAACGACTAGTGCTATAGTCGCCAACTATTGGACGACATAGCCAAGTTACCCAACGGTTGGGCGACTATAACACTAATCGTTGTACGATTGGGCAACAAGGCCAAATCGCCTAACGGTTAGGTGATTTGGACATGTATGATGACAGATGGCTATTTATGTAAATTTTAAATTTCAGATATAATACAATAATTTTGATTTAAAAATTAATTATATAAAAAATTCAGCGCTCCTATCTTCACGTGACTTCGTTGTCCACGAATATGGTCCATTGGAGATTACTCCGCGTCGTTGGTGAAATTGTGTGAATGCATGTCTGGCGTTTAAGCTTTTTATTTATTTGGATAGACGAGCTGAGGCATGGCCCATTGGAGATTGTGATAGTTGCATCAGAATTTTGGACATTACTAGCACTGCATGACGACAAAATTTCAAAAATATCACCCTACGCGAAATAATTCTACTTCTGACCCCGTTCCGACCGCACGACCTCTGGATGACCGACACGACGTTAGATGCGTGCGGTTCAAGATCGACGATCAAGCTCTGATCAAGTTGTGCGTTCGAACCGCACGATCGCATCAGAGCACGCGACATGTGATGCCGACCGCACGATCGCATCAGGCCGCATTTGTTGTGTGATGTTCACGAGCGCATGTCTGCTCTGCCGACCACGCGTGCTACAGTGCAATCGTGCGATCCGACACCGCAAAACTCGATTGTAACTTGATCGTGCGGTGCCGAACCGCACGACTACGTACATGTCGGCCATCCGGAGATCGTGCGGTCGAAACGAGGCCGTTGAAATTGTTTCGCGTAGGATGTTATTTTTGGAATTCGTCGCCATGCAGTGCTAGTAATGTCCAAAATTCTCATGGGTGATGAGGAGGATTTTGATTGATGCCTGGCTACGCCCGAGGCTCGAGGCTTCTTCTACGTCTAGTGTTGGAAACATTTCCTCGACGCTTCAGATTCGGCCGGCACTTTCCTGTTGTGAGAAGATGGGATAGTTCTTGGTTGGCAGTTTGTTCGAAAGTGTGACGCTTGTGCATCTATTTCACGAAAGGCATTGTACACGATCGTAGTACAACCTTCACAGACGATGCCTGATAGGTGTTGTCAATAGGGGCCATCTTGCCATTTCTCTCCTACCGTGCTATGCACAAAAGCAGCAAAGCTACACAGTACGTAAGCAAATCTCTGATGTTTAGCAAATACAAAAAAAGGTGGACCGACTTGGCGCAGTTATCCAGGCACACAATGATGTAGCAACAGATCAGTACCACAGGACAGTGGATTTAAACGACTCAAATCAACTTACATGGGATTGTATGGTCCGTGACGAGTTAACCGGCAAAAGGTCGGTCTGATTTGCCCTCCACCAAGGTTACGTTGATCGGCATTGACCTGACCGGAGATGACAGTGTGATCACGCGATATGCTACGTCATCCAGAAAGAGCATATATGCTCAATCAACCATCACTGGAATGACCAGCAGATGCCAAAACAGTTCCCAGAAACAACATTGTGAAGCTCGCCTCTCTGCTATGCTTCTGAATAAATTAGCTATAACTGTTGGGGAAACTCCTCCATGAAAATGCATATTCGAAAATACCCTATTTGGGTAATTGTTCGAAAAGCTCCTCCAAGAAACAGAACACCCTAGAATATTTAACTAGGACTGAGCTTATGGCTCGTGACTTATACTATAGTAACTAGCTTTTAAATTGTATGTTTTTTAAGATATAATCAACAGAAAAATTATAGTAACAAGTACAATAAGTTTAACTGTACCAGCCAAAATCGTATACAATTATTTTACTCTACGTAATGCCTCTCACTAACAACCAGAATTCAAAAATTTGAACCATAAGTCGAAGCCCAAAAGAACCCACCCCAAATTTTCTCTCCAGTCCCTCAATCCAACCAAGCCCATACCATGGAGTAATAAACTTCGGAGCAACATCTTCAACTTCATTGCAATTTGCAAGTGCAACGTCTCGTTCAGGATAAAAAGTCCAAAACTTCAGCCAGCTTTGGCAACCAAAACAACTAAATTCACTTAACCAATAGTAAACATTTTGGTGAAAAAAGGTTCCACTGTTCTCCGTGCCTTGCTGCGGTATAATTGGAAGCAGATGAATGCAGCAATGTCATCTTTGTTTGGTAAATATCGATCAACACAACAATTGAATTCAGTAGCCTCCAAGAATTTGGAATACATGGATAATTGGATCAAATAATTAAAAATTTACAATCTGATAATTAAATGAGTTCTTGGTGTATTGATGATTATCTATAGCGTGGCAAAGTTGTATTTTATGAATGTCCTGCACTATTTGGTAGTTACCTATTAAGAGATCTTTTACACAAGAATCAAATTTAAGTACTTAACAACCCCATAAACTGACAACTACATGAAATGAAACATACTATTTCATCTAACAATGGCTTCGGGTAGCATGGCAACGCATATTTTATTTATAGTTCCATGCTAGTTACTACTAAGATTTCACCCACAAGATAACCAAATACTACATAGATTCCATGTCACCAGAGAAGGTTTTCATATCATATTACAATTACTAATCCAAATCAACATGACTTGGCTTAATCACTACTTAGAGATAACAAAATTGGCCTTGCCATCAACAGTAATTACAAAACTGGTCGTTACTCATGAGTATTCAATGTCCATATACAACAGTAACTTGTGAGGAAATCATCATTTAAGAACAGAATCAAATGCATGAAAATAATATAAGGACAAACTTTGTGAATTGCTTTTGCAGGATAGACCACAAGAATCATATAATCCAGTTTTACAAACTGGATCAGGGAAAATTTAGAAACAACTATTAATATCTATTTTTTTTATCAGTCACTATGGTGGATGAAATCTGAGGACTCAGGATCTTACTCAAAGCTTCTTATTAAGTATAATTAGCATCTTGCAAAAGAACTATGGCATGACTGCAAAAAATCATAGTATCCACATTGAATGCCTTAATTAGATTAAACATACTTAACTCCCACATGCATATGGCCTTCATATGGAACCCACTAAATACATGTTGAGTTGCTGACCAATGCCAACTTGCAACGCTAAATAGTTAACAATATTGGTAACATAACTTGGTTGCAAAAGTAAAATTTCATTTACTGAGGAAGGATATAAGGGAAGAAAAGGTAAAAGATCATCTCGAAATCATAGGATGACATGAATATAGCAGCGAAATTTGAAAGCAAGAATGGCATATATTTCGAAACGGAGGGAGTACATTTTATTCATGAAGCTCATAATACATCTTTTTAACTTTTTGCTTCATTTTAGTGCATTTTCCAATTTTGCATAGATCAACACAGCAAATGGGCAGGATCTTACCCAAACCTTCTTATTTGATAGGATTATGAGAGGACACCTTTAGAACTTGATCTGTATGTAAAGGCATTGACGGATTATAAGCTGATAGTAAGTGCTATTGTAGTTGGACCAAATCATGCTTGAGACCTGCCTTTTTCTTTTTGTTGAGACTTGAGGCACTTGAGACCTGTCTTTAATGAAACTATTAAGTGTGGATTTTAGTCTTACCAAATCTCACAAAACCATTTCTTGCTGTCTAATTTCAGCACTAAGTTTCCACGTTTTCCATTTTTTTACGTAGATGGTGATGATTTTCTCTTCCATATGATTGTTTGAATTGTACACAGAGAAGCCCAAACTACAGGTTCACCTCTGGAGAACATATATTGGATTCCAGTAGTTGCATATATGATATATGTTCATAGATGTCAAATTCAAGCACAAGCACTTCAACTACAGCAAGCGGACACAAAATAAGTCCCATTCCTATCATTTTGAACTTAATCAAACTTTTCATCTGCTCAGAATATTTCAAGAAGTACAGAAAGAATTGGCCTCTGAATCATGATTTTTCTTTATACGCTGTCTCTGCCATTTCAATTTCACACTGAAGCTACCATTGTACCAGGGATCAACTGTTAACTTTATCATACTAACCATTACGTTTTGCCTTAAAAAATTATGTTTTACCACCAGGATGGGTTCATGGTGGTGGGGAGTGGGGACTAGGGAGTCCCAACTCCCAATTGTTTTTGAAAGACGGCAAGAGGATTGCCGTGATTAATTAAAGGAAAGAAACAGTTGTTATAGTGACCAATTACAAAAGAAAAAGAGCACTCAAATCAACATTATGTTATAGTCCAAACTTCTAATTATTTGGCCTAGGTTCAAATCATAAGCCAAGTAGGGGCAAAAGATCATCTTTTGGGGAAGAAACTACCATTATGTTTGCCTTTTGAACAAAAAATTCAACATGTACAAAGTATATTGTGCCTTTATCTATATAGCATTATTTAACCTTAGACTCTTACAGTGAAACTGGCTGTTTGAAGGCATAGGGTTAGAGAAATTCAGTAACAGTGTAGGGAAAGTGAATGCAAACTTTTACCTTTTGAGGAGAATGAGCAAGGAATGATGGTAACATTGGTCACACAAAATATGGGAATGCAGATGAGCTCGTGTTTATTTCAGCAGCACTGTGTACTGAAAACAACAAAGTGGAACATGTCAAGTGCAATGTAAAAGAAACAATAGCAAAAAGGAATAAATACTTTTGCTATTTCTAAACTGAAATATGAGTTGACACACAAGATTTCCACTTGAGCAAAATTCAGAAAGATTTCAACAAGATAACTGCAAGCTAAGATCACTTTTCTCATCAAACACCTATTGTTATACGTCAGGACATATCCTCTTGACACCAAGGACAGAAATGCATATCCTCTTGACAGCAAGGACAGAAACCACACATATTATGCCATAATCAGGAGTTCAGAACATCTGCTCTTGATACCAAAGGCAGGGGATATACCGATTACATGTACATATTTTCAAGTTATAGCAGCTTTCATCGGTTCCATCAGTGCTGGTAAAATGAGGACAACTGGACAAGACATCAGGCTCAAGAATGACCGTAATACCTGGTAACCTTAAAATGCAAAACTTGCAGCTTCGTTGAGCTCACTTCACTTCATTCTGCTGGCTGCAGAAGGGAAGGCCATTTATCATGAAATAGATCAACTAACAAGAAACATCAAACAAAATGGACAGTTTGAACAAAAAATTGCATTTTTTTTAAAAAAAGAAGAGCTTCACATTGGAAAAATATATGTAGGCTAGCATTTGGGATGAGAACAAAGCTTTTCCCTTTTGATGGTTGGAAAGTAGGCATTAGCTCATTTAGTTCAGCTTTATAAGGGAACAAGTTGAATTCATGATTCCTTAAAAAAAATTTGAGTTCATGGTAAATTTTCATCATGTTTCTTTTGTGAATCAAGCAAATCAGACCCTAGCTCACTCAGGCTTGGTTAGCCATGGTTCATTAACAAAAAAGAACCCAATAAAGAATTGATGCAGCAATATAGTGGGGGAAGCATGCTCAGCTACGTTTGCAAAAAATATTAAGCTTTCCAAGCTTGCAAAAATGTGAAGTTGCCTAATCTTATAGAAAAAGCTTCCAAAGTAAAAAAAAATCCAAAATATAAAATCCAATATGCTACTTGATTGGTGGCTTGGCAGGTGTGGAAGCATAGGAATGGCTGTATTTTTTACGGGGTCTCTCCTAATGTCAGCACTGTTTTGCAATACATTAGAGATGAGGCCAAGTTGTGATGTCTGGCGGGGGCCAAAGACCTTTGTACCATTTGGCCATAGGTGCTGTGTTAGTTTTTGGTCGGTGGGGATGCCCTTAATGTTGACCTTTTGTTGTTAGCCTCACCTTTTTTGTGGGGGTTGTACGAGTCATCTCAGACTCCTTGTTCTTCTTAATATAATGATGCGCAGTTCTCCTACGCGTTCGAGAAAAAAAAATGCTACTTGAGGTCCTGTATGGTTAGTGTCTTGGTGCATAGGTAAAAGCTCCCATTAGAAGACTCAAATAAGCAGAGGGCAGATGGTAACAGTTATTAAGTAAAATATAAATGATATGGAAGGTCCAAGGGTCAACAAATCAATGGAGGCTCAGGCTAGACAGAGAGGTTATCGAGTGGGATGCGAAGGAACACGGAAGGTCCAAGGGTCCATTAAAATTGCTAGTATTATTTGTTTTTGGCAAAAAAAGGAGGCACAGTAAATGGCCCCTAGAACAAGGTCATTCAAGTTTTCGGAGATTACATAGGGAAGCTATTAAGTGAAATGTGAAGGGATATGGAATGCCAATGAGTTATTTACTAAAATCGTTCTTGTTATTTTGAGAGTAACCACAGCCACAATGTAACATGCAACAGAGCACCATGCAGAAAAAAAATAGTCAACACAAGTCTTAAAAATAGGAATTTCATTGGCCTTTTGAAATCCCTAAGCACAAACAATGCAACTAATTACTAAAAATGCCCATAATGCTTTGGTTATGATATCATTCACATCAACTTCTTTACAACTATGATAGAAAAGTTATAAGTGGAATATGAATGGTATGGACTATGGAAGGTCCAATGAAGAATCTAGCCTCGCCATTATGTGTTAATGGTGAGTTTTGACAATTGTTAACAACCATTTCTGGGACTAATATTTTTCATTGAGTGTGAAATAGATTAGGTCCTACAATAAGGACTTGGGAAGGCATCATGAGTTAATCATCATCAAGTCAAAGTTCGGAAAGGAGATGATCATCATGAGTTGATGAGCATCAAGTCAAGAACCATCACCATCATATATTAATGAAGGGCAAGTGGTGATTTGCATCATGTGTTGATGCATATTAAGATAAAGACCCGAACTTGAAATGAAGATGTTAGTCATCAAGCTTCAACAGGATGTGCAAGACAAATGTGTAACTAGCATAGGGGAAAAATGTGTTCCTAATCTTTTACCGGTCTCGGTGTTTGGTTAGAAGACCGAATTGCTAATATAAGTTGGCATACTATTAAAAGAAGTCTTGTCTAGTAGTTTGAATCTCATCATGTATGGATAGCTCAATCATATTTACTCTAACTCTCCATGGTATTATTGAGTTGCATGCACCAACTAATTCATCCAAAAGCTTAAGTTGATGAGGAAATGTGAGCAATTCACTTATACTTCAACACTCCCCTTCACGTGTAGACTCTCTCAGGCCTAAGACGTGGAATAAAAGTAAACTACAATTATTTTTATTTAATTGCGTCAACCGGGTGTCGAACTCAAGACCTTTTGGCTCTGATACCATATTGAGTTTCATGCATCAATCAATTCACCCAAAAACTTAAGCTGATGATGAAAAGTGGGCAATTCACTTATACACTTCAACAGGCATGATGTTTAGATTTGCGAATGTGGTTTGCAAATAGTTGAAACTCATGCATAATTCTTGAAATATGTGACTTAGGTTTGCAAATGTGTTTTGCAAATGGTTTGACTCCATATCCCTAAACTTTGTCATGATTCTAAAGTGTGAATGTGATTTGCAACTTGTTGATAATCATATTTTGACCTTTGGATGCATGTTACTACGATTTGTGAATGTGTTTTACAAATGTCAAAGTACATACATATATCTTTGCGGAAAAAGCAAGTGTAGTACGATCGGGGTTCTATGTGAGCGGTCGGACTGACTGGTGGTACGACTAGTTTTGTGTGAGCGGCTGGATCGGCCGGCGGTACAAACGGCTCTGCGTTTGTAAATTTTGGTCCATCTTTATAAAATTCTTCTTGATTTTGTATCTACTTATCATGTGCGGTGATAGGCTTGGACTTATATTATTAAACAAAGGGAGCATATTGGTTTATCATGCCATGGCTTTTGGCAAAATGATGTCGAGAGTTGAGTAAATGGCACACAGAAAAATGCTTGTTCAAATCATCCAAGGTAAGGTATAAAAATTCTCGACTATGATGTGAAGGAATATGGAAGGTCCAATGGAAGTCCAATAAGGCCCCGTTTGGAACAAAGGAAAGTGAAGGATTTTTGGAGGATTTAGGAAAAAAATTTATACAAGGCCGTTTGGAACAAATGAATAGCCCTTAAGAATTCCTTTGAAATTCAAAACGACGCTTTTGAAGTTTTTCTGTGTTTTCAATTCCTGTACGAATCCAAAGGACATGACACCCCAATTCCTGCAATTTTCCTATTCCGACGTTTTACAATTCTTGCGTTCCAAACAAAGCCTAAAATTGTTGGCAATGTACTAAGCGGTATGTTTGCTGAGCAAGAAGTTTGTTCATACCACCAATGAGCATAATGCCATTACTTTTACTACGATCTCATCTCACATCGATTCAAGCAAAAAATTTCCATGAACAAAGCAAACTAGTGTGGGACAGTAACAAGAGACCCACACCATGAGCAGGGGGTACCAAGGTATTACTTGATTACAAACAATATCATGGTTCAGAGGTCGGATCTCGTCGGTTTATAGTCAACCCAATCTAGACAGGGAAATACTATTGTCCGGTTTTCACACCGATTTAGTTCCAATTTATTCCAAGTTGCTCCGATTTGTACCGAGTTAGACTAATTTCCGGTTTTCCGACTAAATTCCGGGAATTGTCGAGTTTCAACAAGATGGGGTCCGAAAAATTGACCTACTCTGCTTTCTTGTTTGTTGAACCTTGAACAACATCAATAGATACTCCTTTGTTGTGGCGAGGAAACAATGTAAAGTACCACCCTAAATCATAGTAAGGCATTTCAGCCAAAGGTACTAGTTAGATGCATTACGGTAAGGTCATGGCGCACAGTATCATCATTGGATGGTGATTGGCAGAGTATAGGTAGTTGTAATGGCAAATTGGTAATCAAGATGTCTATGCACACCACAATATGATTTGTTCACACCAATAGGACTGCTCACATCACCAAGGGGCACAATCCCTTTGCTTTTGTTATGACCTTGTCCTCGCATCAAACTCTTAATAATTATGCATTCAAGGTATATGCTTGCAATCCAAAGCTCTCAAAGTCTCAATCAAATGTTCAATGGATAAAACAAACTCATGTGATGGCAGCAACAAGTAGCTCGCACCATGAGAAATAATTTTGTAACTCTTGACTACATGTGCAAAAAAAAGGTACAGTGATGCCCTCAATAATGATAAGGATTTGTAGCCAAGGCATTTAGTCATAAGGTCATTGAGCACAATAGAGTGGCTGATGAAGCTAGGATACTGGTATGCATAGGCACCCCCAAAATTCCTTCCATGCAAACTGTACTCACATGGTTTCGGCCCAACTCGACGCCACATAGACTTGATGTGGCTAGCTGCCTCGTTAGCATTAGGGTTAAGAGGGAGGGGCGCATGATGGAATATGACACTTGGCGGCAATGGGATTGGGAAATTAGTTCCCATCTTAAACCTATCCCACCGTCAGTTTGCCTAAAGCGCATGGCGAGCTCGCAAAATGGAAGCTCTCGCTATTGAAGTATAAGTGAATTGCCATCTTTTCTCATAAGCTTAAGCTTTTGAGTGAACTGGCTGGTGCATACAACTCAATATGGTATCAAAGTCAAGAGGTCTTGAGTTCAAGACCCGGTTGACGCAATGAAAAAAATAATTATAGCACATTTCTTTCCACGTCTTAGGCTTGAGAGAGCCCACACGTGAGGGGGAGTGTTGAAGTATAAGTGAATTGCCCACCTTTCCTCATCAGCTTAAGCTTTTAGGTGAACTGGCTGGTACATGCAACTCAATACTCGCACATTTACGGCTACTTGTCAGCCTCGAGCCAACGGCAAAGAAGGCCATGCCTTCCCGATATCATACAGGGAGCAGCTATTGGAGTATGCTCCTGCCATCTTTTGCAAGTGCAAGGCGAAGGCGGCTTGATGGATTTCTTGGAGCGATACCAACCCTGGGAGGAGGTCCTGACTTGCGCAAAAGCTCAGGTGAGTCAATTGGTTTCTGATTGAGTAATTTGGATTCTTTCATACTAGGGGCTTTGATTTGGCTTTTAATTTGTGATGGAATTTTTCTTTTTCCTTGGTTAGGCTGGGGGATAAATATTATGAAGATGGTTTGACCCAGAGACACCTCCATTTTTTAAGGAACTTTTGATTGATCTACGCAACATAGTTAGGGGACTTAGGAGTGAGATCATGGAGCTGAGAGCTTGTGTTCATGATGGGGACGTGCAGCTGCAAGAGTTGATGGCTGTTCATAACATAGAGTTAGGTGCTTGCAGACGAACTGTCAACTGTGATTAAAAAAGAGACTGCAGTAGTTGATCTAAGTGGCAAGGTGAGGAAGTTAGAAAAGGAGAGAATGGTGCTCATGTTAGTGTTGGTCGAAATCATTGATGTGTTTGCTGCTACGATGTTGAAGTGGTGAACACAGAGTTTTAGATGTAAGCTCACCGATTATGTTTTCGACTATGTCGATTGCAATGAATAGTTGTGTCTTTATGAACATTGATAACCATGATTTCAAGACATGGCATGTGAAATGGAGATAATTTGGCACTGACATGAGAACAAGGGAAATGGAGATAATTTTAGCACGTGACATAGCACACAAATAGACATAAGTTCGATCCATCACATAACACATGTGGCCTCAAGTCTGGGACATAACAGCACATAAATAGCCTTAAGTCTAGCACGTCAGAACACACAAAAAGCCATAAGTCTGGCACAACATAAGACACAAGTAGCCATAGCTGGAGTGACAAACAACACAAGATGGATGTCATATCAAACATCGAACAAAAGCACTGGAAGATTTCTGGCACTTCCTGCTGCAGGTTTCTTCTTGGTAGGTTCCTGGGCTTTAACTTGAGCACTGGCAGTCCCAAATGTCACATTGACTGTAACCCTAAAACTGGCTTGTGATGCTGGCACCATTGCCTCAAGATTTAGTGATGTTGAGCCACCTTGTAATGTAGCCACTCTTGTTGTAGCTAAAGTCCTGACCATGTTCTGGTTTCTAGGCTACAAATGTATGGTTAGCTTCTTTTGGAAAACAGAGTTGGAAATGAAACATATTAACATGGGGGGATAACTTAAGACTATTTAGCGAGGTTCCAGTTCTATCACAGTGGGCTAATTCTTTGCTAGTGCACTTCCTCTTACTCTTCAAAGAGGTTAGGCTTTGATCTATGCTAGCCTTCCTCTTCCCCATGCTTGTTGAGCTTACCATTGCATTTGGTGGTCCTGCTCTAGACTGTTGACTTGCATTTTATGATGGTGTTTCTGAGGATTTTCCCTTTCTCTTCTCACAAGCAGATCTATTGTGTCTAGTACCTTTGCATTGGACACACCTTATGACAGTTCCCACCTTAGAAAATCGAGTGCTTTTGGGATTCTCATGTGGTTCTCTAGTCCTTGCTTTCTTGGGTTTGCATAGCATCTTTATATGTTTTGGTGGCACTGACCTGGGTCTATTAGAGGTAGGCCAGGTATGCATGCCCTCCACATGCTCAAGGCAATGCTCATAAATTTTCTTAAACTCATCTATAGAATAGCAATTGGCAATGTAATCATCTAGACTGTTGGTTTTTAAGTATATGTAGGAAATTGCATGGGGGCATGGTAGACCAGATAATTGCCAATACCTGCAACTGCAGGTTCTATTCTCAAGGTTTACTGTAAACCTGTGATCATGTCTAACTTCAAATGAATATTTACCATTGCTAATTGCATGACATATTCCAGACTCAGTGGTGTTTGCCTTCAGTTTCTTGAAGATGTCGGAACAAATTGTGCCTTGCCACCTATCAGCTTTAGTTCTGTTTTCTTGTACCCTAACCATCACCTTGCATCTAATTGCCTCACGCATGGTAATTATTGGCAGAAACCTTGCTTCAACTATCCACTTGTTAAAAGATTCACATATAGTGTTGTCTACAGAGTCACAATTAGAACCTAATCTGAACCAAGCCCTACACCATTTGTGTGGGTCTATGTTCATCAATGCTTTGGGTACAAGGCCTAACCTGTACCCAGCCTTCTCCTCCAGGCTTGAGATCATTGACTAGCAGACTACAAAACCAGTCCCATGAATCGTTTGTTTCCTTGTCTACCACTGCCCAGGTGATTGAGTACATCTGGTTGTTGGCATCCCTGCCTAGGGCACATAGAAACTCACCCTTTGTTGCTCCTTTGAAAAAGCAACCATCCAGACCAATTACCTTCCTACAGCCAACAAGAAAACATTTCTTACAAGCATCAACGCATACATAAAATCTGTGGAACACAGGGTCATGGAAGTCAGGATGCAGCTTGACCACTACTGTGCTACCAGGGTTGCTCCTCAGTAGCTCAAGTTGGTAATCAAACACCTTGCTATATTCACCCTTCCGTGAGTCAACCAATCTCTGCATGCTATATTCACCCTTCCTTGAGTCAACCAATCTCTGCATGCTATATTCACCCTTCCTTGAGTCAACCAATCTCTGCATGCTATATTCACCCTTCCTTGAGTCAACCAATCTCTGCATGCTATATTCACCCTTTCTTGAGTCAACCAATCTCTGCATCACTATGGATTTTGCTCTTTTGACCTGAGATAGGTTCACACATGCAAGCATTTATTCTTGGACAGTGGCCTTCAGGTGTTGCAAACTCCATTAAGGGTTTGTTGTGATCAAGCTTTGATACTTGTCATCTATTCTATTTGAGGTCACCAGTTTGTTGCCTCTTCTAAGTGGGAAAGTGTGTTCATCATTGAAGGAGGTAATTTGCCAGCTCTCAGGCCTAAGAGGTCAGGGACAACAAACATACCCAGGGACACCCTGACCAGTCACACTTTATGAGGTCCACAACATTCTTTGCACATTACATATTACCATGTTAACCATAGAGATTCACAAGTCGAGGGTTCCTTGTTAAGGATCTACCCATAACTATTGCACAAAGAAGAGCATGTAGGAGCAAGATTCTTAACTTCAAGGGCTACTGCTCTTCACACCACCAATGGGTCTATCCACACTTCACACCACTGATGGATTTTTTCACACCACCAATTGGGTCAATTCACACTACCAAGGGGTCTATTCACACATCACAACACTGATGTGTCTGGTCACACCATCGATGAATCTATTCACACCACAAGGGGTCTTTTCACACATCACACCACCGATAGGTCTGTGCTACCATCAATGGGTCTATTCACACTGTTATGAATATTGTGTGTATACTGAAGAGGCCCAATAGGTAACATATATAGGGAGTATAATGGGATATTACAGAGAAATATGCCATATACGGATGAGTAAACCTAAACATATAAAGAAACAACTAAAACAATCATATTATATTTCTAATACCCTTAACACCCCTTTAAATGCAATAGCATTACATTTGAAAAGAGTTCACTAAAATAATAAAAATCCAAAGTCCGAGTCTTGATAATGTCATCGTAGCGTGCAGTTCTTGAAAAAAAAACTGTCAAATCAAGCCGAAGAAGAATAGATAGAAGCATGACGGCGCGGATCGAAACCTAAGACAGTAGCGGCGCAACGCACAAGGTGTAGAAGAAGCGTGGCAGCCTTAGAAGCTCGGGGCGGCGGCTAGAGAAACGGCGACATCATAACGACTTCTACGATCTGTACGCGGCTCAGAGAGAAGAGAAGTGGCTGCTGTTATGGAAAACAAAATTCCTACACTTCTATGACTGACAATAAATTTATGGACTCGTATGGCTTAGATGAACTGAAAAGTAAAAGACTACGGACTTGAGATGAACACAAATGGAAGACTCAAAACAAAACAGGACTCAAACACTGTAGACTTAGTAGTAAATACTAATACTACCAGTAGCTAACTAGAAGCCAACAAAAGTATCCATTCGGCCACCACCTCCCGCACGCATACTGCCTTAAAAGCTCTCTCCCTCCCGCATGTGAGCACAAGAAGAGACTAAGGGAGGCGACGTCAGGTGACGGGAACAGGGGTGGGGCCACCGCACCCGTGAAGCAGAGCGGTGGATCCAAGAGGGTGGCGGCAACCCAAGGGCGGCGGCCCAAGAAGGCGGTGGCTCGGGAAGGGCAGCGATGGCTCAAGAAAGCCACCGAGCCGTTGCAGCGTCGCGGCGCGAGGAGCGGCAGATCCGGAGGCGTGGGCGCACCACGCATGCGCTGTGGCGCTCTGGCGCTTCAACCGGATCCGGGGCGACAATGCTAGAATCTGGGACGGTGGCATCCGGGAAGGGCAGCGGTGGCCCGGGAAGGCCAGCTCCGAGCCGCTGTGCGTGCGAAGAGGAGCGACGGATTCAGGAGGGCGCGGGGCTCGGACACCATGGCGGTGCCCGAATCTGGGGCGATGGCGCCTGGATCCGGGCGAGAGGTGGCCCGGTAGGAGGTGGCCGAGTGCCTTCCCACTAGATCCGGGCAAGCCATTGTCGGGGAGGCCAGATCCAATGCAGATCCGATCGCATCCAGGGTGGTGGCGGCTGGATCCGGCTGCGCGGCTGCGACGTCGGGGAGATGGCGAAGCGCATGCGGGGGGTGGCTCGGATTCGGACGGCGACCGTCTCCCGTCCAGATCTGGCGAGCGAAGATCGACAACAGCAACGAGCATGAGGACTGACCCAGTGAAACATCCAGTCTGGTGGAGATGCAAACGGCAACGACCGAAGACGACAGCGGCCACAAGTGAGGGCGGCGGCGGTCTAGGACTTGAGGCAGCCTGATCTGGCGTGAGCAGGCAGCGACATGGAGATGCGGATCTGGATGGCGGCCGGAGAGAGCCGACGTGATGACGACGATGTGGATATGCAGCGAAGCCATCGGCGATCTGAGAGCGACGGCGGCTAGAGACGAGGCGGCGACAGGACGGCATAGCCCAACGAGGTGACCACCCCTGGGAGCGGAGATCGATCCTCCCAGAGGGCAGCAACAACGGTAATAGATCGAGGTTAGGGTTTAACCTAGATTCTGATACTATGTTATGAATATTATATGTATATTGAAGAGGCCCAATAGGTAATATATATAGAGAGTACAATGGGATATTATAAGGAAATATGCCATATACAGATGAAGAAACCCAATCATATAAGGAAATAACTAAAACAATCCTATTATATCTCTAATACCCTTAACACACACCACATGTTTGCCTAATCCCCTTGCTTCGATTACGATCCCATTCGCACATCATACTCTTAACAATTATGCATTTAAGATATTAATTGTGATCTAAAGCTTTAAGTGAAAGTGCTTACCAAGGGAAATGGACTCATGGGGTGGAAGCAACAGGTAATCCGCATCATGCGAAGCATGTAAGTCCTTGATGAAAACAAAAGCATTAGATATTCCTTGATTATTGCATGCAAACAATGTAAAGGCCTCAATGACGATGAGGTGTAATGGGGCCAAGGGTGCTAGTAAGATGCATGCTTGTAAGGTCATGGCGCACAATCTCATCATTGGTGGCGAAAAGGTGAAGAATGGAGTCAATATATTGGATTTCAAGGTTGAGCTATGTGATGGTATGTAATGTATTATGTATAGGCAGGTGTTTTAGGGGGGTACAATAAGGGTAGAAAATGGGGTGTTACTTCATGGGAGTTGTACTCAAGCTATTTTAGAATTGGATAAATGATCCATGCTATTTTAGCCATTGGATTACAAGCTCAATCCCACATAGGCTTGGGTAAATTATAGCAAAAGGATAAAATATCTCTAGTGAAGCTTAAATCCATCACACCTCACTAAAACAAGCAAAACGACTCAAGAACCACCCTAGAAGACATTTAACTTACCTCTTAGGGAAATCCCTACCTTTTGACTTTCCGAGATAACATGCCTTACCCTCGGAGGAAAGCCCCAAAATGCCCCAACCTCGAATTCACTTGAAGATCTCTTGCCTTGGAGTATCCACTTTGAGAGGCACACAACATACTTTACACTTCACACACTACCATGTCAACCATAGTAAGGTCTATAGGTAGGTGTTTCCTTATTTAGAATCTACACATAAGTATTTCACAAAGAAAAGTGTACAGGAGCAAGATTCTTGATCTCATGGGCTACAACTCTTCAAGGGGCCACACATAAAGGATTTGCCCCTAACCCAACAATGGCCCCAAGGGCAATCAAGGGTATTTTGCCATGCTTTGGCCCGCAAATACCTATGGAAGCAATGTACTCATAAAATGTGTGACTTGTACTTGTAGAGCCCTCGTGAGAAATATCTTTACCAATTAAATTTCAATCCTATGTACAGTAGGGTTCTACAATAAGGTTGAGTATGTACAAATACTCTATGTCCACTCTCTTTCTAGAAGCGAGGCCATTACATGGCTACTTCTATCCTATTCTCTTCACATCTCATGTGCACTTGTGCTCCAAAGCAAAATGCTGATTCTCCTAGCTCCCTCAATCAAGCTCAAAGAATTATTTAGACATTACACTTAAGTGAACAGGAATACTTCACCAAACAGAAAGAACAGTAAAAGCATCATTCTTTAATCCATAGATTAACCACACATGCAATAAGGTTTCTACATTGGTTGCATTAGATGTCGTCTCAGCTAACATGGAAACATAGCGAATTCAATATCCACCATATTAAGTACTAAGGAGCCCAGCTGAAGTCTACAAACCAGCAAGGGTTATGCAACAGAATACCTTACTAGGAAACATCTAGCGTACCAATAAAAACTGCATGTGCCTAGCAATGTCGAACTGTAGATTAACCACAATGGAAGGACATCAGGTTCAAACCCCGTCTCTATCATGCAGTAGTTCAGCACTTAGAAGTTTGGATCTCATCTTGTACGATGCTTATCAACATATGCCTGTGATGAAATAAGCAGAGAGAGTCAATCATATGAGGCTAATGGCTAGATGTGTCATTGACCTACAAATTCAAGATAGTTTACCTTCACAAGTTTTTCTATCTTTGTTCCAGAGGCGGTTATATAATTACTTATCAATTCTTCAGAAGCTGGTACTTGATGTGGCTCAAGTGAAGCGAGAACCTTATCAACAGATTTTTTCACTATCAGTTTATGAGCATCTTTACTCAGATTGCCTTCCTTCCAAATTGGTTTCACTAACTCCTTCACATGTTCTGCCAAATGAAAACGGAAGTCTCTTGTTTTCTCATTGTTAATTGCTGCATCATTTTTTCTTTCACAAGCTTTCACCCTATTATCACCTTCCAGACTAGAGCTGTGTCCCCTATCAGATGCAATCAAGACTGCAAATTCGTTTGATGCTTTGGCAGACATATGCCTTGCCAATTTGTCATCACGATTCAATAATTTGTCAGTATTTCCACCTACAATAACATTCTCATCTGTATGCTGACTTGAAATGCTGCAGGATATGTTCGAGGGCTTGAGATTATTTATACTTTCAACTTTGGGAGGGTCAATACTGTCAACAAGCGGGTCATATTGACTTGCTGTACTACCAGGAAAACTAGGTACAAAAGGAACTGATGTTATCCAAACCTCATCCTTGATTGGGGAAAGGAGCCCAGATGACACGGCAGTAGGTTGAGGTGAACCGCTCACAAGTAACGCAGGCCTAGAAGTACGACAACCCTGGTCAAAATCAACATCTTTATGGAGACCAACCTTCTCAATACCAGGTGTTAACTGATGAAGGGACTGCATTCCTAGGTGAGAAGTTGCTCGGAGAGGTGGGCTACCCAAGGAATGATCCGAGCTATCATGGCCTGGATTTCTGAATCCTGTTAAATTATGTGAGCTGTATGTGGCACGCCTTGAACTATGCTCTTTCTGATGTTTTTGGGGAAGATTCTCTGTTGTTCCACCATAAGCTGATAACTTCTCATTAGGTTGGAGAGAATAAAGTGAAATAGAAAAGTCAAATGGTTGATACCGATCATCAGGATTTAACGGTTCAGGGTAAGTTCTTGAGACATGAGAATCACTTATGCTGTTTCCTGTGGTCACATCAGACTGCAGCTTTCCTCCATCTTGATGCAATCTAGGAAAGGTACCCCTACCATCCAAATAGCTATCCGCGGTCAAACTAATATGACGTCCCATGAAATAAGGTTCATGATTCTTCTCTTGAACTAGTGGAATCTGCCCTAACTCATTTACAGGAGTGGTAGACTCTGTAATCCATGAATCATCAATTCTGACAAACCCCCCTTGTGAAACCTTTAGCGTGGTAGAGTTATGTTTATCAACGGGATGTGTCAACCCCTTACTATCTTCACCATAAGCATGAATAAGGGTCTTATATATCTCATCTTTGGCCGAACCAGCTAAATTCTCGAACTGAGGCTCTTTTAATTTGGATAAACGCTGTGCTTGAGATCCTTCTTCAGAGCCTGAGCACAGCAGGGAGCAATCAAAAGTTTTTAGATTGCCAGAGCAATCAAAAGTTCGTGACAGCAAGCTATTCTTAACAGATTACCCTATTTAAAAAGTTCATACCTCCATGATTTCCATAGCCAACTGGTGCAAGCACACCAGCCTTTTCTTCTTTACTCCACCGGTTATCAGAACCATAACCCTCTCCTTCGTGAAGAAAAGTGCAACTCTTTCCTTTCTTGCACCGGCCTTGAGCATAAAAGGTACATATTCTGGTAGGTTTTCTGGTTTTATTCTCCAGATCTCCACCAGGAGATGAGCTACTAAATCTATGTTGTGACATGCGTAAAGTGGATTAGTGAATTAGAGACAAAATTGATTGTTTTAAGATGTAAGATAAAAACAGTAAGTCCATTGTCAAACACCACAGCAAGATGAAAATTTTGTTCAAAAGTTCAAAAATTCCTAGTGCACACAGGAGAAGCAATAATAATTAACATACCTCAAAGCATTAGAATCTGCTAGAGTCTGTGAGCCATGAGTACCATGCAGATAAAGACCTCCCATTTTAGAAGTACTATCAACATTCGGATGTACAAGATCGCCATTGCCAGCTTTCTTCAAAAATTCAACATTGTTATGAGGCTGCAGTGTTGGTTTCTTCTCAGCAGTAGTCACATCAATACAACCTAGATGATGCATGTTCACAGTGAGATCTAAGTTTCAGCACATCAACACATTTCATCTAGGAAATCTTCAGTCCTTATTCCTACTAGCTGCTTTGTATTATATCAATTTGTTAATACACTTCATCTCGCAAAAAAATGCTAAACCACTCCAAGTAATTAAAATACCAATACTCGTGGCATGTAGCTGGCATCTCATCTTCGGGTTTTTTTTTTCAGAAGTTGCTACTAACCTACCATAAGTCCATAACCATCCAGCATATCGCTAATCGAAGATCATTCATCACAAGATCCCCTGGGGGCAACCAGTCAAATTTTACCTAAGATCCTTATGACCAGCTCCAGAAACAACTATTGTTGAGCCTGAACTTTGTGGTTTCAAATTTTATTTCCAATTTTGCAAGGATGAACCCCCCAAAGCTGAAAAGTTCTCATCATTTAAAAAAGGTATGTTCTGAGTAAACAAATAAAAATTGATATCCTAGGCGCTAAACGCTAGTTGGGCGGCAGACCGGCGCCTAGCACCTAGGCAGGCTAGGTGGGCCAAATCGGCAAGGCGGGAGGGCACTAGCACCTAGGCGGCCGCCTAGGGGAACAATGAATAAAATGGACATATATGAGGGTTCAATGCACAGAAGCATGGATGTAATGGCTCCAGATAAAAAAGTAATGTACGTATTGACTCAATCAATATCATTGTGAAACCAACGATGAGTAAATATGACTGAAGTTGAAGGATGGAATGACGGCAAAGAACCAGCCAATTATAAATAATACAGGCAAAATTTGGTTCATCGTACTAGCGCTTGTCAAAATAGAGGCTACACACTTTACGCTTACAATTCCCATAATCCCAAGGCAGCTTGTCTTTCTTGCTGTAAAACAGGCGGGACTATTAGATTTGTCCATTTCATCCTTATATTTGTTAACCACGGTGATTTGAGGTGTGAGCTAATCAAACATAAACCAACAAACTTCTCATGATGGAACTATGGCTGGGAAACATGGCATGCAAATCTATTGCATCTCAGTACACAAGCCTGTGGGAACTACCTACTTTTCTGTTGAGCAAGAAGTTGCAAAACAATTAACCGTTTCCCTAACACCACCACGGCATTTATCACTTGATTAACAGAAGGGCATATATTGCAACAATGAGAGGGCACTTCTGCCCTATTTGCAACATAGGTAAACTGTATGGTCAACCAAAATATTATATGCCCCTCGGACAAAATTAGCAACATGAGGGTTTACCCACGGCACTTGCAGTGTTAAGGCGGTTGATCTGATCAATAAAAACTTAAAGTTCCTTATTAAATAGAACTAAAACAAGGAATTTAAATCATTGATCTTCCAGGAATCACTGATACACTCCAAGAAAAGTCAGGGTTTGGAAGCTAATTATCTACACCTACATCACCCATTACGTTAGCACTTATCATAGACCAACAGGCCTCAATCCACATGACGACAAAACTGGCATAATCTAGAGAATAACTAGAAAAGGGAACCAAATGCCTCAAACATCACGCCATTGCTGCATCGCTTTATGCATGGCTCAGCTACTATTATACCCAGCTACCACCTAGTTGTTGCTATACTGCATGAGCTACGCTCCCTATTACAAACATGCTTTTAGCTCTTACATTTTATGGCAACTAATAGTACCGATGACACGACACGCGCACATTGCTACAAGCCATCTAGCTACCCATACTCAGCTGCAAACCTTCATCCTAATCCATCTATCCAAAACAGTATAGCAGACTCAGCAGCATATATGCACACCAAAAGGCTCAGTATGCAACTCAGCATTCCAAGGCAAACCCTAAATAACTTCATGCCAAAATTATAGCCTTCTGCCACAGCTCCAAACCACCATAATCCCAAATCACCTCCACAGCACCCCTTCCACACAACCAAAACAAATCTAACAAGTAACAGACACATCATCAATATCAAATAATAACAAAAAAACCAAGCATAAAAAGGAACATGTATATTTCCTCCATTTGCGTCTCCTATCCACACCTTGCCTGCACGAATCTAACATTTCGAGTAATCACGCAGCAACCAAACCAGAAGCAACAAATGAACCAGTAAAGCATGCATGAAGAGAGCGATCATAGAGCTATACCCTTGGCGTTGGGCGAATCCCTAACCCTCTTCAACCCCACCCGCTCCGCCTTCTTCTTCGATGGCCCCATAGTCTCCATGTCCACCTCCAAAATCTCATCCGTCGCCGGCAACCCACCCCCGGGCCCGGCGCTCGCCATCCGGAGGCTAAGCTGCCGCGGCAGCGCCGAGAAGGGTTTGGCTGGAGTGGGCTGGGGTTGGGGATGGGGAGATGCGGCGGCGGCGGCGGCGTGTGTGGGGGGATTGGGAGCAAAACCTCGCCGGTCGATTCAGTTTCTGTTCTCTCCTTTTCACGCCTTTTCCATTCCCCTTGCCACGGCGGCGATGTCGCCTCTCGCCTGCTATAAAGAGGGCCCTTTTCCGCCTCTACCTGTTCGCATGCATCCGTGGAGCTGATTGGCGTTTTGTCACTGTGGAATTGCACGGGACAGAATCCTGCACATTGCACATTGCATTGCGTAGGATATTATAAAGAAGGGGTGGAGCATGAGTATATGTGTTTTTTGGTAGGAGTGTAAGTGATGGTGGATGTTGTGGAGGTATACTAGCAAATTCTCTTAACTTATTCTTTGTGTAACTAATTAAAATTCTACATTGCTGTTATCTTTGGTGTAGCATAACTCATCGCTTTTGCTTAAAATGTGATATACGGATACGAGTAGTAGTCACAGGCATCCCACTAGCTTCGGATTATTGGATAAAGTACTTTGAGGACCACTACTCACGTTCTTACTATATCACTCTACAAATTGTAGCTAAGCAGGCTCTTACCACATTAAGAATGCACTTCTGGGATTTTCTTCTTGAGAAGAGAATTACTCATGTTTGGTTAGTTGATTGTGATTTTACCCTTTTTTAATTGACCAAAAAGTTTTAGAGAAGTTTCTCCGATAACCCTAGGTAGCCTATGAGCGGAGTATGGCTAACCCTAAGATGGAGTCGATTCGACCTTTGAGGTCACACCTTCTATCTCGAGGGCCCATAGAAAGACCCTCAACTTCCTTACGATGGCCAACACACTTTGCTAGTAACTCAAAAATGTGATATACAGATACGAGTAGTAGACTCCATCATTAGAGCTCTCAATAGGCTATTACCACATTAAAAGTGCACTTCGGGGCGTCTACTTCCCATCCTAAGATGGAGGAGTAGTATCTAGAGGCCGATCCGATGGATCGCAGCTCTCAATAGGGCGGAGGCATCTACTTCCCTTATCTCTGCAAATCAATAGAATGCCTCAACGAGTCCAGCATCCCACGCCTTTCCTTCTGGAGACACCAAAGCTGGTACACCCAAGGTCTACCCCCAATTAGTTCCTTAGAGTTTCCCACTACTTTTTTCCCACCCCAATCACCCTACGTACCACCTTACGTCTCACCCACACCCTTCGATTTCTTCCCTAGTTTCCCCACTACCAGCCAAACTGATTATCCTACCACTCAATATTCTCAGCCACCACCACAACCAAATTTAGGGACTTATAGGGTGCATATCTCTGTGCACCCAAGGTCAATTCAGGATGCCACCACTTCTGGCGACCTCTACCACATCTACTTTAGTCACCTTAACAACCATCCTTTCTTGAGGTAGGAGGTAGTGCAGGCGCAGGAGGGGAGACCCAACATGAGAGAGATGGTGAGGAGGAGGGTGGTGAGGAGTAGTGATTTTCAAGGATTTGTATCGGTGTATGCCTTTTTTATTTTCATGAAGTAATAGTAATGCCATTGTAGCAGTACTGTTGTTTCTCATGTATCATAGAACATGTACCTTGTATCTATGCTATAATTCTATTATCTATTGATCGTACCATCCTTTTAAGATTTTGTACTTTTAGTTCTCGTATTTGCAATTTTGTATGATATTACGATTAAATACCATGTTCATAGGATTATCAATGTTAATTGTTATATATCATAAAATAGCTTATGCACTCCTGTTCATATCCAACATATTATTACCATCGTCTCTTTTATATTGATATTGTAGCTTATGCACTCCTATTCATATCCAACATATTATTACCATCCTCTCTTTTATATTGACATTGTAGTTTACTTCTCAACATGATTAAGTATGCAAGTAACATTTCATGCTAGCTATAAGTAAAATAAGTATTATCTCTTAAGGTAGATAACTATATCTTACCTAGGTCCAAATAGCTAGAAATTGGACCATTTCAATAGGTCTCCTTTACTTATCTTCTCTAAGCACAAAGAAAGAAAGTGATATGTCCATCTCATAATATAATGAATTATAAAACAACCTAGTACTCGGGCATGGTGCTCAAGCGTACTCAAGAGGTGAAACCCTGAGCGGTCCCAAACATGTTGTTTGGGTGATCTCAAAAGCGAGATCTCGAGTGCACATAGGCGTACATATCCAAGATAGTTGATAGGTCGCACTCAGAGGCAAGCCCTGAGCATTCCCAAACATGTAGTTTGGGCGACCTTGAGAGAGGGTTCTCAAGCATTCCTAGTACGAGAATCCAGGGTTGGTTCTTTTTTGCGAGTATTCTCTTCTTGGTATTATTTGCTAAATGGATAGCTGATAAACAAGAATAAAATTCAAAGTGGGGAAGTAGCATTCTAAAAGTAGAAATTATAATTAGACATTGTCTCAAAAAGTGTTGATTCAATCACAACAGAGACTAAAATTTCTAGCTCACTATTAAATGTATCTTAGGAGTTAAATTGCTCACACTTGGAATGAAGCAACTCGCAAAAATTTATAATTAAATTAAACTGGTCAAATGCATAGTTGTAAGCATTATATTTTGTCTTAAGAACGAAATAATACCAAGAATATTTCAAATGCCTGCAGGATGGGTGACCATAACCAAGCAGGGTAGCTAATTTGGGGTTAGCTGTCTAGGAACCAATAGAGGAAACCAAGACAGCAGAGGACAAGGGTAATTCCACTCGCTCCACCCCTACCCCCATGAATGCCTAACCCCCCTACACACAAGTGAGGAAAATCCCATGAGCCCTAGTAACCTCACTAACCTCTTCCAATTTCTAGAAGCATCTAGGAGAGAATCCTAGGAGTCCCGCAAAAAATTCATATAGGCCTTACTTTCCCGATTTACCCCAACAAATCTACATCCCCACAACAAATGGGGTAAGTTTAGGAGAATTTCTCCAAACTTGCCCACCCACTTTCTCCATAATTGTAGATCTCTTGGAGGCTAAGGATTGGTTGTGGGAAGTAGAAAAGAAATTAGACACCATGGGGTGTTCCAACGAGGAGAAGGTGCAATATGCCTCGCACCAACTCATGGGGCCAGCCGCAACCTAACGACTAAACTTTCAGCAAAACAGAAGCAAAAACTGTCCCATTTCCTGAGAAGAATTCAAACAAAACTTTATAGATATCAATGTGCCCCGAGGGAAAATAGAGTTGAAAAAGAAGGAATTCATAGCCTTAACACAGAAGGGTAGCAAGCTTAATGAGTTCTTGAGCTAGTCTAATTAGCTATCCCGTTATGCCCCGATGACATAAACATAGGAGCAAAAATGTTAGAAAAATTTCTAGAGGGCATTAACCCCTAGATGAAGCTCCACCTAAAACTCTACTGTATCACTGAGTTTCAAGACTTAGTGAACCAAGCCTTCATATTCAAGAATGAGCATGCCAACATACAGGAGGAGACAAGGAAGAGAGCCAAAATAGACTATCATCCTGTCAGGTTCAATCAGCCTAGACCCCAAATGTCTTTCTCCAGATTCCCAGCTCCTCAACCTCAACCCTTTAATGCTCCTCCACAAAGGCCAATGTTCCCGCCTCCATCTACCATCATGCCCCTTATGTGTGCAAGGTGCAATGATTACCATCTCACCAAGGATTATCTCAGGTGGTCAGGGGCCCATTTCAATTATGGGAAGCCAGACCACCGTAAGTATGAATGTCCACATCCCATCATGTCTAGGGGGACCAGCTACTCCGCAAAACCCCGCAACAAAGATTGCCAGCGCCACCACCTTGTGCACCTATAGGTTGTGACCAGGGATTTGCCATGGCAGCCGCACCGAGATGGGCAAGTAGAGGAGGGCTAGCAAAGCTCAACCATGTGGCCGTCGAGCAAATAGTGGAAGCGACAGACGTGGTGTCGGATAAATTACTTCTTTTGCCTTCAATGGGCACTGTTTTATTTGATCCCAGTGTCACCCATTCCTTTATCTCGCAACACTTTTATTCATGCCAATGAATTAGAGTGTATTCCCTTAGAAAGACTCATGGGAGTGAGCACCCCAGCCGAAATTATCATTGTATCCTCACTACGAAAGTATCAAGAGATAATCATCCAAAACACCAAATTCATTGCTGACCTCCATGTCATAACATTTTTAGATCTTGAGGTGATATTAGGCATGGATTAGTTAGCTAAGAATGGAGTATAAATTATGAGCAGAATAGTGCTTCTATAAGAAAATCAGACTGCTCTAGGTTGCTATACTTGGAAGCCTGAGCCCACTCAAAGTCCACTGACCCAAAGCTAACACATCTACAAGAAAGAAAAGTCCATAATATACCAGTAGTTCAAGAATTCGAGGATGTATTCCTCGATGAACTACCTGGTGTGACTCTAGATCGGGAGATTAAATTCTCAATCAATCTAATTCATAGGACAACCCCAATCTCCAAAAGGCCATACAGAATGGATCCGCAAGAACTAACAGAATTAAAGAAACAATTAGATGAACTTGAAGAAAAAGAATTTATCCGAGAAATCATATCATCGTGGGAAGCCCTAGTGTTTTCGCGAGAAAGAATGATGGCGGAGTACGATTATGCACCGATTATTAGGAGCTTAACAATGTCACCATAAAAAATAAGTACCCTTTGCCCCATATTGATAATATGTTTGATCAGCTTAAGAGGGCATGTGTATTCTCAAAGATAGACATGATATTAGGATGTCACCAAATCCAGATGAAAGTTGCAAACATCGAGAAAACTGCACTTGTGTCTAGATATGGTCACCATGAATATACGGTGGTACCATTTGGATTAACTAACGCACCTGCAATATTCATGAATTTGATGAATAAAATATTCATGAAATTCCTAGACAAATTCATAGTCATCTTCACAGATAATATCCTCATCTATTCCAAAAGCGAAGCAGAGCATGCCCATTATCTTAAAACAACACTGGAAACCCTCATAACACATCAATTTTATGCTAAGTTCAACAAATGTGAATTTTGACTATATTAAGTGGCATTCTTGGGTCATATTGTATTTGGGAGAGGAGTAGAAGTTGACTCAGGAAAGATTGAAACTATCACATTATGGAAGCAACCTATTAATACAACTGAAATCAGAAGTTTCTTAGGATTTACGGGATATTACCGCAAATTTATAAAAGGACACTCTCAAATAACATCACCCCTCACAAAGCTGCTAAGAAAAGATGTACCATATGTTTGGACGAAAGCTTATGAGAAAAGTTTCCAATGAAAGATAAACTACTGCACCAGTATTAGCCCTTCTTGAAGAAGACATTGAATATGTTATGTATTGTGATGTCTCAAGGTACAGATTGGGTTGTGTGCTAATGCAAAAAGATAGGATAATTGCTTATTCATCTAGGCAATTGATATTGCACGAAGTGAACTACTTGACTTATGATCTAGAACTAGGAGCAGTGGTTTTTGCTCTAAAGATATGAAAACATTATCTCCATGAAAGAAAGTGTACTCTGTATAGCGACCACAAGAGGCTGAAATATATTTCTACAGAATGAATTGAACGTAAGGCAAAGAAGATGGTTGAAACTCATAAAAGATTATGACTAGATCATAAATTATCATCGAATAAAGATTATGTCAACAAGTGTGACATCTACCAGAATGTAAAGGCTAAACATCAATATCCAGCATGTCTACTTGAAACACTCAAAATACTAGAGCGAAAATAGGAGGATATCACCGTAGACTTCATTAGCGAACTACCAATGACACCCACATAGAAACACGCCATATGGGTAATAGAGGATCAACTCACCAAATTGGCTCACTTCATCGCCACCAACCAAAAATACTCATTTAACAAGCTGGCAGAGTTATACATCGAGAAGAGAGTCACTCTCCACAGGGTTCCAAAGACCATCACTTCAGACAGATGATCTGTTTTTACCTCTGAATCCTAGAAGAGTTTACAAAACTTATTGGGAATTCAACTAAATTTTAGCACAACCCATCATTTCCAAACCGATAGTTAAACTGAAAGAGTAAATCAAATATTTGAAGACATGCTTAGGGTACTAAGGGTATGGTAACGAAGGCACCTAGGGGTACAGATTGAGGCTGATTGAGAGTACGATGAGGTGGAGACCTTATACGGTAGCTGGGAGGACTAAACAACCTGCAGTTTGTTGTACCGGTTGGATGGGTACTATGATATATACTTTTATTTTAGTACCCTGTATAATTAATGGTATAGAACAATTAATATTATAATAATTTTGGGTTTTGTGTCCTTAGACCTTAAGTCCTACGTGGCTTGTAATTAATAAAGTGCAGTAGTCTCTAATTATTATTCTGCCGTAATCACTCTGTTGAGTTTATTATTTTATTGGAGTGGTTTTCTACCAAATAAACGAGTAATAATCCGTTGAATAGTATTATTATTCCTCGATAATGACATAAGTCGTTACAAATGTCCACATACACCTTAACAAATAACATCAAAGCACATCTCGGCGGTATGCAGCATATAAGTAGTCCCGACATACTATGCCACTCTATGAACAAACGCTGGCTAGATCACTACGGGTGCAACCACACAAAAAATTACAAAGACGTACAGTCATTACAACAACGATAATCACAATCTACTTACATTCATTAGCCATCAGTTCAGTAATCCTAACCATGATCCCCTCGTGTTGCCTCGTGTAGAACTGCGCTCTCTCGTTGGAATCCCTAAAGTTTAGCTCGTAGTGGATGTCGTTCCCATTGACCCAAAAATGCACGGACGGACGCGATAGAAGACCATCTTGTCCCAAGCGGGTATTGACATGGAAGCCATGCGAACGAACACATTCACCAGCTGGGTTTTACATCCATTCGTTTTAAAAAAGAGAGTAACTATATAATATTTGATTTTTGGTTCAAATTAGTTAGATTTTTTGAGCATAAGACGAATTAGACATTGAATCTCCGTCTACGCCTTAGATTTGGAGCACCTATATTTTTTAAAAAGTATAGAGTATTCATTAGATGAAAATTTAACACTCTACATTCTTTTTAAAAGAGATATAAAATATCCATTAGATAAAGATCTAACATTCTACAATTCTAACTAATTTAAATAAAAAACATACCAGTGTTTTACAGCACTTCTCTTTAAAAAAAAGGACAGTCGCGCGGCCATAAGACGCCGGACGAGGCGGGCCGCGGCCGTGTGCCGCTGCCCTACACGCGCCGCCTCCACCGTTCGCGCACTTGGCAAACGAAAACGGGCGGCGAGAGGGGCCGCGGGCGGCGAGCGCCAGCCGAGCCGGCCACCGAGTCGACACAAGCACGCGCATCGGCACCAAACCAAAGTTAAACGACACGCAGGGGCACACCCTCCCTTGCCGTTCTTTTCCTCTCGCTCTCCGCCTCCATCGAGTCGACTCGACCCGCTTCCACCCACCTCCCCTCCTCCTCCTCCTCACTCGCCCCTCCCTCTCCTCCTCCCGCGCCTCCCCCTCGCCCTTCCCTCTCGAGGCCGAAACGAACGCCTCGCGGAGCAGGGGTGCGTTGAGCCAGGCGGCCGGAATGCCCGCGCAGAAGCGCCCCCTCCCGTCGTCCGCTCCCGACCACGACGGCCACGTCGAAGAAGCTCCCGGCGCTGACTCTGGCGGCGCCGGACGCTCCCCGAAGATTCTGAACGGAGCCGCCGCGGAGCAGGGGAAGGAGCGGCGCGACGGTGGTGAGCTTTGACGACGCCCGGCCGCCGCCGCACCTCTCTCTCCGGGCGACGCGCGTACGCATCGCGTTCTCTGTTTCTGTGTGGGTATCGCTAAGTGGCTTGTGTGTTTCATGGGCTTGGCAGATTCCGATGCGGAGGAGGAGGGAGGAGACGGCGGCGGGGTCGACGAAGACTGCGACAGCCAATCGTCGGAGAGCGACGGCGACATGGACGAGTAAGTAAACCGTGAACGCCATCTCCTCCCTCCTCCCCACCCTTTCCCATCTCCTTCGCCTTTCGCCTCCTCTGGTTTCCGTTGCGATTTGGCGTCGTCTTCGTGCCGCGTCCCCGTGTGCTAGCTCCGGTTCGGCGGGGGTGGTAGCGGAGCCACCGTCGGGAGGTGTCTGGCCTAGCCGGAGGCACTGGCGGTGGCCGCTTTGTCCGTATCGCGTCGGCCTGGGCTCTCCCGTCGCCTGCGAGGCATGGGATCTTCGTGATGTCGGGCCTCGTGAAGCTGGCTCGGGTTCGTCGTGGCGGCAGCGGCGGCGGGCCACCATGAGTTTTTCTCGTTCGGCGGAGCCGGCGGCACTGGCGGTGGCCGTTTCGTTCGTCTCGCATCGACGCGAGCGCTCCCGTCACCACCGAGGCATTGGATCTTTTGGTAGCAATAGCATGCATGCTTTCGTCATGTCGCACGGCTCCGCGGAGGTGTCGTGCTCTTGACGGCAAATGCTGCGAGCGGCATCCAGGGGGTGGATCGCCGCATGGCGCATGCCGAAGCTGTTATGCCGGAGCCGCCAGCCACATCTGAACCGGCTGTCCTGTTCGTCGTGGTTTCATTCGTGTATTGGAACAGTTCGCCGTTTCTGTTGCTTCTGAATCGTATGCGGCGACGGCGAACTCCTTCGTGTGCCTGGTTCGGTACTGCTAACCTGACCTCCAGGATCGCAATGGTCTTACCTTGCTTAGGCGTCCGTCTGAGCTCCCCTGTCAGGCTGCCACCCGTGCATTCGTGTTCATCATGTCGAATTGTTTTATGGATACGCCATGCTCTTAATGACAAGCGGCAGGATGGCATTAAAGATCATTCAGCCCGTGTAAGATCTCCCAGTGGGGCTATCAGTTATACCATAGGTTCTGCCTTCGTCTGTATTGGGGATCTGTTCTCCATGTTTCCAGCAGTGCATTGGAAGAGTCCGCAGTTTTCTTGTCATGAATTGTGCCGTCGAGCCCTGAATATCTGGCATCTGGTTCTACTGTTGCTATCGTGACCTCCATGATTGCAATAGGCCTTACCCTGCTTTGTTGTCTTAAGTCTTTAACTCCGTTTTGTGCACATGCTTTTCTTGTTCTTGTGACATAGCATATGATTTCGCTTCCATCAGCTGTCTTTGTGAGTCTTTCCTCGCAACTGAAATTCATAAGGATCACTGTAACTGCATGGTAGATCAGACTTCTTCTCTCTCTTTTTCCTTCTCTATTGTGTTATGTGTATGCCCTGCAGTTAATACTAGTTGCTAGGTGCAAATCAGCCCCTCAATTGCTGTAGGATCTGCGCAGTTTCCGATTAGGAAAGCATGTTACTCATTAGAGAAGCTCTGTTGTTAGATTGGGGCACACACACATTGTCAGATTTGCTCCAAATAATTATGTAGGCACAGTATTTTGTAGACCTCCTATTGGTATGTCTTGAATTTTGATGGTACGTCTTAGATCTCTCAGTTGTTTAATTGAATCCAGTTGATTTTACAGCCACTATAAATGTACAAGTGGTCATTTTATTCTTCTGCCTGTCAAATATGAGTTGACAAGCTTTCAATTAAGAATCCTTTCCAGTGTTCAATTACTACTCAGGTGCTAATAATTTCATCTTTTTTGTTGTATATAATCCCACTGTGAACATTACCTGCTATGCATTTTTTTAAAAAAGAAAATAATCTTGTAGTGCACTTCTATGTGTTCCATAAATTGTATATCAGTAATTGATACGGTAATGGATAATGAAGGATTTGTTCTTGATGTTAGTCAAAGCCTGAAACTGGTACCCAAATATTGTTTTCTCGTACAGGTTTATACTAGTGAAATTAATGGATATACGGAAGGAAGTGCAGTGCCCTATATGCTTGGGTAAGTATATGCTTTGCCAACTTGCTTTGAGATTCAGAGAGAAATTCTCTTTACTTTGTATAGTTTATCTCTTGACAGCGTTACTTGTAATTGGAGTTGGATGATGTTATTATGTAGATGTCAGGTTTTTTATTACTATTTATTACAAAAGGTGAAACTAGCAAATTTGGTCCACATGTTTCTGTTATGCAAGTATTCATATTGTGACTGTTCTCGGATGAAAAGGGAGATGTTTAGGTGTTATTTTGATACATGCGCAACTACCCCAGATCAGATCAAAGTTTGTGAAATATGACACGGGTATGCGTGGTGTCAAGAACGAAGTAAATGAATCTCGTAGAGAGAACCGAAATAATGATAATGAAATATTCACGACGAGAGAAAGATTTGACGAAGCTGATCGCAAATTCCTTAAGCACTGTTATGAATGAAGTGGGCTTATATTTCAATGGGCCAAAAGGCCATATATATACATAAGAGACAATATGCAATGAGCCTCCTATACAATGTGATAACCCCGTAACCTATACATGTCTAACACCCCCTCAAACTCATGGTGGAGCAGAAACATTGAGTTTGGAGAGGTAAAAACTGTGATGAACTCTTGTTTGTGCCTTGGTGAAGAAATCTGCCAGTTGAAGCTCGAAAGGCACATACTGAAGAGCAACCACTTGCGCCTGCACTTGCGATCTCATGTAAGAAGCATCAACACCAATATGCTTTGTAAACTCATGCTTCACTGGATCACGAGCAATATTGATCGCACCTGTGCTATCTGACAAGAGAGGAGTCGGTGCAGAAACAGAAATACCAAAGTCCGCAAGGAGCCACCATAACCAAATGATCTCAGCAGTCAGCGACGCCATAGCCATCAACTCAGTCTCAACATTCGAACAAGAAACTACAATTTGCTTCTTAGTCTTCCACGCAATAAGAGAGGAACCAAGAAAGACATAGTAGGCAGAAAGAGACCGATGATCAGAATGATCACTAGCCCAGATCGCATCAGAGTATGCCTGAAGCTGTAAGGAGCTAGAACTAGGAAAGAAAAAACAACGAGAGATGGTCCCGCGAAGATATCGTAGAACACGAAGAAGGTGGCTGTAGTGGATCTGAGTGGGAGCCGAAACAAACTTACTCAAGATGTGGACAGAGTGGGAAATATCTAGTCTAGTGATACACCAAGTGGGGTCCTCAAGAGGCTCACCATCAGTAGGTTGAAGATGGACTCCAAGTTCCATAGGAGTATCCACCATGCGCTGATCAGTTAGACAAGCATGAGCAAGAAGATCCTGAATATACTTCTCTTGGAAGAGGTAATATCTCTCAGGCGTAGAAGAAAACTCAATCCTAAGGAAATAACGAAGGGGCCAAGATCAGACAACAAGAAATGCTCACTAAGACGCTTCTTCACAGATGCAATATGGTGTGGATCATCCCAAGTGATAATCATATCATCCACATAAAGGAGCGTACGACCACGAGGAGAAGTGTGAACAAAAAGAGCAGGGTCGTGATCACTAGCGGTGAAACCGACAATAGTGACAACAGAAGAGAAGCTCGCAAACCAAGCACGACTGGCTTGCTTGAGTCCATAAAGAGAGCGACAAAGGCGATAAACCATACCGTCAGGGACAGAATACTCGGGAGGCGGCTGCATATAAACCTCTTCATGCAGCTCACTATGGAGAAAGACATTCTTGACGTCCAATTGAAAGATGGACTATTGACAAACAAAGGCTACAACAAGGAGAGTGCGAACAATGGTCATATGATCAATAAGAGTAAAAGTCTTATCATAGTCACGACCATATTCCTGCTGAAAACTACGCGCCTCAAGATGAGCCTTATAGCGCTCAAGAGAACCATCCGAGCGAGTCTTGTTCTTGTACGCCCACTTGTATGTGATAGGAGTGGTACGAGTAGGGGTGCAAATGGAGCGGATACGGACGGATATTGCTCATTCCGTATCCTTTTTCATATTTTTTGTCTGAGTCAGAATCAGACAAGGACACAACTCAACCCTATATTGTTTTTCGAACTCACACAAAAAAGAAACTAAATTTTACAGCCGCCACATTGTTTCGGTCATAGCAGATGATTCATGATGTATTTGAAGATGAGGCTTTATCCATTGCGTAGATCTTGAAATAAGCTTTCCAACGAGTACAAGAACACCCGAATCGGACTCCGTTTGTGAAAGTTATAGCCTTTTTAGTAAGTGCCTGTTGGGTTGTTTCGAACCAAATCCGAATTGAGTTCTGAGTTGAATCCGAGTTTGAATCTGGTAACTATCCAAAAATATCCGGATAATTCCGTATCCGTCGGATAATGTTTGTTCCGAATCCGTTTCCGTATCCGATAAAAATATCTAAATCCGTTTCCGTATCCGGCAAAACCTCCGGATATCCGAAAATTTGCTTCGAATTTATTCGAATTAAAACGGACGGACGGACGGTTGGAAAATATCCACTCCGTTTGCACCCCTAGGTATGAGTAGGTAGGGGAACAAGATCCCAAGTGCCAGTACGCTTTAGAGTAGCAATCTCTTTTGCCATCGCGTGTTGTCACTCCGGATGAGCAACAACCTCATGGTAAGTTGTAGGCTCAGCAAGAGCAGTGACTGCAAAACCATAGCACTCAGGAGGCCTAACTGAACGACGATCACGAAGATCATACCGGGGAGTAGAGACTGGAGCAGGACCTAGCAGGGATAGAAGAGGGAAGGAGCGGACAGGACCGCGAGAGTAGTGTAGTGGAAAGGGGGGACGACCTCAACAAAAGAGTTAGTAGAAGTAGGAACAAGAGAGTCTGAAGAGGAAGGAATAGATGGAGGTGAAATAGATGAGGGTGACAAAGGTAAAGTCGGAGGAGGAAGCAGAGAGTCAGAAAAAATTAGAAAAGAAAGCTTATCAAAAGACACTGAACTAGTGGAGGAAGACCGAGGGTAGTAAGGACGAGACTCATCAAAAGTGACATATCAAGATATTCTCATCCTACGAGCAACAGGATCATAACAGCGATAACCCTTATGCTTAGAATTGTAGCAAAAAAACACACTCAACTGACTGAGCAGTCAGTTTGGTGCACTTACGAGGGGGAAGAAGAACAAAACAGACATAACCAAAACAACGGAGATGACTATACTGACGAGGCTTACTAGAAAGACGCTCAACCAGAGTACAACTCTGAAGAGCAGATGAAGGCTGCAAATTGACAAGATAAGCAGCCGTAGAAACTATCTCAGCCCAGAAATGAGGCGGAACATAAAACACAAGCATCAAAGTACGAGCGGTCTCAAGTAAGTGGCGATGCTTACACTCAGAAACACCATTCTGAGCATGAGCAACATTGCAGAAGTACCGAGAAAGAGTACCCTGGGCAACAAGAAAGCGACGAAGGGCAGCAAACAAGTACTCACCAGCAGAGTCAACACGAAGAACACGAATGGCTAAATCAAACTGAGTACGAACCATAGTGGCAAACGACTGATAAAGAGAGACCCTGACTGCAAAAATTCATAAGATAGATCAAAGTATATCGAGAATAATTATTAATAAAAATGACAGTAGCGATGACCCCCTTTCGAAACAATGAGGGCCGAATCCCATACATCAGAATGAACCATATCAAAAGGACTAAGAGACAGAATAACTAGAGGGGTACAAGAGTTGCAGCTGTTTACCAAGCTTGCAACCCGTATAGTGTACGGAAGTGTCACCAGAAACAGATCCAAGAACATCACTTCAAATTAATGAAGACAGACGTGAACCTCCGATGTGACCTAAAGATAATGCCACTGGATGAAGGTGGCAATAGAGGAAGCGACTGAAGCGGAGGCGGTGGAGAGGCCCATTGCCTAGTGGAGGTGGCGGAAGGAAGGTGTAGCCAGTCGAGCTCCCAAAAATGCCGCGAGTCACAACGCCTAGGGCTAGTCCCAACCAGAGTCCCGGTGTGACGATCCTGAACACAATACTAGTTAAGAATGATACGACAGCCATGATTAATGATCTGACCAGCGAACATAAGCTACATAACTAGTTTGGGAACATGAGATTGCAGGAACAAGAAAGAAAGTAGAAAGAGTACCTCGTCCTGCAATAGAGAGGTACCATCTGTAGTTGTAATGTGTGAGGAAGAGCGGGAGTCCTCACAGAGGTGAGGTGAGTAGAATCTGGTGCCATGTGAAACGAGCCACCATAATCTAGAATCCAAGGGAATGAGATACCTGAGGAAGAAGGTGGTGGTGGTGGAGGAGCACCAGAAGACTGAGCAGCAGAACCGAATAAAGCTAAGAAAGTAAGGCACCGAAGCAGAGTGAGCATCTCCTGCTGAACCTTAGTAGGCTCTGGCGAGAACCTGACTGAGAAGAGCCACCAGTGCCCTTGGAGGGCGACCACCCCTGTGGCCTTGGTTCTTCCGCTTGTAGCACTGCTGAAACGTGTGACTAGCGCAATCACATAAAGTGCAGTGAAGACCCGTAGTAGAAGCCGCTGCCACTGGTGCAGCTAGAGGCACTAGTGTAGCGGGTGCAGGTGCTGGAGAAGACACCTGAGCAGCCAGAATAGAGGTGGGCTGTAGTTAGCCCACGCTGCGAAGACGAGTCTCAGCACAAACAGCGGTGAGAGCCTCTAGCATGGATAGACGCAGCTGACGAGTCAGGAGGTGAGCATGGATAGGCTCAAACTTTGACTGAAGACATGTTAGGAACTCGTAGAGACGGCGAGTCTCTAGGTGAGCACGCTGACGCACATAGTAGGGACAGGTCCGACAGACGTCCAGTCCCAGAGATTCAAGCTGACACCACACTGCGGACATATGTTGGTAGAAGTCATCCACCGTGACATCAAGCTGTTGAAGGTGCATCAAGCTGCTGAAGAGAGTACGCCTGATGTACGACCGAAAGATACATAGTATCACTCGTCGACTCATAACGGGCACAAAGGCACTCGTCAGCTAAGATGTCAGCAGCTCTACCACATCCATGGAGATAGCGACAGTCATGCTACCCACCAGGATGGCAGAAGCACGAGTCTCGTCGTCCTGCCACCTCTCGTAGGAGTGAAGCTGAGCTTGGTACATCTCCATGGCCTCCTCAAAGGCATTGATCGCAACTTTCTGGGTTGTTTCATCAGTAGCTGTAGGGATTTGAGGGGCAGCTAGTAGTGAAGGGCAATGCGGACACGGCCTCTAGCCAGTAAGATGGCCCCAAAGACGCTAACTCATGTGGATTCGCATGTGCATGACCCACTCATGATAGTTCATCCCATCGAAGATGATCTTTAGAAGCGGGATAGCAGTATGGGTTGCCATCATGTGCGGGAGATGACCGACCTGACACGGGCATGGATCTAACAGGTGCGGCAACTAAGGGACGATGGTCAGATTTGGCCGAGGCAGGCAGCCAAAGTTGACCAGGGCGGCAACTAGGAGTAAGCAGCCGGATCTGGCTAGTCGGCAGCCAGGAGAAGGCTGGCTGGGGCTACGTCAGGCTCTAGCCAGGCAGCAGCTAGGGGGAGGCAAGCAAGGGCGGCGTCAGGTAGACCAGGGCGGTGCCAGGAGGAAGGTAGTCAGGTGGCTGGAGGCGTGGAGTTGCGCGGGTGGACCGGCACGGCGCGAGGTAGTCGGGCAGCGGCCAGTAGGAGGTAGGCCGGGGCGGTGTTGGGCAGACTAGGGCGGCGCCTGGGCTGATACCATGTTATGAATGAAGTGGGCTTATATTCCAATGGGCCAAAAGGCCATATATATACATGAGAGAATATGCAATGAGCCCCCTATACAATGTGATAACCCTGCAACCTATACATGTCTAACAAGCACGACCTCAAAAGAGTACAAGGGGTTGTCGTTCCCTCACAACCCTCTCAAACATTTTAGGATCATTGGATTCTTGTCTTATATAAGAATCTAGTACTAAAGAATAATCTAGCCTCTAATCCTCTCGTGCACCTCTTACTTTGAATGAGTTGGTTTATAGCTTTTGTTCTCTATGACCATCCCTCATAACTTTATATAGTCCTCCTTCAAAGTGAAGTAGGAAGCCTAATTGGATTAGGATACATCTAAGAATTATTGTAACACACCTCTCTAAGTCTTACTAAGATTAGGATATGAGTCACCCTATTCAACGTTAGGGAATACATAACTGTTTCTCCTTTCAGAAAGTCACATGACAAAGCTTATGATCTTCACATTTCACAACAGTTTGTATAAGTGCAACTAGCTAGTTTATATTAGGAAGCTATGTTGAGTAAGCTTTTCAATGTGAAACTGTAAGTAGCATCTCTGTCCAAACAGTGCATATTGGTCCTATTTTGCAGGCATTATCCGGAAGACAAGGACGGTTATGGAGTGTTTGCACCGGTTTTGTAGGGACTGCATAGATAAATCCATGCGGCTTGGGTATGGTCCCGTATATTATATGCCTACAATGCCTTGTCTCAGTGTCATTTTCAAAAAAAGGGAGATCCAACCTGATCAGGGTTTCAAAATCCAAAAGATACTTTCTTTCTATGATAATCTAAGTGATACGGTGTTTTTGCAGAAATAATGAATGCCCAGCATGCCGCACTCATTGTGCAAGTAGACGTTCCTTGAGGGATGATCCTAATTATGACGCTTTAATTTTGGCTTTGTATCCAGATATTGATAAGTACGAGGAAGAGGTGACGCATAAGTTCTACATTGTCAAACTTAGTTGCTTTCTTTATTTATCTTTCATTGTTGTACTGGTGCTAGTGATTCTAATTTGTTTGATACTACAGGAACTTGCTTTCAGTGAAGAGGAGAGGACTCGCAACAAAAAGGTGGGTTTATCTGGCTGTCAATCATCGATGCATTGAATGTCTGGAGGGACATTATTTCCCCTGCTCATTTGGTATTCGTCGTCGTGTTGTTGTTATTGGCATTTAACTTCATTTCTCATGGAAGATTCAAGCATCTATTGCCGAAACATTTCGAAGACAAACAGAAGCACTTGGGAAGAAGCGTTCCACAAAAGTAATAGGTCCAGCTTCTTCAAGAAAGTCTCAGGGGAATATGTGGGCAAGGAGGAGAGGACGAACTAGTTCTCCTGATATTGTCCCAACTGACTTGGATGATGATGATAGAGAAGAAAATGGCAATGATGGCAGCAAAGAATCGTCTTCTGTTGATGATCGTTCCCCAGATGTGAGGCAGAAAAGAGCTCGGAGGTGGCCCATGCCACGATCATCCCCTGCTAAGACCATTAGCAGTATCGATAGTAGCTTTGAGGATAATGATGATTTGGGAGGTGGCAGAGATATCTTGACTACTTCTCCACTGCGGGGAGAGATGCTTGCCTGGGGAAAAAATGGCACCCGCAGTCAAACTCGACATGGCAATGCCGGAGGCTCCAGTGGAAGGATGGTGAAGGGTGGGCGTGTTGCCAAGTTAGTGGACCATCTCCGCAATGCTGATGAATTTGATAGTAAGGTGAAAAAACAGTACATCGCACACAATAGTATTTAGATTTATAGTTGTTATTTCCTATCTATGCTTTGGAAGATTCATAATACTATAAACAAACTAAAAATCTGGTCGGAAAGGTATATTGTGTGTGTTTTTCTGATTTCATTTCTGGTTTGTTTGCACGTCAGATGCATCTGTTGTGTGTGCCGCTGTGTGTTTTGTAGTGTTGCGCAGGCAATATACACATCAGCATATGCATGTACTTGTGCAGGCTACCCTGGGCTAGTAGAACTTATACAATAAGTTCATTTTCTTGAATCCATTAGGTTTGCTGAATTTTGTCTGTGTTTTGCAGTTCAACTTGTATCTTGTTCTACTTCCACTTGATGGACAAAGTATGCCTAAATTGGAAAAGTCCTATCTCAGTTGCCAACCGACACTCTCTGTTCGCCATCTTTGCCAGGTGATCACTAATCACTTGCTTCTATAAGCTTGTCGGTTTTTAAGCAATTTTTTGTTTTACTTGGATCAAGATGAATAAGCAAAGACTGCTTCTGCATCTTTTCAGTTCGTTGCTCTTCAGTTGTCTTGGCAAGCCAAAGAAGTTGAGATATTCATTAGGAAAAACCCCAGAAATGGATGTTTTGCAACCAAGGACACCAGTACAGATGCGACAATACTGGATCGATTTGATGGCCTAGAAAGATTGAAGGAAGAGAGATCTCTTTCCGAGCTGTACCCTTCGCTTGCCTCTGGTCAAGGGGATCTGGTAATTCTCAATTTCTAATTGGTTGTCTAGCTGTTTATTTCAGTATTGCTTCTTTCTAATCATAATGCTTCGTTTTCCTATCTCCTCCAGGAATTGTTATATTATCTAAAAACAGAAGAATAGATCTAAATTTGTGGCACCAGAGATCTTCACTATCAACTTGGATCAATCACCGCTAGTACCATGGTCTGCAGGGATCTACATCTGGTGAAAGCTTGTACATAAGGCATTCAATATAGGAAAGAGAGAGACAAAGAAGCAAACTAGCCCTTTCTCAACCGTGACTTGTTTAATTTGCTCTTAAATCTTGTGATGCATACCTGGTTCATTTGTTAAAATGCATGGATGGAATTGAGTAGCATCTGGTTCAATCGTCAACATTGGTGGTGCTGCACATGCAGCGGTAATTCTGCATACTGTGTCGCACTAGTTACCATATGAACTGAAGTAAAAGAGTCAAAAATTTATAAGAGAGGTTTCTCTGGGAAAAGCGAGAACCTGTACGTATTTTTAGAAAAAGTGGATGTTTTTTTCCACATAAAATCAAGGACCTGTCTGTAATTTAAGAAAAGTCACAGGATGTTATCTATTTACGGGGAAATAAGGGGGTTTTGTGGAAAAAGCAAGGATCTGTCTGTAAAAATAAGGACATGTATGCAATTTCAAAATATCAGAGGATTTTTTTGTAAAAATATGACGAGGCAGGGAGCCGGGAGTCCCCAGCTTTAATACGGTAGTATTTGAAATGATTTTAACCGGCAACTCTATTCTCAGATGGTGTAAGTGCTGCCCTTTGGGTTTTATACTTCCGCTGTCGTAGAGATCAGTCGCATTCACTTCACTTTACTCGTGCTATGCTTCGGATTGACAACCACTGAAATTCAACGGGACGTTCGGTTCTGGATCTTTAACAGTACACAATCTTGATCTCTGTATGACAAACTGTTTGACCATCCTACTCTTGGCGCACATATCCTATGGGGCCGTTCGGAATAGCGATGGCTTCTGATTTCTGGTTGTAATTTTATTATAGTTGATTTTTTTAATGTAACTGAGTTGGCTTATTGGACATAATTAAATTTTAAAAAAGTAAAAATAAAAGCTATATGTTAACGTATCAAGAACAATTCAAAGGAATACGAAAAAAAATAAAACACAAAAATATTAAAAAAACAAATAAAAATACTACAGTACTCAAAAAGCCGAGCCACCGCCCCACTGCTCGAGCGGAGCCTATGTCAGATAAGCGTACCTCGGGATATCTGCAAGAAAAAATTAGGTACATGCCATTATAAAATGATCACATTAGAAATATGCCATTATAAAGTTTTGGTTTAGAATCATGCCATTCCAGAGTGTCCATATTTTGAAATATGCCATTATGACCACTTCTATGTAATTTCTATCAAATACACAGCATATATTTATATATGTATTTTCGTACTTCCTAAAATACCCTTGCTCCTCCCTACACCTCACTACAACTCGTCTTTCTCTGGCTCTCTCCAGGTGATGCGTGCGCGTGTGGCTGCCCTCGGGCTTGCTGGCCGTGGCTCGCCGCCGGTCACCAGCTCGACGCCGGCGAGCTCCTCCGCTGTCCCCTCGCAAGCGTCGCCTTTAGCTTTCTGCGAGATTACAACAGCAGCAGCATTGCTTGCCTTGCTATTTTCGTTCTCTTGTTTCCCTTTTCTTGCTTGCGAGAAAGAAAATCAAGATGAAATTTTTGCTCGTGCCGAACAATTTCCACAGGAAATGGCAAAATGCTGCTAAAAATTCTGGAAAGCTCCCTTCCTCTTTACCTCCTATGGGCTCCTCCGCCTCAGTAAGAATGGCGGAATTCGAGATATACGGAATTGTGGGGTGAGCGCTTGAGCCTCTCTCTATCTCCCTCCCTCTCTCTCGAGTCTTGAGCTGTGCGACCGAGAAGAGAACTGGAGTAACAATGCCTGCAAGCCGAAGAGATAGGCATGGAGAGGATGAGGTGAGCAGGGAGGGAGGGATGTGCAGGCGCAGCTCTCTCGGTTGCTTCGGTATTACGAGACTCGGCTCGGCCTCAACGCTCGCGCTCGGCCTCCTGTGCCACCTCAAGACCGGCGGGCTCGGCCTCGATCTTGCCGCTCGCATCCTCGTCGCCGCTGCTGCCTGCGCAGCGCAGCCCTATCGTAGTAAGGGTATTTCAGGAAGTACGAAAATACATGCTGTGTATTTGATAGAAAATATATGGAAGTGGTCATAATGGCATATTTTAAAACATGGACACTCTAGAGTGATATGATTCTAAACCAAAACTTTATAATGACATATTTTTAATATAACCACTTTATAATAATATATACCTAATTTTTCCTATATGCAACTGTAGTACTACTGGATTTGAACAGATGGCAGGCGAAGAATCATAAAAGTTCTCCGGTCGTTGTTGACCCTGTGCGGAGCTGACGGGTCGCGTTACCGGTGAAGCAAGCCCACTTGTCCTTGGTGCTGCCGCACGCGTTTCGTCGCCTCAGGACGCGCAAGTTCGAGCCGCCGGGTGAGGCCCAGCTGGGTAATTGGGGCAGGCAGTCAGGACCCCCGCCGCAGGGTCCACGGCCGGTACCAGCCGACTTCTAGCTCGACCGACCAGTTAGGAAGATGCTGCTTCTCTGGGCCCAGGGAAGAAAACAATATTAGGAAAGTACGAGCACGTGCCTGCTTTTGTAGTGAATCTGCACGTCACCCAATGGTTAATCTAGAGGCTCTATGGAACGCGCATTTCTAAATAAAATTTCCTCAAACATGTTTCTGGGATCTCAGGGGCGATCGGGCTTCTTAGCTTTTCTGGTTTCCAACAGATACTCTACGGCCACCGAAGCTGTACAAGTTAAACGGTGTGTGTTTGGCCAAACCCAGGTGGCCAGGTATCAAACGTTGGACTGTTCTTTTTTGTTTTAGCTTATAATTTTTAGCTATGGTTTATGATTTTTGAGTTATTTATAAGAAAAAAATACAGAGTAATAGAAACCCACATACAATTTTAACAGATATAAATAAAAGGAAGAGGCCAGAGGTTTTTTCACGTTCACTTCTAGCATGGTTGGCAACTAGCATGTATACAAGGTATATTCATATTAATTGCGACTGTTGATTTATAGTTGTGGCTGATAATTTTTAGTTGAAAATAAATAGTAATGACCGAAAGAGTGGCTTTTAGGAGTGGACGAGCAGTGTGAAAAGTGAGGAGAGATGCGTGAACAAGATGGAAACAAGAGGAATATGATGCGTGATGCACCTTTAATCCCCTATTTTATTCTCGTAGCAAGACGAGAATGAGAGGAGTAGAGAAGATACTTCACGAAACCAGGTATTCATATTGATTGACTTTTGGCTTCTCTAAGCGAAAGCCAATGTAAATAGATCCATATTAACTTGATTGTGCATCAATCATGGTCCACGCTAGCCTAGCTTATGTCCTCGTTCTTTTCAGTTATGATTTATGATTTTTCTCGAATAAACAAACGAAATAGCCTCTTAAAGTGGTTTATCGGGACAATCTTCTCAAAGTGACTTATCGGTATTTGATTTATTCGTATAAGCGCTTACGCTAAAACTAAAAATCATCGATCACAGTCGAAAAAATACACCCTATAATTAGGGGGTGTTCTTTGCGCTTCTAGGCATTTGACTTTTTAACTTTTAAACGGAGTATTTTTTAAGATGAGGTCTCAAGTTAATTGTAGTACACGTTAAAAACTAATAAAAAAATCGCATGGCGAGTATCTCTCTTTCCGCAACTGGCTGCAACGAAAAAAGCCATCACCGCAAATTAAAACCACGCTATAATTAGTCTTGCTCCGGCAGCGGGATCACATTTTATACAAGCCTGTATCAGCTGAACAAGACTCGCAAAAAGATCCAAACCCCTGTAAAACTGGGAAAAAGGGGGGGACCACAGGCCACAGCTCAAGAAATGGAAACGGGTGCCGATTAGTGATTTAACTGCACTACAGCAGCTAAAACCACACGTTTGTTGCAGCAATGCAGCGCAAAAAACTTGAGGGAACACAGAAGAAAACGGAGAAAAAACAAAGGCATATTCCGAACTCGCGCTCCACGCACGCTCCGCACTGAACCGTCCATTTTCGGCGCTGGTGAGCGGCGCGCGAGTGGTGCGGTGCCGCCGAGATGCTGCCGCTGGTGCTACCCGGCCGCGCCCTCTCCGCCGCCTCTGCCGCCGCATCCTCTCCTCGCCCCAAACCCCATCGCCTTGCTCCGCTTACACCGGCGGCGGCGGCGGCGGTAACCTCTCGCCTCTCCTCCTGCTCTCCACTCGCCCCTCGCCGTTCTGCGTCGGCGAGGGTGCCCTGGCCGAGAGAGCAGCGAGAGGCGCGCAGCGAGGCATGAGCCTGTGCGCCCGCGAGGTTGACGTTGATGATGGGGCAGCCTCCAGCTCCGCCGGCGCCGGCTCCGACTTGTCCTCGCCCTACCTCTCCATCCGCATCCACTGCCGCAAAGAGGACGCCGTCAGTATCCCTCTTTCACCCTCTCCGCGCCCATTCGGCCGTTCTTAACAGTTTGATGCTTTCACCTATTGCTCCATGCTCTTCGCAAACCGAGTAGTTTCTACAGGAGTTTCCCCTGAAATTTTCTTGTGACGTCGCGAACCAGGAAGTGTGCTGTGCTCTCCGAGGCTCTCTTGTGCTTTGGTGCTAGCTCCGTTACCGTGGATGACATTGCGGATGCTGGAAATTTTGATGAAGTGAGTGTCTTTCAGTGCATTTTGTAATTGTCGTATCTCATATCTACCCTACTGCCAGATGTTTGCCTGTAATTGATCTGGCTATTTCGACCTGAAGAAAATTCGGGCTTATCGCTCCTGTCTTAGTTGCTACAGATGAGGCACAATATCTGTCAAAAATTTATGTGAATCGTATGCTGTGCAGATCTCCATAACCTCCATATTTGCAGATGGGGAAGACGTGGGCTTGAGCGTTTCAAATTCTGCAAGCTCAGCTGGTTTGGACTACAGCCCAGTGTTTGAGAAATCGATAGGAAAGCAGCGCGATTGGGTGGTAACTGTGCAGGTTATGACCTAGGATGTTGTAATGATCTGTGAAGTTTAGTGTTCAAACTTTTGCCCTCGAATTCTCACGCGCACATGCAAACATCCACACTGCACACACAGAAAAATCTATTCAGGCTTTAGGATTTTTTTTATAAATGGACTGGTATTTGGGGAAGAAAAACCTGCATCACAGTGCAAAAACACAAAATGATCTAACTCCTATATTTCCAATGTGGAATAACACATGTTTGACTCTCATAACTAGATGTATTGTTGCGATTGTACTGCCTACTGAGGAAGGCTTACCTTCTCTGAGGTCCACTTTGTTTAATCTTTGCATAAGGTGCACTGATTTTGCTTGGCAGATACTTGAAAAGCCTACTGTTATGTCTGCAGGAAACGTACGAGTCTACCAATGTTATGGACTCTTATTGGGGACGTCATTACACGAGAAGATCGCAGCGGCAAGCACGGCATGATGGAGTTTTGCCGGTGGCAACTAGCAACACTGTAAATGGCATGGCATGACGTGCTACAGGAGGAGGCATCTCATTGTGGCGAGAGGGTTCGATCAGAGTCTTCCGCAGGGAGAGTCAGTGCAGGAAGCTATATTAGTTAAGGAGAGATTAGATATAGTAAGCTAGATTCTATAAGATTGGTTTGAGTCGGTTACTTGTTAGTCTCCGAGTCTGCTCCACAAGGTCGGATAAATATGATATGTTGCAAATAACGCACAGAATAATAGAGACAAAAGACACGAATTTTTACGTGGAAAACCCTTGCGGGAAAAAACCACGGGCGTCAAGTCAAATCACTATATTTTGGAGAGATTACAATGGAGAGACTCTCTTGGGATGCTTTTGCCTATGGACTACTGGGTATATATAGCACGGGAAAAGAGTCCCATATGGAAAGAAAGCAGAATAAGGAAACAGACAAGAGTCCTACACGGACACAGATCCGAATTCGGATCACTTTCCAACAATCTCCACCTTGAGCCGAATTGGATCACTTTTCAACAATTATTCTCCACCTTGAGCCGAATTTCTCCAGAGTCGAAGAATATTATGAACTCCTCCAATAAAATCAAGATATACACCTTGAGCGCCGAAAGTCCAAAGGACTAGTGAGTAATACCAACTAAGTCTCGAGCAAAGCTCAAACTTATATGCGTGAACCGGCTTTGTCAACATATCACCGGATTATCATGAGTACTTATCTTGCGGACTTTAATATCACCTTGAGTAATGACACCTCGAATATAGTGATACCGATATCAATGTGCTTTGTTCTCTCATGGAACATTTGATCTTTTGTAAGGCAAATAGCACTTTGATCTGTCACAAAATATTGTAGTGCAAGATGTACTTCCACAAAGCTCAAGAATAAACCTCTCAACCAAATAGCTTCTTTGCAAGCTTCAGAGATAGCCATATACTCACTTCAGAGTAGACAAGGCAACGAAGAGCTTGTAAACTTGCTTTCCAACTTACAAAGACACCCTCCAACAAAGGAACACATAACCGGTGAGAGACCTTCTTTTATCCAAGTCTCCAAAGAAAATCGAATCCACATAACCAACAAGTCCATCTTTAATCCTTCCAAATCAGAAGAAACATTAGATGTGCCCCGCAGATATCCGAAAATCCATTGAACTGCTTTCCAATGCTCTTTTCCAGATTAGCCATGTATCTACTAACCACACTTAATGATTGAGATAAATCGGGCGAGAACATACCATGGCATACATAAGTGAACTAATCGCACTCGCATATGGGACTTTAGACATGTACTCTACTTCATCATTAGATTTTGGACATGATGTCAAGAAAGTTTGAAATACGCTGCTAAGGGAGTACTCACAAAGTTTAGCCTCATGCATGTTGAAACGACGAAGAACTTTATCAATGTACCCTTTTGACTTAGATATAACTTACCAAGTTTTCTGTCTCTAATGATTTCCATACCAAGAATCTTCTTAGCTGCACCGAGATCTTTCATCTCAAACTCATCGCTTAATTGAGCCTTCAACTTTGAAATTTCAACCTTGTCTTTTGCAAAGAATCAACATATCATCAACGTATATGAGCAAATAAATAGTTGAACCATTAACAATCTTGAAATAAACACAGCTATCATAATTTGATCTTTTAAAATCCCGAGATATCATAAAGGAGTCAAATCTCTTATACCATTGTCTAGGTGGATCTGCTTTCAAACCATAAAGAGATTTCTTCAATTTGCAAGCAAAATTCTCCTTTCCAGAACGACAAAACATTCCGGTTGCTCCATATAAATGTCTTCTTCTAATTCCCCATGTAAGAATGCAGCTTTCACATCCATTTGTTCAAGCTCAAAATCATGCATAGCCACAATACTAAGCAAAGTGCGAATAGAACTATGCTTCACAACAGGGAAAAGACATCTGTGAAATCAATACTGAATTTGATCAGATCCTTTAGCAACTAACCTTGCTTTATACCTAACCTCTTCGGTTGGTGAAACGCTTCCTTTTTCTTGAAAATCCATTTGCGTAATAGGTTTCTTCTCAATTGGCAACTTGACCAGCTCCCATGTACCATTCTTGTCAAGAGATTCCATCTCATCATGCATGGCACCATCCACCTTTTCGAATCACTAGAAGAGATAGCTTCAATAAGATGAAGGTTCTGCAGCACCTTCAATTTCTTCTCGCCACATTTAGACAATAAGCGCAAAGTTGGCTTCTTCAATAAATCTCTTAGAGGTCAATGTTCCTCCTTTCTCTATTAGTCGCAATGGAATGTTGTGTTGGTGGCACAACAATAGGAACTTCTCGAGTATTTTTCTTGTTGATTTCTGGTGTAGATCTGAATCAATAATATGCTCCACTCTGCACGCTTGATTGCTTTTCAACGGAACATCAATAGATAGTTTATCATGCAACATAGCGGACTCATCAAAAGTAACATCTCTACTAATAACCACCTTTTTAGTTTCGTGATTCCACAACTTATATCCTTTCACACCAATTTTATAGCCAAGAAAATGCACTTAATCGCTTCTAGGTTCTAATTTACCATTGTTGACACGAGCATAAGTAGGACAGCCAAATATTTTCAAATTAGAATAATCTGCTGGAGAGCCAGACCATACATCAATTGGAGTCTTCTTATCAATAGCCAAATTTGGTGACCGATTAATCAAATAACAAGCAGTGGAAGCGGCTTCAGCCCAAAAACTCTTTGATAATCCAGAGTTTGATAACATGCAACGTACCTTCTCCATTATGGTTCTGTTCATGCGTTCTGCCACACCGTTTTGTTGGGGAGTGCCAGGAACGGTGTAATGTCTCACAATACCTTCTGACTTGCATAAAGCTTCAAATTCTCCTGAACAAAACTCCAAACCATTGTCAGTACGAAGTTTCTTGACATGCTTACCAGTTTGTCTCTCGATCATAGTCTTCCACTCCTTGAATGTTTTGAATACATCCGATTTCTGCTTGATGAAGTATGTCCAAACTTTGCTTGAAAAATCATCAATAATGGTCAACATATAGCTTGCACCTCCAAGTGATGGAACGCGGGATTCTCCCCACAAATCGGAGTGAATATAATCCAATATGCCTTTTGTAGAGTGAGTCGCAGTGCTGAATTTCGCTCTCTTTTGCTTGCCGAAGACACAATGTTCACAAAACTTCAACTTATCGATGTTTTGACTATTAAGAAATCCTCTTTTGCATAATTCTGTCATCCCAGCTTGTCTCATATGCCCCAGACGCATATGCCAAAGATTAGTAGCATCAGAATTAAATGATTTATTTGAAACAACAGCAACATTACCTGAAATAGTAGTGCCTTGCAGATGATATAAGTTGGCGCTTTCATATCACCTTTCATCACAACAAGAGAACCTTTGGTAACCTTAAGAACTCCACCTCCACCTAATAGTTGTACCCTTTAGCATCAAGAGTACTCAATGAGATAAGATTTCTCTTTAAGTCCTAATATGACGAACATCGACAAAGTTCGATGGTGCCATCAAACATCTTGATCCGATAGAACCAATGCTCGCAACCTTGCATGGTGTATTATCACCCATCAACACGGATCCACTTGGTGTAGCTTCATAGGTAACGAACCAATCACGGTTTGGACTCATGTGGAAAGTGCAGGCTGAATCAAGAATCCATTCATCGTCGGTTTTGCAATTACCGCAAAGGCAACGAGAACATCTCCATCGTAACCTTCTTTGGTGACAACGGTGGCTCTAGCGCCATCCTCTTGTTGATCCTTCTTGAAATTATTATTTCTCTTCTCCTTGTTCCGCAACTTCCAAAGACTCGGATATGTCATGTCCATCTTTCTTGCAATACCGCAAGACTTCACCGCTCTCGATTTAGATCCGCCTCAATTTACTTTTGCTTCGCCTCTTGAATTGTCGTAGAAACTCTTCTCATATTGCTCGCCATGACAGACAAACCTTCTCGCATGTGTACTTGAACTCCCACCGGAACCATAAGTTTCATCTTTTCTTTAGCATGCAGAGCTTCATAAACTTCACTGAGAGTAAGAGTATCTCGACTATATAGAATAGTATCTCTAAAGGTAGAGTATGAACTAGGCAGAGAGCATAGCAAAATAAGACCCAAATCTTTTTCATCATATTTTACCTCCATAGACTCGAGGTCAGAAACAACTTCCTTGAAAGTTGTCAGGTGGTCCAACAATGAGGCTCCCTCCGCCATCTTGTGTGAATAAAGCTTTTGCTTCAAATGCAACTTACTGGTTAGATCCTTGGTCATGCAGATCTGCTCCAGCTTTAGCCATAATGCGGCGACGGATGTCTCCTTCATAACCTCCTGTAGAATATTATTTGACAGATGAAGATGAATTTGAGATAAAGCCTTACGATCTTTACGTTTCTTCTCATCGGCGGACAGTGTCGCTGGCATCTTGTCGATCCCCAAAAGAGCATCATCCAAATCAAGTTGTGATAAAACAGCCCGCATCTTGACTTGCCATAGAGAAAATCTCGTGTCGCGATCCAGCAGTGGAAGATCATATTTCATAGTAGCCATGCCGAAGAAAACAAAAATTTGCAATCAAAAACTCCTGGTATGCTTCCTGTGTGTACTTAGCAATTTTTTTATGAAAAGTAATAAAGAAATTACAAAATAGAGGAACATGCAAACCAGGATAGATGGGCTTCCAATGTCTTCACGTGACTTCTCCTTTTTTTTTCTTTCTAACTTCTCTCTCCTGATCTTCTTGGCACTAAAGAAGAGAATCTCTTTCCTCTTTGATGCCTGACGCAAGTCTTGTTCTGGACCTTGCTTTAATAGTACGCGCTGCAGTCCCTTCTAGCAAAGCCTCTGCTCTCTTCTGTCTTCTCTACTTTTCCTTACACTCGCAGACCGAGGAGAGATGACTGCTGCTTGCCTCCTTTTTGGTTCCGCCCGAGGCTTCTCCTTTTCTTGCGTTGGCACCGACTGCGAGGCGAAGAAAAAACTTCTGATACTGCTCGGATTCGGCGAAGACGTCCGATGAATATTTTTTTTCTCGAATCTCTAATCTCCTGTGCTCTGATACCACTTGTTGCAAATAACGCACAGAATAATAGAGACAAGAGACACGAATTTTTACGTGGAAAACCCTTGCGGGAAAAACCACAAAGCGCCAAGGCAAATCACTATATTTTGGAGAGATTACAATGGAGAGACTCTCTTGGGATGCTTTTGCCTATGGACTACTGGGGTATATATAGCACGGGGAAAAGAGTCCCATATAGAAAGAAAACAGAATAAGGAAACAGGACAAGAGTCCTACACGGACACAGATCCGAATTCGGATCACTTTCCAACATGATATGTTAGGGAGATTGAGTCAGTTTTGTAACAGCCTATATAAGGGCTTATGCTGTACGGCAAAAGGCAAGCAATAAGAGACCCAATCTTCTCACCTGGCGTCTTCAAGCTTCAGCCTGGCCGGAGAGAATCCCGGTTCAGAGCCTGGAGAAGAACACGTAACTTCTCGATATGCTCTTAGATCAATTCCCAGTGCCCATCTTCGCCTATTTCTGCCCCTCACACTCTGAAATCAAGTCGTATCAACTTGGTATCAGAGCCATCTATCGCCTCGCTTCCCATGGAAGAACCAAAAACCATAGAAGACATTGGTCGGATGATCGCTGTAATGATGAAAGACATCAGTGATTTCAAACAGCAGCAAGGAGACCACCGTGAGGCAGTATCAAAACTGCTACAAGGGGGCAGCGGCACATCCAACTCGGTGGGCACTGAAGGCAAATCCTTAGTGCTGGATGGGTATGCCAGTAAGGCAAATCCAGCCTTATCAACCATGATTGCATGGAGGAGTTATTACAGGAATTTGGGGACCTTTTCGAGCCACCTCGCGGATTACCTCCATAGCGTCGCCATGATCATTGGATTCGTTTATTGCCGGGCACAATCACTGATGCAATGACGCCGTATCGTTATCCCCATCTTATCAAGGGTGAGATTGAACGTCAATGTGCAGAGAAGCTGGCCCAGGGTATTATCCGTCACAACACATTGGCTTTCTCGTCTCCGATTTTGCTGGTTAAGAAGCATGATGATACATGACGTTTTTGTGTTGATTATTGCGCCTTGAATGCACAGACGATGAAGAATAAGTTTCCAATTCCGGTGGTAGATGAACTTGATGAATTACAGGGTGCCTGCTTCTTTACTAAGCTTGACTTGCGTAGTGGGTATCACCAAGTGCGGATGCATACCGATGATATTAAAAAGACTGCATTCCGAACACACCATGGATTTGTTTTGGTGTTCTTTGACGACAATCTCATTTATAGTTAATCTTGGTTCGAGCACTTTAGCATGTGCGAGCCGTGTTTCGTGTATTGCAGTCACATTCTTTGGTTCTCAAATGAACAAAGTGCTTACTCGATGAGACTTCGGTGACATACTTGGGGTATATTATTTCCGGACAGGGCATTGCATGGACCCAGAGAAAATCACAACGGTTCTTGATTGGATGACTCCAACATCTATGAGAGCTTTGCGTGGGTTCCTCAGTTTGACGGTGTATTATCGGAAATTTATTCAAGATTATGGTTTGGTGACATCACCTCTCACCAAGCTTTTGAAGAAGGAAGCCTTTTTTGGTCTTCAGAGGCGAATGAGGCCTTCCAGTGCCTTAAGAGGGTCTTGACTTCAACCTCTATGCTGCAGCTATCGGATTTTTCCAAGCAATTCGTTGTGGATTGTGATGCTTCGGGTTCGAGCTTTGACACCGTTCTTCATCAAGGCGCCCGGCCGATTGCTTTCTTTATTCACGCCGTCGCACCTCAGCATGCCAAGCTTGCGGCATACGAGCGTGAGCTAATTGGGTTGGTCAAGGCCGTACGCCATTGGCGACTATATCTTTGGGGGCACTATTTCAAGATTTGTACAGACCATTATAGTCTTAAATTTCTACTTGATCAGCGCATGTCCACTATCGCTCAACATCATTGGGTCAGTAAATTATTCGGCTATGATTTTGTGGTCGAATATCGGCCAGGTCGGCAAAATGCAGTCGTCGATGCTTTATCCCGTCGCAATGAAGATAGTGCAACTGTTTCTGCTATCTCTAGTCCACAGCTTTCTTGGTTTGCTCAATTACGTTAGGAGATTGCGTCCACTCCATCACTCACGGCCTTGCAGGATCGTATTCTGGCCGACCAAGAGGGCACTCAGTGGCAGGTGGCCGGTGGCCTTATTCTCTTCAATGGTCGGGTTTATATACCTCCAGACTCTCCTCTTCACCGCATCTTAACGGAATTTCATGGCTCAGGGCATGAGGGAGTCCAGAAGACCTTACACCGCATTCGTGCCCATTTTCACGTGATCGGGTTGCCTAGGCTGGTGTGTGACTTTGTTCAGGGCTACTCGGTGCATCAATGCAACAAGAGTGAGCATCTTCATTCGGTGGGATTACTTCAACCTTTGGAGGTGCCGTGGACAGTTTGGACGGATATCTCTATGGACTTCGTGAAAGGATTTTCGAAGGTTCGTGAATGGATTTCCAAAGGTCCATGACAAATCCGTTGTTATGATTGTCGTTGATCGTTTCTCTAAGTATGCTCACTTCATCTCTTTATCACATCTATACACCACTAGTTCGGTTTCTCGTGCTTTCTTTGATGAGATTGTCCATCTTCATGGTATGCCGATATCGATTGTTAGCGATCGCGATCCGATTTTTACGAGTAGCTTTTGAAGGGAATAGTTTTGGCTAGCTAGAGTGCAATTGCATTTAAGTTCGGCTTTTCATCCGCAGTCGGATGGCCAATCAGAAGTGGTTAATCGCATTATAACTATGTACTTGCGGTGTTTAAGTGGTGAACGACCAAAGCATTGATTGCAATGGCTTTCGTGGGCGGAATATAGTAAATTAGATTATATAAGATTGGTTTGAGTCAGTTACTTATTAGTCTCCGAGTTTGCTTCAAACCAATCTTATAGAAACTTTGAGAACAAAACTCTTTCCTCTCTGCCCTTTTCAGGGGAGCTACTGAGAAATGGGGATGATGCTGGTGCCAGTGCCCAAACTGACGAAAGCACTTCATTGGGTCTGTCCAACTGCTCCAAAATTGTGAAATCTCCATTTGCTGTCAAAAAGAGGGAGAGAAGGTTGACAAAAGCAATCCTATATACTCCGAAATGGCTTCGGTTTTGTCAATGTTGAGTAAAGAAAGAAATGATTTGAACATAATTACATGGCACCTGAATACTTGACCATTTTCAAAGATTTGCAGGGGATGCTGAAATTCAGATGAGGTATTGTGCTCCTGCCACCATGTTTAGCATTGCTGGATATGGTAACAAAAGAATTAAGCGTCTGAAAATGAGCATTTCCAACTTGCATACTGCACTGTTGCTCGACGCTAGAATCAAGGACATGATGGAAGTAGGTCACTGCATGCGTGCAGCAGGAAAACTAAGATGACTTCAAAGCTATTTCTCAAACAATACATATCCACCACAGGAGTTTTGTAAAGCTGATACAAATTGTATCCAAGTTGAGGGTTGTCTACTAATTCTGTCATATAACTTGTTATTAGCCCAACCATTCGGCCATGTGAATTAACAAAACACCGCCACTAGCCCCTGGATGAACTGCCGCTGTTGTCTGCATTATTACTGGCATGTCCATATTGTCAGCCTCCACGGTGCTAGACAGATGAGAACGTTGAATTAATGGGATTTTGACAATCTTTGACACAACCCCAGAGGAAAGAGAGGAGCATAGACCTACAGTCAAATACTCAAATATCAATCGTATAATAACAAAAACAGTTGAGATGACATGTACATGTGATAATTAAAATGAGCATCAAACAATGTTCTTGAACAGCAGCAGCCTTGTCTTCTTCCTCGGCATCCAATGCTTGTATCCCTTCAAACATGAGAACAAGTAACACTATTATGTAGTAGCAGATTCTTATCAGATTCAAAGTCAAACTCTTTGAGAAACAAATGCACTTGTTCTTGCAGTTGTTTTGTTCTTGCCCTTGTCATTGGCCTTTATATGTTTGCTCGCTTTCTTTATACTTTCGCTGTTATAATACAACTGATTCACTTGGAGCAACAACTTGAGATGCAGAAGAAGTACTTGTCTTACGTATGTCCTCATCACACACCGCCCTCCCACGCCTCTCTACCTCTGTCATCCTCCTCTTATGCTGCCATGGCCGCTCACCACAACGAGCTCGCCGCCGGCAAACTAGCCTGATCTAGCCTGTCGGCATCTGGAGCTAGCCAGATCCAGATGTCGGCGGGATGAATCCATCCGGATCTCGCACCCTCCGTCCTCTGATCGCCCGTGTCACTCTGGTCGCCGTCGGATCCGCCATATGCTCGTCGTCATCTTCACTAGGTTTGGGGCATGCCACCGTGTGGGCCCCACGAACCTCATGGGCAACAGATGGCTCCGCTCAAACAAGGCGCATGGTCGTCTCTTCGTGCTATGGTTCGCATGCCACCGTTGTCGCTATATTAAATTAATAAAATTTTACGTAGAGAAGAATATGAAAAGAAACAATATATTATCTTATATATATATAAAGATAATTTAAACCTACAAATCGACGTAAATAGTGAGAGTGTATAAGACAGGAAGTTATGATGAAAATAATATAAAATAGTTAAAGGAATGATTTACTATTAGAGATATTGTCTCTAGTTCTACCTTTTGGTGAGGTGAAAGCCTTAAAGACAACCTTAAGGGCATTTTTAATAGTGCAATCTTAGGTGTCTCTTAGATATATTAAATGAGTAAAATTCTATGTAAAGAAGGGAGGAGATGATGAGAGATAATGTATTGTCTTTTATGCAAAAGATGATTTGAGCCTGCAAACCAACACAAATAGTGAAAGAGTGTGAAATAGGTAGTTATGATGAAAATAATATAAAATAGTTAGGAAAATAATTTACTGTTGAAGATGTTGTCTTTAGTACTGTTTTTAGGTGATATAGAAGTCTTAGAGACAATATTAAAAGATAGACATTGTATATATTATAAGACCCGCCGCAGTACACCTCAACAAAGCCTTTGGTCTCGAGTTGGTGGCGGACGTCGGCCTGGAAGGCCAGCATCATCTCCGCCAACTCCTGGCGCGACTCCTCCGATCGGGCCGAGGCCGTGGCGAGCAAGGCCGGGGTTTCAGCGGGGATGAGTGGCTGCGGCAGCACCATCGAGAGGATGTTGTCGACGCACTCCTTGGGCAGCCGCCTCTTATTCATCTTCATCTCACGGGCCTTCTCGACGGGGCCGATGAACAGCACCATGATGGCGCTGCCTCCGATGCAGTTCTTGTCTTTGCGTGTGAACTCTGAACAAGCTTACGTGGATCGAAGGGGATCCAAGTAGCCGTGTCCGTGTGTTACGGATGTGTGTTTGGAGTTTGGACGTGGTCCTTTCTACTTTTATAGCTCGGTTAGCCATGGCTCATACGGAGAGGATTCCATTACAGGTTTGGACTCGAACGCTCAATCCAATTCATCTCAGACTCGGATGTGAGACACCACGGTGCCATCCGGCTCCTCCACCATGGGTGCCGCATTACTTCTCTCATCATATGTTGAAAAGATACCAGGTCATGGTGATGCTAAATGAGGAGAACGTAGTTCCGCGGTGGTATTTGGATAATGGAGCAAGCAATCACATGACGGGAGATCGCTCCATGTTCCATGAGCTTGACGAGAAGATTTGGGGCAAGGTCAAGTTTGACGATGGCTCTATGGTAGAGATAAGAGGCAAATGGACGATGATGTTGCAATGCAAGAACGGAGATAAGAAGTTGTTGACAGAAATTTACTATATACCAAGTCTGTGCAACAACATACTTAGTCTCGGACAGATGACAGAAGAAGGGTGCAAGGTGGTACTACAGAATGAGTTCTTGAGTGTCTATACCAAGAAAAATGATTTGTTGATGAAAGTGAAAAGATCTCCAAACCGGTTGTACAAAATTTCTTTGAAAACTTACAAACAGGTTTGTCTAAAGAGCATAGAAGAGTCAGAAGATAGCGGGACTCAAGTGCAGCATATGCACACTCAGGGGGTGCGCATGGAGAGCGGCCCAGGCGCACAAGGTGGTGGCCCTAGGGCTAGAGTAAGTGCATGTGAAATTAAAAGTAGCGCGCATACAGCTGCAAACGATAGACTTCGTGCAGACGGTGGGCTCACGGGTGGAAAAAGAGCACAAGTTTCAAGAGGAAGACTTGGAGTACAAGTTGGTGCAATTTTTTGTGGTTTTGCAGATGGAACGCGGTCAGTGTTGGAGACAGGACGCACGAGTGCGGGAGTGAGAGGCGGTGTAGTCTCAGCTAAGATGTGCATGAAAAAGCGGACAGATGTGGTTCAAGAGAGAGGAGCAGGAGGCTCTGGTAACGATAAAGCCAAGGCGGTTGTGGGAGCAGGTGCTCCAGCCCAGGCAAGCATACAAGAAAGGATGGACTCAGTTCAGGTACAGAAAAGAGAGAAGATCAGTGTGATCAAGATGGAGAAACAAGATTAAGGGGGTGATTGTTAGAACTGTAATCTTGTTTTTTCAGACGAGTCAGATTCCGAGTCGGAGTTTGGACGTGGTCCTTTCTACTTTTATAGCTCGGTTAGCCATGGCTCATACGGAGAGGATTCCATTACAGGTTTGGACTCGAACGCTCAATCCAATTCATCTCAGACTCGGATGTGAGACACCACGGTGCCATCCGGCTCCTCCACCATGGGTGCCACCCCTCTCTACCACAGGGCCACTCTTCCCTCTCACTGTCGTCCCAGATCGGCGCATCTTCCTTAAGCTCTAGGCATCCGAATACGGCGGCGATCAGCCTTCCCCGACCTCCAGCCGGCTCACCATTGAAGTCCCCCTCCGATCTCGCTCACAAGCCGGCGCAGGCTGCAGAAATCGGCCACACATGCGAGCCCATGAACCCCATCGGTCGATCCCTAATTCCTTCGCCCGTTCAACGATTCCCCTCCTCAGATCCCTAATTCTTTTGCTCACTGCCCTTGTGTCCCTCCTTCCCAATCGCCCTCGGTGGCTTGCTAGTGAAGTCCCCCTCCGATCTTGCTCTCAAGCCGGTGTAGGCGATGCGTGGGGTGACTGACAAGGCCGCATGCGCAAGGGTTGTACCGGGCGCAGCAGCAAGCGGAGGGGAGAGGAGGCGGCAGCCGGTAGACCGCCAAGCTGGCAAGGGCCAAGGCGAGGGCAGGAGGCAAGGCGTCATCGGCAGCTGACTCTTTCTTTCGATATGCCTGTTCTCCCTGTTCTTGACACAGCCCAACCCACTTGGTTCTTGATTACTTGTTTGCATATATTTCACATCTTTGCTTAATGAAGACGTATTATTTCATTAGTTAAATCGAGGAGATGGCTGCCTCAATACATGGATGAAACCGAAAGCTCATCCGTTTAGAAATGTTTATTATCCTATTGCAAGAGCTATCCTGTTATGCTCTTGTTCTATTTCCCCTTATCCAAACACAAGGGATGCTTTGTAGTTTGTTTGATTCTTTACTAAGCCTACGTTTTTTTATCATTTGTAGCTTGTTTTAGATGATGGGAGAAAGGTTAGGCACTGATTGCCCTTCAGTGAGGTAGATGCTGAAGAAGTTCAGGTTTGCATTTAATTAGTGAAATAATCTATCCATTATGTATGTCATGCTTCTGTACTTTTTTTTATCTTTTGCATACTCAATCACGCATAGGGGCGCAAATGGGTTGGGTTAATCCCGATCGATCCGGTGTCGAATCCGGTTGGTACCGGATTCGGGAAGGGAATTTGGTATCCAGTTGGATTCAGTAACGAAATCAGGAGAGCTGCTATCCGACCGAATAGTGTCGGTATCCGGATATCAGATAATTATCCGGTCGGATATCTGGATCCGGATATCGGATAATTAGCTAGTCGGATACCCGGATCCAGATATCGGATAACTATCTAGTCGGATATTCGAATAACAGTTATTTTGCATGGAGGCACTCATGTTAAATATTATTTAGTGTAATAGTTATTTTGCTTATGTTTTCTTTCCTACAATGTGCTTGTTGAAGGCTGATGACATTGTAGTTTGTTGTTAATCACCCTACTTTTTTTCAACAATGCATCATCTAGTAATTTGGTCCATTAATCATTATGTTGGATTTGTGTTTTGTTAGACTGTTGGTTAATGAATTATATATCAATTTACCATTTATGTTGAACTTGTATTATGCCAAGAACTTATGTTGAATGTATCGTTTTGTATGAGTGTGCTATCCATTTATCTGTTTATATTATCCGTTGTCTGATTCGAATCCGTCAAGTATTCGTACCGATGTTACCGTTTCCAAAAATCCGCATATTCCGAATTCGTATTTGTATCCGGGCTGACCGTATTCGATACTAAATCCGGGAAAGAAAAATATGGGTTGGGATATGGTATAAGCAATGTCCGTCCGAATCCGACCCGATTGCACCCCTAATCACGCATTGTTGTTGCTGAAAATTTGCCTGAGGAGCATTGCTATCAGAATCTTATGAAGATTTTCTCAGCTATTGGGAGGTATGCTTGTCTGTTATCATGAATAATTGCTAAATGCAATGTTGAACCCATGATGTCATATGTTGCAGCATGAAATCAATATATACTTGCTATCCATACAGGACTGAAGGTGCTGGACCTGCTGCTGTCAAATCATCAAGGATTGAGATGCTGTTTACTAATAAGGTCTGTATAGAGATCTATATACCTTCTATATGAATGCTAAAAGTTATATTGTTTGTACACTTGGGTTATACTTAGGCTCGCAGAAAGCTAGGCAGCCAGCACAGCAGGGGTTGACCGGCCGAGGATATGTGAATTAATTTGTGACAAAAGTTATTCTGAAATATTTCTAATTTACTTGCATATCTTATTCTGTTTTACAGTGCCAATGTCTGTACTTGCATTATGTATGTCGTCGGAGCTGGTAAGCATCTTAATCGAATATCATGTTTACTTGTTTACTCTTTCTTTCTTATCTGCCTGTTCTTGACACAACCCAACCCACTTGGTTTTTCAGTGCTTGTTTGCATGTGTTTCATTCTATGGTGTTTCTCATAATCAGCTCACATGTTAAGAAATAATATGATTAGCGGACTATCCCTAGAGGCGACCTGAAAATGTTGAGCTTATGTAAAGAAGTGTGACGAACAAAGGCATGGCAATGAGCTGCAATCATAAACAGAATAGTCGTTATATACTACCAACGGTTTTATTCTATGGTGTTTCTCATAGTCGGCTCATATCATACAAAGAACCAAGAAGGGAAAAAGTTATCCTATTAACATGTTCCATATCACTATATGACAGAATAATGTAAGCATAGCACACAGATTTCTGGTTTCTGATATACGCACGTACACTTATTGCTTGTTAGCATATAGAACCCAAACATGTTACATTCCTATTCGCACAGATGGAATTTCAAAGAATTTAAGCCTACAATTTATTTGCAGATTTTTCTGCCTGAGCAAAATAGCTCCCTTCAGCAACAATTCTTCACTGTTCCCAAGCTATGAAACTCAACCTGCACATCAAAAACAACAAGATAGGATACCACAGTATCTTACCTTCTATATAACTGTGTGAGCATGGCCAAATGGAACTCTTGATGTATTATTGCCCATATGATTCGCTGATTTGGTATCAAACTGGACATGTTGATCAAAAACATCAAAATAGGATACCACATTATCTTACCTTCTATATCACTCTATGAACATGGCCAAATGGTACTGTATGATGTATTATTGTCCATACGATTCACTGATTTAGTATCAAAATTGGATATGCTCAACTTACCTCAGGTATATATATATGTATTTATTTAGTTATCATCTCCATACCATGAATGGTACATGATTTCCATTGTTATAGCACATATATTTTTTATTTGTCTAAACATAGTTCCTATCGATTTACCTCTAATATAGAATGCTCCCTCTGCATTTGTCTCAACATTGTTATAGCACCTCCCTCTGCATTTGCAGAATGCTCCTCGAAGAATCACAGAGCTTCTTTAGTATCATCGTCACCGTCGTTGACATTGCCGGCATAAACAAATGTATGCAACTCAGTGGTGCTATCATCATCGTACTCGTTCGGTGCGCTGTCTGATGAGGACGATCGGTCGTTCAAGCCTCCTCCATTGCGGTGAGTGAGGTGGCGAGGTCGCGGCTCACCGCCAACCGATATTTCTGCAGCAGTAGTGAACGTACATTGTCAGAAATTAGAATAATTCAGTTCATAAGATTCAGTTGCTTGAATGATTTGCCGGCGCTATTATTAGTTATATTGACATTATTACTTACATTAACTATTGAATTACATTGTGTTTTGGTATTTTTTTGCACTATCGGTTCACCCTGGCTCTTTCTAATTCTTGAGTTTGCCACTGATCCTACACGTTGTGCATCGATGGATAGCCTAAAATTTTCAATGCGCATCCAAAAGTAATTTTTCATTGGGATTGTCTATCCACTATTCAATGCACATCTAAAATTTTGGCTTCTCTATTGGGCTTTTGACTTAGATTCTAGTTTTTTAATTTCGCTTTTTTTGCTTCTTGGTTTTTTAGTCTTTTTGCTTTTTCTTTTTTCTCGTATTCCATTGCATTATCTATGACGGGTTAACATATTTTTTCATTATTTTTTAAATTTAATTACGCCAAAAAATTCATCAGCTGCTACAGTGCTAAATAATCCAGCTTATAGTACCAAATAGTAAAAAAAAGTTATAAACAAAAAAACACCGAAATGAGCGGTGCAAGATTCAATTGCAATCGTACGGTCTAGATCCAGCCTAGTATACTATGTAGACGTCTGGACGCGCTTAGTTGGGCTTCTTTTGCGGCTTTGCCCTTTTTTTTTACGGTAGATAGTTTATTTTATATTATAGCTGTTAGTAGCTTTTTAGTCTCAAAATAGAAAAAATAAATTAAAAAAAATTAAAAGCTAAAAATATAAACTTTCTTATATAAACGGAAAGGAGCAGAGCCTATTCTTCGCTGGCCAAACGAAAAAGGTCACTGTACTAACGTAGATGCATGTCCATCGGAGCCCTTCGTAGGCTTTGCTGGTAGTAAGCTCCTACCATCGCAATGACGGGGATTCCTGATGACTTTTGTGACGACTTTTGGTTATAGCAGAGAATTTTTAGCTATAAATAAATAATAGTAAATGAAAAAATGAATTTTAGAAGAGAATGAGTGATACAAAAAAATAATAGCAAATGAAAAAATGAATTTTAGAAGAGGGTGAGTGGTACAAAAAGTAAGAGAGATACGTATATAAGATGAAAGTGAGATGAATATGATATATGATACGTCTGTAACTTTCTGATTTATCTTTAAAGTGATATTGAAGAAGAATATAAAAACCGCTTCAAAAAATCATGCTCGTATTAACTTCTAACTTCTTCAAACAGAAGCCTTATGATCTATGCTCTTAAAGCAATGAATCCATTAATAGATGATTTTCAATTATTTTATAGTAAATAGCTTTTAAACGAAATATCTTTTTAAGATGAGTCTATACATTAATTATAGTACATAATATAGCGATTTTATTTATATTAATCAAAATTATACGTAAATTTCTATTATTCTATATCCTTTTATAAATAATACAAAAATTATAAATCATTGACGAAAAGTAAAAAAAAAAAACAGCCCCGTCCTCTCCGTGGCCGAAAGGAAGTCAATCGAAAAGAAAGTGACGTCCACTCGTGGCCGAAGTAAAAAAAGCTTCTTTAAAAAGTGAAAAACCAGAAGCTCCCTTCAGAGCGTGGCAGACAATGCGTCAAACTCCTCTACTTTCATTGCGATGCGTGACACATCAAAATCAAAAAGGTACTAATAAACAGCATCCAAATATTTTTTCTAAATTATTATCTAAATTTATGATTCTTAAATTAAAAATCTAACTGTCATAAATTCTTTCCTCTCGAAAACCCCTCTAAAAAACCATTAGATCTATACTTTAACGATCATAAATTTAGATAATTATTTAAAAAAAATATTTAGATGATAACTATACACACCCAATAAAAAAGCTCACATGAAAGCTTTCACCATTAGCCAATTACACTCGATAAAAAAAACACCGGACATACTAGTACTGCTACTACTCAACTCATCGCAAGCTTCAATTCAGAGTACCGTGAATTCGTGGTACTTGCAGTCTTGCAGCCAACTTGCACTAATTTACTCGTCATCCTAGAAGTACGCTTGCGGGCGTACGATCAGCACCACCAAACGAGCGCCGCGGCCGCGAGGGCGGCGGCGGCGCTGGAAACCCTCCAGGAGCAACGGCCACGCGGGTCACCCGCGGCGCTGCGCCTGTGTGATCCCGCTGCATGCCTGGAGCCGATGACGCCGGCGGCCGCCCCACCGGCAAACGGACGGCCGGAGCCGCCTTTTCCGCCGGAGCCCCCTTTCCCGGAACCGCCTCCTCCTCCCCTCCCGCTGCCGCCTCCCCTCCCGCCGCCGCACCACGCGCCTTGGAAGTGCGCGGCCACGCAGAGCAGCACCAGCAGCAGCGCGCAGAGCAGCCTCGCCCTGGAATCTCTCATGGCCGTCTCCCCTGGCTCGCCGTCGCTGGTCAGACGGGCGATCCCTCCTCTCGTTCGTCTTCCCGGTGCGGTGGTTGCGCGTCGCGCTATGTGGATGGGGTGGAGAGGGAGAGGGAGGGGGAGGGGAAGAAGCGAAGAGCTGGCTTCTGGCCGCTTGCGGGGAAGAAGGACGGGCAGGCAGGCAGGAGCCGGGAAATTGTGGCGCGCTTCTACTTTTGGCAGGTCAGGTGGGGTCTCGGTTAATTCTGGCGGTTGGGGCCAGCCTGTTCGTGCTAGGCGGCAGCCTACAGGATACACGTGTGCGTCGACACGTCATCCTGGCTTGGCTGAACCCTGCAAGGTGTGTGTACGCGTGGTCCAACTGCACACACATGGACTGGACGTGACCTATAGCCATGTGCGATGTGCCCCGTTGCCGTAATCTGAAGCTTCCTAGGTCCTGAGTATCCGAGAGCAACTTCCTAGTTAATCCAATGCGTACTGCCGAAACTGCCGTGTTCCGAATAACGTTAGTTCATCATATATATTTTTACTGTAGCTAAGTTAATTTATTTAATATAATTAAATTAAAAAAAAAAATATTAATCTATTATAGACAATATAAAGTAATATGAAAAAATAACAAATTTTTTAAAAAAATTAAAAAAAATAAAATTATTGAATAGTGAGAAAAAACAGAAGCCAAAAATAGAAGCTGACTTTAAGCTGAAATATGCTATACTTTATTCCACGAATTCGGCACGGTTTTATCCAAGCAGAGAGATGTTACAAATCATATCACCGACGCTTAAATCTACGACTCTACGAGCATGGATCCAAGCATACATCAGCAAATTTGGTTATGCTACGACTAAAGATGGCAACGGGTAGATACTCGTCGGGTATAGCCAACCCATACCCGTACCCGACAGGCAATACCCGTACCCGCTACAATACCCGTACCCGCACACGAGTATAGAAACTTACCCATACCGCATCGCGCGGTATTTGTACCGACAGGTAACCCATACCCGATACAGAGGAGGTGGCGAGGCCGCGAGGAGGAGGACAGCCGAGGCGGAGGAGGACTGGAGGAGGTGGAGCCGGAGGAGGAGGCGAGCGGCGGAGGCAAGCGGCGCGATGCCGCGAGGAGAGGAGGCGGAGCCGGAGGAGGCAGGGCGCCAAGGCCGCGAGGAGGAGCGAGCCGAGGAGGCGAGGCGAGCCGGAGGGCGCGGCGCCGGCGCGAGCGAGGAGGCGGGGCGGGGCGGGGAGGGGCGGGCCGCGCGGGGGGCGCGCGGCGGGGGTGGGACGCGGTGGGAGGGGACGGGGACGAGGGGGGAGGCGCGGCGGGGGAGAGGCGGGGGAGGAGGGGGGAGTGGCGGCGGGGAGAGGGCGGGGGTCGGGGGAGAGGCGGCGGGACGGCGGGGAGGGACGGGGAGGAGGCGCGGTGGGGGGAGAGGAGGGGCGCGGGAGGACGGGGTGGAGGCGCGGCCGCGGGGTCGGGCGTAAAGATGCGGGACAACGGGAGTTGGGCGCGGGGGATCGGGCCTCGGGCGGGATTTGGGCCCGGGGGGTCGGGCCGTCGGGCGGGATTTAGACAATGGGTATATTTTACCCGCAGGTATGCGGGTACAGGTAGTATACACCCGTACCCGTATACCCGATGGGTAGAGATTTTTGCCTATTAGCATACCCGCGGGTGAAGATATCTTTCCATACCCACCTTTTTATCGGGTAAAACCCATCGGGTACTCGGGTTTTGGGTACCCGTTACCATCTTTAACTACGACACTTGGATTCATTTCAGGCACGAACAAAATATGTGCTATAGTTTCATCAGTCAATGGACAATAATGGGAGGGGGGAGAAAATGCGATCTCAAATTGTACGTTCGTCGGCGCCCGTGCATCTAGAGGCCATCAACTCGAACTAGGGTTGTAACAGAGCTCGAGCGAGCTCGAGTGGCTCGGCTCAGCTGAAATTGCCGCCGAGCTTCGAGTGAGCTTGAAATTGCTCGACTCAAGCGGGCTCGAGCTCGTCGGAGGCTCGTGTAGGCTCGGCCGAGGGCGTACTGCTGAGGCGGGCCGCGAGAGAGCGCCGGCGCGGGAGATCCGACTCGATCCGGTCGAAGAAGGGCGCCGAGCGTTGGCGACATCAGCGGCCGGCGCGAGGTGGCCTTGGCCGGGAAAGAGGCCGAGCGGCGGCCGGTCCGGTGGGAGATCCGGATCCGCCGATCCGGCGAGAGGCGCGGGGAGGCGAGGCGGCGCGGAGGAGGCCGAGGAGAGGGGACGGGGGCTAGGAGCCGAGGAGGGCGCGGCGGTGGGGCGAGCCGGCGAGAGGCGGGCGGGGAGAGGAGGCCCGCGGCGGGGTGGGGAGGCCGGGGCGGCGGGAGAGAGGAGGGAGGCGAGCGAGGGGGACGGGGCGGCGGTGGGGAGAGGAAGGAGACGGCGGTGGGAGAGGAGGGACGGCAGGTGGGAGAGGAAGGGAGAGGAGGGGGGAGAGGAGGGGCGGCGAGAGGGGACGGCCGGACGGGGCGAAGCGGCGATCGCGAGGGTGGCGAGGCCGCGAGGATTTGGGGCGGGCGCGAGGGGGGGGGCGGGGCGGGCCGAGGCGAGTGGGGGGGTGAATCGGGTGATTTCGGGAAAGAGAGAGAGCGCGGGGTGGGGGCGGGATTCGAGAGAGAGAGGCGGGAGGGAGTGCGGGTGGGGGCGGGATTCGAGAGAGAGAGGCGGGAGGGAGTGCGGGATTGTAGGAATTTGGGGGTGGAGTAAAAATATCTCAAGCTCGCGAGCTATTCGAGTTCGGCTCGGTAAAGCTCGCGAGCTTGAGATGAAGCTCGAATTCGGCTCGATTGAAGTCCGAGCCAAGCTCGAATCGAGTTTAGAATGAGCCAAGCTTGAGCAGTTCGCGAGCCTCGAGCTTTTTTTTACAGCCCTACCTGGAACCGAGACTCATCTGGCGAAACATGCACCCCTTCATCTGAGGGTATACTTCCTCTGCAGAAAGTAATCCAGGACGTAGGCGACGTGTACGTGGTGGCCTTCGACGACGAGCCTCTCCTGGCAATCGATGTCGCAGGCGCCGTGGAAAGGACGGCATCGCAGACGCGTCGACGGGTACCTCGGTGGATGGACACGGTGGTGGTCCGCCGCGATGGCGCCCGCCCGGCCGTTGTCATCGCCTCGACGCGGCTTGCGCGCGCGGCCGCCGCGCGCACCCCGCAGGCCCGGCCGCGTGGCGCTGAGACGGCGGCGCTGGAGCGGCGAGAGCAGCAGCGCGGCGTGACCGCCAGGAGAAAGCCATGCGCCCATGCGAGCTGTTGCGAACTGGGTCTCACGACTACGGAATGGAGCAAGCTCTGCGGAGACTGAGGGCCTGTTTGTTTCAGCAGTAGATTTTGAGAAGCAGTTGGTGAGTATCTAGTTAGTTAGAATTTAGAGAAGCTAGATAACCCTGACCGCTACTAGTTCATTTTCTCGATCACGTAGCTTCCGCTACTTAGAATCGGATGAAAACTGACTGTTTGGGAGCTGCAGATTCTAGGAGTAGCTGCAACTGTCAGAAACTTAAACAAACATGTCTTGAGATTGGTTTCGCAGCTTGCTACGGGTATTTATCGAGGGTTAGCTGTATATATCTGTAGGGGTGCAATACGAACCGATACAGATGAATATCATTTATACTTAATACATTGTATTTTTTTCTTAAATTTAGAGTCAAACATAGATAATAGTATAATACCGAATATTGTTTGAGGTTTAGTTGTTGAAAAGAAGGAAGACTAGAAACTTTATTTATTTCTTTGTTTAATGAAATTACATGATCGACTAACTCTTTATATAGGCACCCCTAACAAACCACGAACTAGAGGGTAACTAACATATATAGCTTTCATAGTTGATAACCAATACATATAGCTGGTAACTAAGATATATCAATCCTGAGCTAGTACTGATATATTTCCTAAACTAACTTATCTCTTAATTGATAGGTGCATCTGCTGCTTGCCGTGTAAGTTAGGGCTCCTAACTTCCTTGTGTGTCAGGGACTCCTGGACAGCCTCTTGCATTGCTGCTGCACCTGCTGATTATGCCTAGCTGCTGCATGCACAACCAGCTTTGCCGCGTGCATTGCTGTGGTCCGATACCAGTGCATTGTTGTTTGAAGGTAAGTCAGCAACAGTCCCACTGATGTGGTCCAAGACAGAAACGCCTTGGCATGGCGTGGCATTGATGATGTTGCCAGTGACATGAACAACTCATGCGGGGCAGCAATGACCCACTTCCCGCTATGGGACGTAACAGTGGTGGGAGGAACATGACAATGTCGATGTCCCACACCTAGTAGACGCCACACTCTGCAGTGTTGATGGCATGGCGTCGGTTGGCGATGTAGTGAAGGCGCCCACGAAATAGTAACAACCTTCTTCCTCATCAAAGCACTAATAAGGCAGGCAACGATGGAATGACCGGTATAGGGGTTGTCGATGGTGAAGGTGGTAGCACGACCAACGCCGATGATGACAATGGGGAGGGTGATGGCAGCCCCGCCATTGCAATAGCAGGCATAGCCTCTTACTGCTCCTTCATCTTAGAATTGGTCACAACTATCAACGAAGCAACTTAGAAATTTCAGCAACATGATGCACCTTCTCCTCAATCTTGGCTATGATCTCTTTCATCAAGGCCATCAAATCGTCGTAGATCTCGGTGGAGAATAACTAGGCAACGGAAGCCATGGTGGTGGGCTTGTCGGAGCCTTGACGCGTGGATGGAGACGACGTGGTTGTGGTGGTGACAAATAGATTGACATGTTTACCAAAATTAGCCAAGTCTGTACCCAAGCACACACTCTAGTTGCTGGTACCACAGGGCGCCATTCCCTGTCAGGTGGTGCGATGCCAACCACTCATTCTCTTTCTCTATCGCTCGCTGCTCTTCGAAGAATTGTTCAAAGCGATTCAACCAAGGCTACGAATTTTCCTTGCCATCAAAGGTCAAATGCCCTAGGTAGTAGAATCGTGAAGCTCGGGCCTTCATGGAATCGAAATCCCCGCTACTTGCCATTGATAGTGGAACAACAGTTGGTTTTGATACCAAATGATATGGTTGGTGGTTGGATATAAGGCTGGGCAAAAAGCTTGAGGCTCGTGAGCTACTCAAGCTCGTAGTTGGCTCGGCTGAGCTCGGAGCTTCCCTCAGCGAGCCACTCTCTCCGCTTGGTCTCCACTCTCCGCCGCTCGAGCTCCATAATGTCAATAATAGATCACATCCACATCCACTTTACATCTCCGCTCAGTCTCCACTATCTCCGTCTCTTGCATTCCCGCTTGCTGCGCCGCGCCCCTCCTCCCTTCCCCGCCTTGTGCCGCCACCTCCTCCTCGCTCCTTTACCCGCCTCATCGCCGACCGTCCTCCCGCACACCCGCCGCTCCTCCTCCCGCCGCCTCCTCCCCTCGCTCCCGCCGCCTCCTCCTCCCCTCCCGCCTCGTGCCTCCCGCCCCCCGCCTCCCCCCTCGTGCCGCCGCTCCCCTCCCCTCCCCTCTGTGTGCCGCCGCCTCCCCCGCCCCGCCCCGCCACGCCATTGGCTCTCTCCGCCCGCCTCGCGCTGATATGTCCTCCCGCTTGTTCCCCACCACTAATCTGTCCTCCCGCCTCCTCCCGCCGCCGTCGACCGTCCTCCCGCCCGCCCCGTCGCCTCCTCCTCCCTCGCTCCTCGGTCCTCGTGCTGCCGCCTCCTCCCGCTGCCCGCCACTCGCCGATCTATCCTCCCACCCCACCGCCGACCTGTCACCCCGTCTTTGCTGCGGATACATGTTTTTTTTTTCGCGTGCCTGTGTGTAAGTACATTGTATAATTACATTGCTTGCCTGAGAGTGAGAAGGAGGTGATGAAAATGATAGCCCTAGCTTCAGCTTGCTAATGCTATAGCTAGTTGTTCTGGTGGCTCGCGGGCCAACCGAGCCAAACTTCAAGCCGAGCCAAGCTGTTATTCTAGCTCGTTTCATAAACAAGTCGAGCCGAGCCGAGCCGCACTCAAGGACGAGCTTGGCCGAGCCTGGCTCAAGCCGGCTTGGCTTGTTTTCAGCCCTAGTTGGGTATAGGTCCGAGGACCGAGTGTAAGGTACTTGCCCTTGAATGGTCGGCTATGCCGCCGCTAAGGCTCTAAGACTTAGTTGAAAAAGAGGTAGAGACTAGAAACTTTATTTATTTCTTCACTTAATGAAATTACATGATTTGCTAACTCTTTATATAGGCGCCCCTAACAAACTATGAACTAGAGAGATACTTGGTGACTAACATATATAGCTTACTCAGTAACTAATAGATACTAGTTCTGTACTCGTACGTTGCAATAAAACCATAAAACTAACACTAAAATAGTATTATTTTCTTTCACACAAAACGATAATCATTAATTAAAAAGAGGGTGTAGCCTGGTGCTCGAACAAGCTCTTGGGTTGGGTTCTCTAGCAAGTCGTTGATGCGTTGGAGCTCCCGAGTCTCTTCGGACTGGTACTGAATACACCCAGGCAAAGATCTCTGAGCGGCCAATCATCTCCTTCGGGCAGTCTCTAGGTCCTCGATTACTAAGGTAGGTTGTTGCCGTCTTAGAGGAAAGTAATTATTTCTAAGATTTCTCCTATGCTCATTAGAGAATTGATCTCGTTCATCACTAGAGGTCACCATGCCATCCTCACGAGAGGAGGGAGAGTGTGATCGGTGGAGAGCGTCCTGAGGACCTCCATTGGGAAGATGATGAGGATATGCGGGGAGAGCCATGACCTCCTGTCTAGAATCTTCACTTCTGGTGGAGGTCCACTCGTCTGAAGAATTCTCCAGCGATAGCCCATCGCTGCTAGGAGTAAACCCCGTCAGAAAGGAGAATTCTAGGTTACAACTATCTCCAGTTGGATCGGTACTCTGCGACGGGATGTACGAACTCTTAAGGAGCATACGCTTTACAGGTTCCAACAGAGAGTTATGACCATTAGGTGATGCCAATTTTTCTAGAATGCGAGATTTTGGGGCTAGCTAAAATAGATCGGATCACCGCCGTCGAGGGCTCATACACTTGGGGAGGGGTCCATCGTCGCGTTGCGAGTCCGATTCGTGGTCGAATTGACCCTTGCCATCTGGGGAAGTGACTTCTCCCTTAGGCATACTGTTGTGGGAGATGAGGATTCTTCCTCAGCCTTTTCCATGGCACAATTGTCGAGGTCTCTAGATGAATCTCCAGGGATAGCCTTACCATCGAAAGCGAGCATTGTTTGCTTGTGCTCGTAGCAGGCCTCCATATTGAGGTCTGCGTACTCGGTCAAGTCGAACCAATTCTACTTGTTCCACCCTTCTGCCGTGAGGATATCAGAAGGAAAAGAACTTGTCGAAAAGAAAATTACTGGGCTCTCGAAAGAAGTGTCCCCACGAATGCCACCAACTATCGATGTTTTAATATTGATTTTACGTATTATTTGTTTGGATTTGGGGGGAAGCTCTCTAAGGGTTGGCTACGAGCACATAAAGAGAAGACTCAAAAAATTTTATACAGGTTCAAGTCTTCTTATAGAGAATAACAACCCTACTTATTGTGTGATTATTACCCTGGGGAATCATTACAACTGAGAATGTAATGCGTAAAAACCTTGCCCTATCTCCGCTCTCTCTTGGATTGGATCCTCTCTTTTTCTGACATTAACCCTTATATAGCTCACGAAATGACGATTGTCGTCTCACACCAAGAGGAGTCTTGACACTTTGGGATATAACCGCCAAAGGGAGGTTATTGTCAGAGAGATGTGGTTAGCCGTTCGTTGTATGATGGTTGTTGTCAGAGAGATATTGTGTGCGGTTATTAGGTATAAACACACATTCTAATAGTCTTGCCAGATAGACCCACAACGTAATAGATCATTATAGATAGGTCGATCGAAGATACATTGGTCGCAGAAAGGTCTATGATCATAAGGTGATCGTAGGACCACTTATGACTATGTCATGCTCGCAGAAGAACTTACGACTATAAGATTATCGTAGAACGATTGAGACCGAGTAGTCGTAGGACAGCTTAAGACTTTGATACGGTCATAGGAGAACTTATGACTACTATATAAAACTTCTTCTTTACTAATAAGGAGTATATTTGAGAAATGTAGTGACATAATGATTTGATGACTATTCTATCCCACCAATAATATTGTTCTTTATTAAATATTCAATTTAATAAAGTGTACATCTGTGCATTTTAGTCAGCATTTATCATTTTTTTTTCAAATTTGTAGCCAGCAATCGTCGCGCATGCATCAATTAGTGCTAAAAAAGTACTACAGCAAAATTACATGAATTGACGAAGATACAGGCTGTACTCGGTGTGCGTTCCATTGAAAGAAAAAAGAAGGGGAAAAAAAACGAACTATCGATAGGTCGGCAGGAATCCAGGCCCCGGGCCGTGTATAGCCTACATACGTTTTCTCCTCCGGATGGCGGTTTGTCGTATACGTTTTCTCCTCCCTACAAGTAGCCAACCAATGGGGTAGAAGAGAAGGCTCGCTAGACAGCTCCTGGTGGTGAAAGTCCTATCCGCCTCTCTTCTCGGCCGTCGCCTCGTCTCCACCAGGAAAAACAAAAGGTGACTACTCCCTTTCCCCTTCCCGATTAGATCCGTCTTTTAGCCCTAAACTTTGGGGATTTTTAGGCGTTTGACCCCATCTCATCACGAATTTTCGATTGCTCTGTGGTTTGACGGTTAATGATGTTGGGAGCTAACGGATCTCGGAGTTGTTGGGGAGATGGAAGTTTTGGGGGGCGTGGATTTGATGTGATTTGTTTTGGATTGGGTGTTTATTGGCGTCTGGGGAGGGTGGATGGGTTGGTCGGGATCGATTTGGCTGTTGGATGGTGACAATTTGGGGGAAAATTTATGTCCTCATGATTAGGCTCGGGACTTTTGGGGTAGAGCCGTGTATAGCCTAATTTGGTGCGATTCGTTCGTTTTGGGTGTGGCGGATGCGAGAAATAGGTGGATTCTCCTCTCAGTGGTCGGAAATGGTTAGAATTTGGGAGAGTTCATCTCTATTCTTCTGTTTCCTGAAGTCTAGTACTGTAGATCATGTTATTTCGCTGCCTCTATGCGAATATATTCTTTTTGGCTGGGCTATTCCATGAGAGTATGGAGTAAGAGAAATTTACATGCAATTTTGGCTAATATCAATAAAGTCGTTATAGTATGTACTATAATCAACTTATAGACTCCATATTAAAAAAACTGCTCCGTTTGAACAAAGCAGCTTTAAAAGCAAAAAAGAAGAGGCCTGATTTAGGAATTCATGGGCCTCGGAATCTGTTACTGTTTTGGCCAATGACATTTGGGAAGGTGTACATCTTGTGGTCGATTTCTTAACGGAAGTGCATGAAGGTGATCAATTGATGTCATGTGCTACCATATTAGAACCTGCAATGCTTCAGTCTTGCACTTTCCTGCTGCAACTAAATTAGTAAATTTTATATGAGTGTTGTATGCCTGTATTGATCTATGCTAGTTGCTATTTCCTTTTGAACGTTTGTTCCCTGAATAGCATGTGATTGGTGTGATGATTTGTGCAGAATCCACATAAATACCAACAAGTGAAAGCTTGATCTGTTCGGTGCCAATCAAACCTCAACAACCAAGTTTCATGTCTGATCTCGACGTCCAGCTTCCATCTGCCTTCGGTATGCTTCCAGTACATCCATGTTCTGTTACTTTAGAATGAACCGAAGTCCATTTACTGATCATTCGAGGGTTGACATAATATGTTAATTCTTAGCTTATAACTTTGGTTACTGAATGGGTTGGGAAAATGGGTGTAATCTCCATAAACTAAGGGGTTCATGCTTAATCTGTCTCCAGTTTAATATTGGATGCAACACACGTGTGTTCATCATGCACTCTGTGCACATGAGTTCTACTGGAACTCTTTATGTTCTGATAGTATGGTATCTTGTTTTATAGATCCGTTTGCTGAGGCAAATGCTGAGGACTCCAGTGCTGGTCCTGGAGCAAAGGATTATGTGCATGTGCGCATTCAGCAGCGCAACGGCAGAAAGAGTCTGACAACTGTTCAGGGCTTGAAGAAAGAGTTCAGTTACAACAAGATCCTCAAGGATCTCAAGAAGGAGTTCTGTTGCAATGGTACTGTAGTCCAGGATCCAGAGCTAGGCCAGGTATGATGATGCACTTGGACATGCTTAACAAGTTCTCAGTTCTCTGTTAATGTTCATACACTGATAAATAGTTCATTGTCTTCAGGTCATTCAGCTTCAAGGTGATCAGCGTAAGAATGTGGCTACTTTCCTAGTTCAGGTATTAAAGACTTTTCACGAGATGAACCCCATGTGTCATTTGTTAATATTTCTGCATCTGATGAATTCTCCTTTTGCTAGGCTGGGGTTGCGAAGAAGGAGCACATCAAGATACACGGTTTCTAAGCTGCCTATAAATGCTTGTATGCATTATATTGTGTGCTACTAGATATTGGGAAGCCTTAGAAGCTTGAAGCTGTGATAGTGTTGCTGTTCTCTATATCGAAGACATAAGATAAAGACTATCGTCGCCATTAAGTGTTTCTTGATGCAAGTTGTGTTGCCACCTCATGATGCACTACCAGCATATTGGCATGGTTTGTCTGAGATATTGCCGACTAAATAAAAGTACTTGCTGTTTGACTATAGCTTTGAGTTTGGTTCTTAGTTGTTTCTCGTATTGTGGTTATGCGTGTTTTTGTTCCAACTTGTTGCCTACCTAATGATCTAGTATACTGCAATCTGCTTGCTGATTCATGTTATTCAGTTTTTTTCTGGTTCTATTCAATTCCCTGTGCTGTTATATTTTGTGGTGCCAATAGAATTGGAGAGGAAGCCTAGAACTGCGTCTCACTGTCTGTTACTAGCTGGTAATAAAAGAATATCAGGAACAATTTTGAACACGATTAATTTCGTGTTCAATGGAGCTTACTGAGGGCTTGTTTGGAAGCTAGAGGGAAAAAAACTAGGGAAACAAATTCCTAGGGGGATTTTATGGGCACATGGAATCCCCTCACTCTTGCTAATTAGCAAATCAGAATCCACCTAAAAAAATCGGGTACCATAACATCAGATCAGGTATCAGATCTCAATACTAATTCAAGCCAAAATAAAAAATCAAAACTAAATAGAGAAGAGAAGGGTACAATTTGAAATGGTACGAAGGAGACCACAAACCCTAGTTATGCCTAGTGTGTTCTCCCCACAAGGCACAACTCATCACCTCTAGTTGCTGTCTCCCACCGAGATCTACGAGAAAAAGATGAGGTGCGTAACCCTAGTGGGAGGAGAGAAAGTAAGGACTTCACTGGTGAGTTCTGTCGTCGGAGTGCGAGGAGGAAGAATGCGAGGAGGTGATGATTGAGAGGGAGGCGGTTAGTGAGGACCATACTCGAGAGTGAGACGAGGAGAAATTTCCGACCTCCTCAGATGTGGTTTTCTCCCCGTGGAATAGGTCGGGTTGGATCGAACTTCCCCATCCCCGCGTCATCCAAACGGAGCTACAAGCCGGACCGAAAAAATTTACCACAGGAGAAATTTTCCCTAGGATTGGATCAGGACCCCGAACGGGATTGGCCCTCCCAAACAAGCCCTAAGGCTTGCAGTTGTGGTAACATCTCAACTATTTAAAGCAGATGTGGTCATAATGCGAAGAATGCTAGTCCTTGCGTGTTGTTCATATCGTAATTAGATGCAGGGCCGATCCTGGGATTTTAGGGGTCCGGGGCAAAATTAGAAATAGGGGCCCTAGTATAAATATCTAAATATAAATCTACATACACACACATATATATATATATCTAATTTTACCAACAAACACTTAAAATGCGTTATGTATTAAAGAAAAATTCATATCAAAGAGTTTATAGATATTACCTTAAAATTTTCTTCTAACATTTCTAGATGTGAAGTCATTGATGATGGTATTGATATCAATCTCATCCAATAATTTCTCAATACATAAAGTTACCAAACCGTTTAACCTCTCTTGAGACATTGTTGACCTTAAATGATTCTTCAACTATTTCAATTTTGAAAAGCTTCTTTCAGTTGATGCCACAGTCACAGGCATAGTAAATAAAATCCGATAAGCAATAGAAATATTAGGATAACAATCCGCTTCTCTAACAAACTCAAAGATCTCCATAGCAGACATTAGTTTATCTGATAAAGTCAATTGCATAACACTTAACTCAGAAATTAGATCATTTAACTCAACATCAGATGAATCATCTAGAGAGAAAGTTTATGCAAATTTTGTACAACATTCTTTTAATTCAGTTCGATCCAATGACTTCATTGTTGTTGAACTCATTAAAAATCCAAATATACTTCCGAATGTTTGGAGTTCTTGAAATCTACTTTTCAATGAATTGATTACCATATCAACCATAACAAAAAAATAATTAACTTTAAATTCCTTCTCAGCTTGCAAAACTGCTTCATCACAATCAATTTCATCAAATTGTTTCTTCCTAAGAACACGCCGCTTAACTGGAAATGATGGCTCTACATTCATTTGAGCTGCAATATCTTTGGCAATGATCATACTCGAAGCAAACCCTTCATTTCTATTTGTTGTAAGGCAGACTCAATGCACATAGATGGTGATTGCAACTTCTTGCTCACAGTATTTACAGCAAATAAAATATCATGCCAAATAACCATACCAATTATAAACTCAAAGCTACCAAGCACTTCATATAAATTTTTTTCATCACTCATATCTTTGGGTTCGGTATCCCTATCTTCCATTAACTCAAGTAGAGCTAACCTTAATTGAGAAGCTTGATATCTAATTGTTTTGACACTTTTGATTCTACTCTCCCAACGAGTATTGCTCAATGATTTCATAGTTAAACCTTCTATATGGTCAAGCAAAACTTTCCATCTTTTAGTAGAACCAGAAAATAATACATATATCCTTTGCACAATTCCAAAGAATGAAATAGCTTTAGCACAAGATTTAGCCATATCACAATGGGTAAGATTAAGACTATGATAAGCACATGGCATATACAAAGCTCTTCGATTTATATCAATCAATCGTCTTTGCACCCCCTTGTTTTTTCTTTCATATTAGAGCCATTATCATAACCTTGACCCCCCTAATATCATCAACATTTAAATCAAAAGACTTGATTGCATCAAGCAATACATTGAAAAGCCCTGAACCAGATGTGTCATCCACTTTCAAGAAACCAAGAAAGTACTCTTCAACTTTTATTTTGCCATAAAAAATATCAACACACTGAACCAACAAGCTCATTTGTTCTTGGTGACTCACATCTGGTGTACAATCAAAGATAATAGAAAAATATTTGACCTCTTTAACGGTCTTTATGATTGAATTTGTAATTTTAGAAGCCAAAAGAGAACCAACTCATTCTGAATTTTATGACTAAGATAATGATAATGAATCTCTTTACTTTGAATACGTCTAAGGTGGTCTTGCATTACCAAGTCAAATTCAGCAACCATCTCAACACAAGCTAAGAAATCACCATTAACATCATTGTAAAGTTGCTCGTTGGATCCTCTAAAAGCCAAATTATGTTTGCCAAGAAATTTCACAATGACAACTATTCTTAATAGAACCTGCCTTATACGTTCTTTCTCCTTTGTAATTTGCTGTTGTAGCTCTTTATCGATCATTTCATGTTTGCTCAATCTAACTCTTAGTTCATTCCAAGAATTCATGTTGGAAATATGCTCGACACTAGCTTCATATTCTTTCAGCCTCTCATTGATATGCCTCCAATCTCTAAACCCATCATGCCCCAATGAACTTTTGCAATTATCAGAATTGAAAAGCTTGCAACAAAAGCAAAACACCTTATCAACGTGTTTTGAATAAACTAACCATTTTCTATCATGTACCTCTCCATTGCTCATTTTTCTAGAGTAATGACTGTATGAAAAATATCTTGAGTTGTCATCCAAAGGAAGTTCAATATTTTCTTCTCTTATAGGCCCCTTCTCCACTAATATGTCTCTTGCTTTGTTATCAAGATTACCCCAATTTATCGGATCATAAATATTTGTAGTAAATACTGGTTCATCAAAACTAGCAGATTCTGTAGCAGATGAATTAAATATGTACTCATGATCACTCACATTGTTATTATCTGTGTTGATGTTGACATGGTCTTCCATAGGGCTCTCATCTTCTAGATTCACATTAGCATCTTCCTCCACAGCAACTATCGCCAATTCATCAGATTTCTTGAACGTCAGATTACTTTTAAAAATTTGTCAATGGATCCTCTGTGATTCTATCAACTCATCTATTTGTTTCCTCTTTTTCTTTTTTCATCACTGGATGCATATTTTCTAGATGACATGGTACTGAAAATTTAAAGAACAGTAGATGAAAAAGGTTAGAGCCCAGACATGCACAACTACACCTTGAAAAACATTGGCTAAAGGCATTCTTTGTAGTATTTCCGAAAATATGGGATTGAACCAAAATGCCAAAACTGAAGAGATATAGATATGACAAAACCTTTAAACTTCAGCATATATGAATGCCAAGCAGCGCTTCCTTGGCCTTGAACTGCTTGTCTGCTTCCACTCGTCGAGCCGTCGAGGACGCCGGTGAGTTTCTCCAGCTTCGTCCGCTCTTCGCAGTCCGCTGTCCGCAGCCCGACGACGAGGTAGTTGCTGTGGAACATGCACACCTCGTAGTAATTTTTCTGGGGCTGGCAGAAGCCGCTTAGGCGACGCCGCCCTAGACGAATGAGAAGACGAGAAGTCAAGCGGATGCGGTACTCTGCTGCAGTGCTGCGTAATATTTTTTTCGCATGTGGGCCAACTGCGGTGGCTAAAAGGCCCAAGATAAATTTTCAACGTATATATATACTCTACATAGTATATGGGGGCCCCTGGATTTTGGGGGCCCGGGGCGGCCGCCCCGCTCGCCCCCCAGGGCCGGCCCTGATTAGATGCAGTAACATTGGTGGAAGCTATCATTTCGGTGCCTCATGCAAGTATCTGTTGTGGTCAGTGTTGGTGGTTGGATACGAGTTCAAGGATTGGGGGCAAGGCACTTATCCTTGATCGGCTGGTCATACCACCGTCAAGACTGTAAGGTCTGTTAAAGAAGAGAGAAAGACTAGAGAATTTTGCTTATTTCTTTCGTAATGATAACGATACAATGCTGCCCTGTTTTATAGGGAAATATATCTCTTATTAAAGAAACTAATCATAATAATAGAAAACTTATCTCTAATATATATAATAAATATAAAAGAAAATATGCCTAAATTTGGTCGTGCCGTAGGACCCGACACGGTACTATTCACCCAATGTGGTACTGTTCACCACGCACTGTTACTGTCCATGCGCTATGCGCCTACTAATCTTGGTCCGTAACATTACACCCCTTGCGGCAAGACAGCTCGTCCTCAAGCTATCAGGTGGCAGTTATGGTTGAAATCCTTCGTAATCCCATGTTGACGAAAGGGCACGATGATGACGTCGTGTCGCATGGAAGAAGATCCGTAAAGCCTTGGTAACAGTGAGGATAGAAACCCTCCAACGTTAGTTGACATCGCAATAGTCGCGGTGGCAAGGTTAACCAGCATGAGGTAGCAACATCCTTCTTGCCCCTGGATGCAGCGGTTGTGCGAAGGATGTGACGACGTTGTTGGCTGATGAAGTAATGAGGTTCCGATCTTCTGATAGTATGATAATTTCGATTCGGAGGAGAACGATTTTGACGATATGGGCTTCTAACCGGTCACGACCAGAATACCAAGCAATCGCTAAACCACACTTTGAGTTGTTATCAACCGTACTAAGAACACGGTTGACCTGACAACGAAGGTCTATTCCTGCATGCAATCAAAGAACATGCAAAAATAAAATAGCAAACACTTTGAAATTGTAAATATTTATGAATTACTGATAAGATAAGACTCGAATAAGGATCTTGATCGGGTAGTCTACTCAACGCACCCAGAAGATACAAGTTGCAATGAAGATAAGCTAAACATAAACAAAATCCAAGGAGACTAGAGGGTGCGACCATCTTAAATAGGAGACGTGGAGCTACATATAACTAGGAGATGGTGAGGTAGTACTATTCATTTGAATAGTAGCCACCATATGGGCCAAGCCCGGTACGATTACAATGCCCAAATTGGCCTAAACAGGCGACACAATGCCTTATTTTAGTAATTGCAATGTGCACAGAAGGAATTTAGAGGTAAGATCTAGATCCGTTAAAAAGAGAACGAGATAAGCCCTCAATTAAGTACTTGTGGAGCTCAAACGGACTCTGTATTTGAAAGTTATGCACATTTGAAGTCGATGTTGTTTTGGAGTGACGCAACACATTCTTTTGATGATTGAGGCGTGCTCAAAAGGAATTTGAAGGTGAATTGACCAATTCCACATTATGAAAAATTGAGAAAGAAATTTCAGAATACAAAATTTCCAAATGAATACATGAATGCTCATAATTACTCACTTTTCACATTTAAATTAGCACTGCATTTATTACCTTTATCGATCTACTCAGTTGATGTAGGTGTTTTAGGTATCAAATATTTATAATAAAGCAATGGGGCAGCAAGTATTTCATCTCCAACCGTGGTTATCTCCTCATCTTTTGTTTTTAACAACACCGGTTGTTGAACATTCAACTACTTGTCTTTAATGTGAACTTCTCTATTTTCTTCAGCATAGTTCTCAACTTTACAATTTATTAGTCACAGAAAAAGACACAAACATAGGTTTGTTCTTATATTTTCTATCATCAAGTATTCTTAATTTTTTCTCAATCTGACTTTCAACCTTACAAGTAAGTATAAACAAATCAGAGAGAGAATTATATTCTTTGTAAATAAGAAAGTTTCAATTTCTTGATTAAGCCCACTTAAAAATCTATTCTCTGTAACTTCAGAATGTTCCTATAAACCACAACGCAACAAACGAGTTTTTAATTCATGATAGTATTCCCTTACAGTTCTTAGACCTTATTTTAAATGTTGCAATCTATTTAACAAGTTACGTGAATAATATGAAGGAACAAATCTAGATCTCATAAGTCGTTTCAAAGCATTCCAAGTGCTAGGTACATGTGGTAATCTACATTGTTCTCTCCACCAAAATAATACAAATTCAGTGAATTTACTAGTACCAGACCTGACTCTTTTATTATCAGACAAATCATTGCATGCAAATTTTTGATCTAATTATAATTCCCAATCAAGATAAGTTTTAGGGTCATATCTGTCAGCAAATGGAGAAATTATAAACTTAACTTTAGTTAATACATCATCATCACGTACCTCTCTTTAACCTACTTGTACCTTGTCGATTTTGTCGAAGTCAACAATGGTCGCAATCATCGGAGCCCTCAACTTCAGTAATCCTCATCCTTGTCCACCGAAGTGTGAGGGGAAAATAGAGCACGTCAATCAACTTAGGGTGAATATTGCTTAATATTCTCAACTCTGTTGTTAATGGTGGTGAGAGTCTTGTTAAGTTGATCTAATACGTTGTAGATCTTTTTCGTTTTATAGTTTACCTCGTGGTTGAATGTTGTACAAGCATCTTAATGCGAGGAGTGAGATGTTCGACACTCTTAAGTTGAAAAGATTGATCATTATTATTAGCGTCATATTTCAAATTTTGTGAATTTGCCATTATCAGTAGAAAGCAAGAAACTTACAGGAACAATGTTAGTTTCTATCAACTACTAGAAGGTAGAGTTTGACAAGTCACACACCTCTCAAGCTAAACCAAGCTCTTACGAGGTCTTATAAACAAAACATGTGGTGCAACTGATGATTAGTTCATGATAACTTAACTCAAGTGATAAATATAGCGATTGAAAGGGCCGGTTCGACGTGATCTACTCAGTTAGTAAAAGGTATAGCTTGGAAAACTAGATATGTAGCAATAAAGAATAATCAGTTAATTTCAAAAATTACATATAATTGAATTATAGTTTGTATCTAACACTTAGCCTATATTGCTGATCAACTAAGAATGAAAGAAGGCTAAAACAAGTGTATAATAATGTATAGTAGTGGTAGACATATGATAATTCAATAGAATACAATTTGGAATTGAAAAGCACAAGGATTGACCTAAATATGAGAATTGCAAATTTCTGTCCACTGGATAGGACGTTAGTATTTCGGCCATAACTTTTTGTCAGTTGCCTTTTTTTCGATGATTCTTTTTTATTTTTTCTTGATAGCTTTTATACAAATTTTCCTTGGGACCAACTTCTGAAAACCAATAAAAAAATTCGTACAAAAATCACAAATGCTGACTGTTGCAGATTCAAACCAGAAATTTAGGTCAAATTATATCACAAATATCTCTTAACTGTCTTACTGGAAGGAGATGAAATTTTACAGCTTTGATGATGCAGGCTTCTCATCGGTCATGACCAGAATACCAAGAAATTATTAAACCATACTCTGAGTCGTTATCAACCGTGCCAAGAACGTGATTGACCTAATCACGAAAATCTATTTCTATATGCATCGAAGAACACGTAAAAACAAGTAAGGAAGCAATCTAATATTGCAAATATTTGTGAATTACTGATAAGATGGGACTCTGAATAAGGATCTTAACTGGGTGGTCTAGTCGACGCATCCAGAAGATACAAGTTGCAAGAAAGTAAACTAAACATAAATGAAATCCAAGTAGACTGGAGGGGTACGACCACCTTAAATAGGGGAGGAAGAGCCACATATAGCTTAGAGATGGCGAGATGGTACTCTTTATTAGAATAGTAACCACCATATGGGCCAAACCTGGTACAATTTATAATGCCCAAATTGGCCTAAATAGGTGACGCAGCACCATTTTGTAGCAATGCAATATGCACAGAAGGAATTTAGAGGTGAGGCTAGATCGGAGCAGATGGATAATGAAGTTATAAATAGAAAACTTTTATGATAATGATAATGATATAATGTTTTCCATACTGTCACATGAAGATGACCGCCGCTAGATAGCGGTAACCTTCCTCCTTAGCAAAGGCACTAAAGGTGAAGTCGAAAAGGAGTCATTTTATAGAAATGACTAAACTTGACTCTAAAAACATCTCTTATTAAAAACTAATCCTAATAATAGAAAACTTATCTCTAATACATATAATAAATATAAAAAAATAAACCTAAATTCGGTCATGCTACAGTATCTCAAGTACTGTTCATCTGATGTGGTAATATTCATGGTGCGCTGGTACTGTCCTTGCACTGCATGCTACTAATCTAGGTCCGTAATAGTATCAGAGCCACAAACTAATGGGCAATGCCATTTTGTGAAGGTTGCGATGCAATATGGTGTGAGGGGATGAGAACCAGCACTAAAAGTACTATGCTTAACTGCTTATATTATATAAACTTTCGCCGTCATCCATGACTTGGTGCCCGTGAGCTGTGAGTGGTGCCGTCAGAGTGCACTCGCCTACCTGATTAGGTTTATAGTCTTTAGTAGTGTTGTTTGAGATGGTAGCAGATAGTAAAGATGCTGATATAGATAGTACGTATGATTGAAAAGTTGTTTGAAGAATGTATTTCAAAAAGCTATGTTTATTTTGTTTTTCGAAGAAGCCAAAAGAAAAATATTTTTTGAGCTACGGTTGATAGCTTTTGCTTATAACTGATAGTTGTTTATAACTGATAGATAAAATGAAAGGTATCAACTGATAGGGTCGGAAGGCAAAAACAAAGACAAGAAAACTGGAAAGAAAAGAAACGAAGCCAAGCAAACCAGAAAGAAGATCAAAAGCCGTAAGAACGGGGCCGGCCTGCGGCGGTGCGGAGCTACACGAGGCGTACCCGCTCGGGAAGAGTAGCTTCCCCAAGGCGCTTTTTCGCAGTTTCGCTAAGTATATGATTGCGCGTGACACAGCTAGCGCGGGGATATGGATCACGGCATGCGCGGTGCGTGCCGCGTGCTCATAATTAGGCTAGAAACAAGTCAAGCCGAATCGAGCTGGTTTGAGCCAGCCTTATCTAAACTCTATCTTAAATGCGGCTCAGCTCATTTAAAAAATGAGTGAGGTTGATGGCTTAGCTTGGCTTGGCTTGCCAGTTAACTTGAGCTGGCTTAAGAAGGCTCATGAGTTTGATGAAACTAGTTGATATTTACATTGTTTGGCTATAGTGTCTATTGTTTGCAGACAAAACAGTTCGCAAAGGTTGTATCCCCTATACATAGAATGATGTTAAACATGTAAACAAACCACATGGATAAAGGTCATATTACTAGCAGGTATCAGAACTGAAACTAGCAGCTATATAATATAGATGGATGAGGATTACCATTTTCAATGGGCTTGGGCACTTGAATAGAGAATGTCTAGATTCACCACAGTTATAGCAGAATTTCTTCAAATTCCTATCACTTTTCTCAGGGCAATTCTTCAGACTATGTCCTGCTCCATGCAGAGCAAGCAGATATGAAAAAGAACATAACATTATTACATTATTAAAAGATAGTGAAATTGAACGCTTGCAAATGAAAGAATCGGACATAAAACCAACTAATGAAAAAGGACATGACCAAACACCATTTACTCTGAAAACATTTGCTATTTAACTCTCTGAACATTTGTCCATTACAATCCATATTCCTCATAAGAGTCTTACAAGCCTTTCCTGGATAGGGTTTATGTATTTCTCGGATATTCCTAGAAGAGTTTTACAAGCTTTTTATATCACTGGAGCATAAACCAAAGGTAAAAGACAGTTGACAATGAATAGTAATTACAAATAAGGTAAAAATTAATAGTAATTGCTACTAAATAGATTTTCAGTTGTGGGATGCAACTGAAATATTTTGCTGTAATTTTGATCATTGGATCTTCATAACTCTAGTACTGGTCTAATCGGACACAGCAAAAGGGTATCAAAGAATATCCACCATTCGATCAGCATTGTCTAAACAACAGAGAATAACTCTTCGGATTGTCCGAACGTTACCTCGTTTTTGACCGTTGGATGCACATTGGATGAAAGCAGGAGAGGACTCTTTGAACTGTTCGAACATCATCATAACTATCAGCCGTTGGATGTACATTAGACGGCAAGAAGAAGATGACTCTTCAGACTGGGTGAGCGGCTGAGTAACCTTGGCCGTTGGATCTGGATTGAATGATTGTCACCCATACCCCTTTGTGTAATTGAAGTCGACAACGACTTCCATAACCTTGTCCGCTCGTTCAATCAGGGCGTAACGCTTTAGATCTTCATTCGGAAGGTTGGAACGTTTGGCTGAGGGGGAAGCTCTTTAGTCACTTCAATCCCCTTCGGACTGGACGAAGCTCTTCAGTCGCTCGTTCGGACCATCCGAACTTCCTCGTTTCAATGCCTCTTTGAACTATATGAAACTCACAGCCTGACAATGCTTTGACCTCCCCACGCCGCTAGGGGCTGGGCTGCAGTGCCATTGGGAATCGGGAGCATGGTCAAGGCCAGGCCAGGGGGACGACACGGGGAGGACGGGGCGTGGCAGCACGGTACACAGGGCTGTAGTGGGGTGGCGGTGGTAGCCAAGACGTCGGCGGTCGGTGGGATCCCTATTTGGGAGGACGGGCGAAGAGAGCGTGAGAGGACCGAGGAGGATTAGGGATTCACGATTGGGGATCGACTAGCATTCGTGATAGGGTATTCTATTCTGGTATAGCCTATACGATTGGGCCTTCGTGGGCCGGCTGCGATGCACGAGCCAAATGAGCCGCGCAAGCGGCTCGAGAGCCATTCGAAGCTCAGCTCGATTTTCTTGTGAGCTAGGCAACAGGCTCAGCTTAGCTCGAAAAATCACGAGCTCGAGCCAAGCCCGCTCGAGCTTGTTACGAGCCGAGCCGGCTCGCAAGTCTCAAACTATTTTTTCAGCTCTACATAATGGTAGGGTAGGTGACTGGCTGCCCGCGCGCTCGATGAGTGGCTCGCCGCGCCGGCGACGTTTGCCGACGACGAGACGGAAGCTTACCGCTGCCTATGGGGAAAGCCGACGAGTGTCGAGTCATTCGTCGGCAGAGAAGCAATCAACTAAAAAGACACCAACAATCCTAACAGCGTACGCACCGCCCCAAACCAAAATGGTCGACAAGTCACTTGAGAAACGACAACGCGAGGGGAGCCTGCCTCGCAAAAGGTTGGACAACGCGCGACAGAGCCTCTCATCAGGATCGCTACAGCGTCCTGGTTGCTCAGGGCCATCATCATTTCTTCCACGGGAGCTTTCTGGCATGAGCGGCTTTACACGGATCTATCTGCTGGAGCCATCCAGTACTCCCAGCCTCAGGTCTCGACAGCCTTATTTATCTGTCACGTTTACCGCTTGAAACGTAACATTTCTATGGAGTTCGGGCTGTTACAGGTACTCCTCTCGTTTACAGAAACTCAAAACGTCCTCGAGATTAGCATCAAGCCATCCAGTCAGGTAGCCATTTTCATCACGGACTTCGCTCTCTGATTCTCGCCTTTGGAGCAGCAGTGAAACGCAGAGCTTTCTCTGCCTTGCAGAGAACAGCCAAGGCACTCAGAATGTGGCCGGAAGAACCGTGGACCTACTGTTGCCGGTTTAACACAGCATCCGTGCCATGCGCCAGCACGTAGTGGTGCCGACGAACGCTACAGCTGAAGTAAATAGGTTTCATGGTTCTGACATAGCGTAAAGATACATCCATGGGGTAGATGAATACACACGGATTTCGGTAAATGCTTGCTCCCCTACAATAGATAACCATGTGCATTATTCAGATCAGTTTGGTTCACCACCTCCAATTCCGCCTCAAATTTCGGACCAGCTAAATATATGAATACATGGTCACCAGGACAGGTTATAATGTTATAGCATATATTTCTGATTTCAAGAAAAGAAGCGGACAGTAAGAAGTTAATTGAACATGATTAAATGATGCATTGATTTAAAATACTGTTGTTACATTTGATTACATGGAGCTTGTGATTTTTCCAAGCAAGCTGATGGGCTATCGCCTATCAGAATATCAATCTATTAGGTACAGCCATTGATAGCACCCAACAATTCCTCCACCAGGGCGGTAGGTGCCTGCTCCAGACTAGGGTACAATTGGAGCGAATACGGATGGATATCTCTAATCCTGTATTCTATTCCGTATTTTTCTCAAAATCAGAATCGGACATGGATAATACTAGATACCCATTTTCCATTCTGTATTCGTTCTGTAAGGTTTCGGACAGACGGTCGGACAGAAATTATCCGCTTCTTTACACAAGACATTGGACAGTAGGGTGTGATCAGAGTGAACATAAAGAGATTAATCATTGAAATATCGAAATAAGAGTACTCAATATTTTCTGCATATTTAGATACGACAATCCGCCTATATGTTATTTTATTCCTAAGTGAAGTCATAATATACTTTTTTATATTACTTAACATATGGATATCACTCATTCCGTATCTTGTTCCATATTTTTTCTCGGAGTTGAAGTCGGACACGGATAGTGCCAGATACCTATTTACCTTTTCCATATTCGCTCCGCGAGCCTTCGGTCGATCGGACAAAAATTATCCGCTTCGTTTGTACCCCTACTCCAGACGACTCACCGTCTCACCCCACACCAATCAAGATAACGATGTTCTGTCCAGCCAAGGAAGGTGTGTGATTGGGCCATGCTATATCTTCTGCATCAATGCTTGACGCAGCTGGACCTTACGGCCGTCGATGCTCGCCTCCAGAAGTTTGGACTTCGGGTTGTGCTTCTGTGCACCTTGGGGCCATTCTATGCGCCCATTCATCGCGCGGACTACCTGAGGGTTTACCAAGTCCGGACTCCACTCTCCTATGCTTGGTGAAACGGTGCACACTTCACTGTTCTTCAAATTAGGAGAAAGAGCGGCATTTGACATCCTGCCACTTGAGAGCCTACTGTTCAGTAACTCGGATCCTGTTCTCTTATGACCATCGCCATTTGATGATCTCCAGAGTCTGACGAAAGAAGACCCCTTCTTCCCATACTTCTCTGCTGTTGTCGAACAAACTTCACTGATCTCAATATTTGACCTGCAGTTTTCACAATTATCATCCCAATCCGTTCCACTCACTGACGCGTCGTTTCCTCCACAGAAGCCATTTACTGATGGTTCACTTCCATCTGGTGAATTGCTAGAGCCCTGCTCCTCAACATGGCTGACAGTCTCCCATCCACTATCATCTTCCTCCTCATTTCTGGCACAAGGTTGATTGGAATATTTGTTTGCTGGTTTTTCCAAGAAGATGTCAGTTTCAGGACTAACTGTATGGATCTTTGTTGCATTACTCATGGGGGTATCTCTATTACACTGCCCAATCTCCTTCTCATTAGTACCTTCCCTCTGTCTGAGCTCCTCAAACACAGCGAAAATGTCCTCTGAAGGAGGCGGTGGTTTGTAATAGAACTCCTTAATATCATGAAACTTCACCGAGCAAATTGCTTCCCTGAGCTTTTCTGCATCTCTTACTGATTCTTTATCTACACTATTGCCTCGGTGGAAACTGAGGAAATCCTCAAGGTCAGACTGAAGCTCATTCAGCTGTGAATACTTGCTGTCTAGTGTCAGCTTTGCATCAACAAGCTTCATCTGCACCCTCTCTTCACGCCAAACCTCTGCCATCTGCAACATCTTCCGTTCTTCCTCCACCTCATGTCTCATCTTCATCGATTCACTCTTCAGAGCCTCAACCTCAGCTTTGTCTTCCGCAATCTCCTTTGCTAATTCGTCACACACCTCCTCCATGAGCTCCCTAGCCTTTCTTTCCTTTTCATAATCTTGCAAATATCGTTTTGCTGCCGACTTCAACTCGGATAGCTCACTGACCAACTTGGAATTCATAGTTTCTGCCCTTTGTCGATTCTTCATCTCCCGGTTCAGATCCTCTTTAACAGCATCTAAGATGTTTCGAACCTTATCGTGCTCCCTGCTCCTCCAGGATGCCTTTTCCTCAGCAAGGTGTCTCACCAAGTGATCAAGCTTCTTCTTTGCAGACCGACTCTCGGCTTCAAGCTCTTGAATCCGGTTGTGGGCCTGCATAAGCTCTGCTTTTAGTGCAGAGATTTCTGCATCAGCAGCCACTGGATAACTGTCACAGAAATCGTAGTCAGCACCCCTCAAATTGTTCAAGCACCAGCGGTCCCACTTTGTTGCCACCTCCATTTCAATTCGGGGTGATGGAGAGTAAGGTCCCACCTAATTGTGGTTCAAAAACATTTTATTAATCAAACAGAATCAGAAAGGAAGGTGGCAAATTGTATCCAAAATATTAATTCATGAACAAAGAATATACCTCATGAATGATGCCATTGCCAAGAGGCTTACTTCCTGCCCTGCCTTCAAGAGCCGCTTTATAGTAATCGCAACGATCAGGTGTATGCAGATGCTTCGGGCTAGGCTGCAAATTCGTTATCTGTTAGTTCACAACCAACACTTCAAAAATATGTATTAATAGTATTACAAAATTTGCATGCCCAATCGAGTAAAACTTGTCCAAAACTACCCATTTGAAGTTCTCCATTACACAATATAACACTAAAAACAGCTATATCAGGGGACCACATGTGTTACGTTATATCAAGAGCCATGTAGATAACATGTGGAAATATGGGGATGTCACATCTTCAGGCCCAATTGATGGAGATACATGGAACCGGAAGCAATCTGGAACGATAAGGATCACCAAATGGACCAACTCAGAAGATGGAACTTACAGAAATCCAGCATGAAACGCAACAAGATAACTGTTCCGGACTGATCCATAAAGATGGACACTGCTGTTTCTCCAAGAACCAAAATTTACTCAGCCAAGTCAACGCGTGATTTGCTAAACATTGTAATCCAAGAAGCAAAAATGGCTGAATTATGCGATCGTAAAGTTCAACTCAAGATAAGCTCTGAGTTCAAGACGCCACATTTATGCACGATGTTAGAATTCCAACTCCAGCTCAAGCTCAAGTGCTCAGCCTCAATATGGCCCCTTGAATTGGTGGCACAATGTGCTGAAATTTCCAGCCTTTACGCAAGATAACAACGTTTTGACACAATTTGCACCCAAAACACTCGATCCCTTCACCCGTGGATGCGTAAATAGCGTAGCTTTCAGAACAAGCAGCTTGAAACTTTTAGAAAAATTCCAAGTTTCTCACATCATATGACACTTGGACTTCCCAAAGAACGACAAAAACAAAAGATCACAAAAGCACCAAACCACCCAATTTCCAACTACTCCAAACAGCGACTCTGCAAAATTACGAGTTCTGCACCACAAAACGCAGAGCAAAACGTGACCAAGGCGCCAGCTTTATCGCAGATTCCACCAAAGCACGGCAACATTAAACCCAAGAACGCCACGATGGTCACACAACCACAGAAAGATCCGCAAGGATCTCGAGACAGGTCTACCTCGATCCGTCGCCAAGCTTCCCCGGATTCCGGCGGCGGCGGATGCACCCGCCACAGCGCCGCGGCGATCCTCCTCACGGACGCGGCCGCGCCGGCACCGCAGGGCGCGACGGCGTCCCCGGCGGCCGCGGGCCACCGGAGCGGCGGTGTGGCCGGCGGCGGCGGCTGCGCGGCCGCCCGGCGGGCGGAGGCGAGGGAGGGGCTCTGGACGCGCAGCCGGCGGCCGCGGCGGGGACGGGAGGCTGACGCCGGGCGCGGCATGGCGGCCGGCTCCTGGGACCTCGCCGGCGGCGGGCGGTGGGGGCGCGCCATCGCCGCGGGTCACGGGGCGTGGGCGGGCCGGGACGGCGGCGAGGCCAGTGGCATTCCCGTGAATAGCGCGGAGCAGTGGAGAGAGGCGTGCTAGATCTAGTACCAGTAGTACTGGTACCCACTACCCAGTGTCGTTTTGATACGACTGGTACTCCAGTAGCTGCAGACCTGCGAGGAGGCCAAAGAACATGGGAAATGGAAAGTGACAAGGAGATCTAATTATGATTTGTTTTTTGGTTGTTCTTTTGGTTTTGTGTGGATTTATTGCTGTGAACTTGTGACCTGGGAGAGTGAAAATTTTTGGCCATGATGGAATGGCTTGAGCTGGTTTTGGCATTGTTGGAGAATTATATTTAAGGAGGTGGTTAGAGTGGAGGGGAGGACGTTGGTTGGACTTGTTAATTGTGGTGGATGAGTTAAGGATTTCGATTGTAGTTAGTATTAAAAGAGTCTGGTACATGTGATGGGTATTTGGTAATCAGCAATTTCAAATTTGATTTTATATATTTGGGCTTGCAAGCAAGAAAACAATAGGCGTAAAGTCATCTGTACCGGTAAGCAAAACTGTACCGTAAGCGAAAGCATCAAGGGGTGATCGTTTTAGCGATAGTTTTTGACTTTTGGTTGAAATTTTATTGTAGTTGGTTTTTTTACTATAACTGATTTAGCTTTTTGGGCATAATTAAATTAAAAAAAAGTAAAAATAGAAAAAATATGTTAGTCCATCACGGATAATGCAAAGAAACACGGAAAAAGAAAAATTTAAAAGTCTAAAAAATCTAAAAAAATTAAAAAGATAAATTACTGAATAGTGAAAAAAAGTTAAAACTAGAAAGAGACGAATTACCGTAAGCGAGCCTGTGCCACTGAGCCAGGTTCGATCAACGAGGCGCTGTGAAGGAATTTGGTCAATCGCTTTGTATTTCTAACAAAATTGTATAAAAACCCAACTAAACGAAGGGATTGGATCTACTCCATGTCCATCCAAGCAAACCCTCTAGCGATCCTATCAACTTATTTGGCAGTAAACTTATAACCTTTTCACTTTCGTTTTTGGCACGATAATAAGCTGCATCATTGCTAAAACTCCCAACTGAATCGTATCTGAAGTTTACTTGTGTTGCCTAGTCTGTCTCTATTCATTTTAGCTATTTTAACTTCTACTTTTTTTTTTCACTATTTAATAATTTTATTTTAAAAGATTTTTTAAGTTTTTTTATTTTTCTTTTTTCCATATTTTTTTACATTGTTCGTGATTTGCTAACATAATTTTTTCTATTTTTATTTTTTAAAAATTTAATTATACTAAATAAATCAATTTAGTTACTGTAAAAATAAATTAACTACAATAAAAAATAAAAACTAATATTATTTCGAATGCTCCTAAATGATTGTACTCTGGCATTGCAGTCGGCCTCTACATTTGCTAGCTTGGCAGACAAACAAGCGTTGGTGTAGGACGTGCCCACGTTCTCTTTGGCACATGGTGTCTTGTCAAGTTTATGGCAAAAAGGAGTTGATACATGAATGACATGGTAATAGCACACGTGCTACGATACAGGGGGCGCATTCCCTGTATGGCCCTTGCAATAGAGGCACGGAAGGACGGAGGCTTTCGCCGAAATGGCACTGTTTGCCTGTATAATAGCAAAAATAGCCTTTAACACGATGAATGCGTAGAAATAATGCCTCTACCATACGGTTACCGTGTGAAACGGTTGGCGAGCCGACACCTATTCACCACCGCACTGTCGTCGTATGGATTAGCTAAAACCGCATGATGGTCTTGCGGTGAAGCACTGTAGCACGACATGGTCACCATGAGTAGCATTGTAGCAAATTTTCAAAAAAAAAATCATGTAAGGATATATTTTTTTATGAATTTTTAAATATAGTAAATGAGTTTTAAAATTATAATTTTTTTGTGGAACCTCCCAACATAGTGTACTCATTTATGTAATTGTTTTCATAATTTTATCCATCTTGAATTTTTCTTAAAAATTTATTAAAGTATACTATTTGTAGGGATTTTTTTAATATAGAAAATGAGGTCCAAGCATTCTGAAATTTTTTTAAAGGCACTTTACATAGTATATTTGGTTATGTAATTTTTTCAGAGTTTTATATATTCTAAAATTATTTCAAAAATTAAGAGTTTAGGTCTCAAAAAATTAGAATTTTACGTTTCGAAAATTAGGGTTTCATAATTTCATATGATTTGGAATGTGGAAAGTTTAGTACCACATGACCATTCTAAGTAAGAGACACTTTTAAGAGATACCCATTAAGGGTTTAGGTCACCACCGGCCCTCCCTCCTCTGTACATTTGTCACCTCGTCGCTACTGCTCCTAGAAGGAACTTTCATCGCAAAAGTTTGATACAAGCCACTAGAGATAAAATATTACAATACCAAAAGTACAGTCTAGTACAAATTCTAATTATACAAGAAGTACTAAATATAAATATAATACACTAATATTATAGGTGCCCTACGGGTTGAGATCGTGCTGCTCCTAAATCTCTAGTCGTCCCAAGTATCATATAAGGGGTCAACCTCATACGACTCGTTCTCAACACAATCTCCCTCTCACTCGGGATAGAGCTCATCCGAGAAGGCCTTATCCACCCTAAGTGAGGATCCAAGCTGGCTATCCTTTAAACAAAATAAAATAATAGTAAAAGTGAGTACATAGTACTTAATAAGCTTATATAATAAAGATGCACTGTACGTTCATAAACTAACATTTCTTGAAACATCTCATTCTCATACCATATATAAAATAAATGTTTTTAGGTTGTGAAGAATTTTGGATTGTTAATTTAAAAGTCTACTGAACACTATTATAAATAGATAAAACCTCCATTGGTCCCTATAGCCTTCAATCTAGGAGACATATATGAATTCATGATTTATATAGTATTGTGCAAGCTTGTACCACTTTACTTATAGTCATCCTGATTCTTGTTGTGAATGGATCTTCGTATTTTCTTAGATGTGAGCCCAAATCAGAGTACAAAATTTTTATCTCTATCTCAGTAGATTATATCTCCACCCAACTATTCTTAACCGGTGGCCCGGAGCTGTTTCTCACCCTCTTCTGACATCCACCAACCTCGATATAGTTATTGGTTAGAGCGGTCTAACTTTCACTTAATACTTCACTGCGTAATATATCGCCATGGATCCCTCACTTCTGGGCTCTATACCAATTCTGGATTCCTTTTGCTTTGGATCCTCTACTTCAGGGCTATATACCAGTTCTGGATTTCTCCACCTAGTTATACTACTTACCCACATGGAGATTATAATAACTTTGATAGAGTTACTGATTCTGGCCGTTCTCAGATGGAACAATGGTTGATATAACTGATACGATCTATTACATAAGTAAAGTTTGTAAATCCTTATATTTTATCCCTATGCAAAGTGTCCCAACCTTGCCCTCTTATCACCTGCCAAAGGCACTCTCTGCCCACCCTTTTACTTATCCTTACATGTCAATTGCTCCGTCAGTTGACTGCTACATCATTTCATGTCTTTCTTATAGCATTCATCTGATTTAAATATGATTTTAATTTTTATGTAGTGTGACAGTAATTCAATAAGTAAATACTTATTTTACTGAAGATACTCTGATCATATACTCATAGGTATGCTTGCCCAAGTATGGGTTAGAGTTCTGGGTTCCAGGTCACTCGGATAAAATTCACCCTCCACTCCTGTTTCCTCTCATGCAATTAGTACGTGCGTAATAGTTTAATTTACCAATACCAAAGAAAATAAACATGTAGGTAAAATAATTAAATAAATCATACTAAGACATCTCCGTGCGATTCCTGAATTTTATTTTAGTCAGTTACAAATTTTTATGACTTAAATGCTATTTAGATCATCACGTATAATTTTAATCGCTACACACAATTTTAATTAGTCACATATATAGTTTAATCATCTGACGGCAATTAATTCATTTTCAATAGTCATAGATATTCGCTCATGGTGTGTTGCAATTTAATATGACTAGAAAAATTTTATCGAGTAATTTAATATGCAAATAATTCTCAATGTTGAAAATTCAGGAAGAAAGTTTCTATCGCCCGCGTGCTTTCTCTCTCTTCCCTTTTCTTTCTCTATTTCGGTTGATGCCTGCCCCAGGCCATTCATTTCTTCCTCCTTCTCATGCCTTATCTACTTGTCTATTTGCTCTTCTTCTTCCCCAAAATCCTCCACCTAGGCTTAGTTCCGACGACGCCGTTGCTCCTTGTGCCGCCGGTCGCTGCCACCTTGCACCTCCCCTGGTAAGTCGGTCAGATACTATTTAGACCTAAACCTAAATAATGTTTAGTCCAGACTCGTTATTGTTCCTAAATCTGATCCGTTATGAAAAGTGTCAATACGTCACTGTCATCCAGCCTATTACTATTCATTCAAAATCCATTAAACATATTTATACCCATTTCGACTGTCTTGAATCCATATAACCCATTTTCAACTCTATTTAGCCAAACCAAGCATCGCTTAGACCCTATCCATTCAAAACGACCTTCTTTTATATATTTCTCAGTTATTTTATTGTACTTTGTTTCCAACTTGTATTATACAAAGTAGGAACTATTTGTATTCATTCTTTTGAGCTAGCATCCGGATTTGACTTGTTGGCTAACAGAGAAACTACTGGAGCAATTAAGATGAATGGTGTGAACTTGTCACTTACCGAGAAATAGTTAAAGATTCTAGATTTAGAGGGAAGCCACATATTTTGATCATGTTGATCCTACATTATTTATTAATTATTAGTACTTTTATTATTACTATTTTTGTACTATTATTTATTTAAAATAACATGATAGTTAGCTAAGTTCTACCATTGAAAAGCCATATTTTATTTAAAGGCCATATTTACCTTGACAAACTAAATTATAATAAATTATTGTATAATTAATCAGCAGTAGATTAGACAATAAAACGTTTTGCACTACTAAGTTAATTCAGCGATTCACTAATATATTTTAAAATGATACTATAGTTAAGGATTACTTGTGGAAAGCTACTAAATAGTTGGAGTCCATGATTTTACCCTAGGGTGAAGGTATTGGTATGGTTTGGTAGCAGTGTTGTAATGCACTGGGTTTAAATTTGGTTGCTTCATTTGTGAAAAGTAAGGACTAGAACCTTTTGTTAAGTAAAGGCCACATAAATTATTTAATTACAAGTGTTGACTTATCAAACTTTAGTCTAGTAGCTGCTCGATTCGATTGAATATCTATAGGATGATTTGCTTTTCTAGTGGTTGGAATGCCTTGTGTACAACGGGGTGATATGGAAGTAGTATCTTCCATACTTAACAACGATAGGTACACTCAGAGTTGGTTCACGGTTTTCTCTTTGGCCAGTGGATTACTGCGAATGAGTGTCCCCGAGCCTACCAGGTAGATGCTAGAAAGAAAAGAGTAATGAAGGATCTTGTTATCTCAACCCAGTCGCATACTAACATTTTACAAGTCTAAAGTTGCTGGAATTACCCACGAAACACATATTCAAATACTTGTTTCATGGGTAATTCCAGCAACAAAGTATAAGTAGAATTTAGAGTATTTTGACATAAAAATTGTGAATGACAAACTCTCTTGTCAATTAAGTATCGTTTTACTATTTTAAATGCAAAGTTTTTTATCAGCAAACTTGCATCTATTATTATCATATTATAACCTGTGACTATCCAGTTGAAGTCCTTGCATATTAGTTGCATAGTCCTTCTTGTGTGATTTGTTAAGTTCTTAGTGTACTTAATCTTGCATATCTTCATCAGAATAGATAATAGAAGAATGAAGAATATATCAGCTATAGTATTAGGATTACGATCGTATTTAAGCATTTCTGTGGAATTTCTTTGGATTTTCTAAATATAAGTTAATTCTCAGGCTTAGATTGCTGTAAATCTGTTGTGTTTTGGCCATTAGATCATATTTCAATTAAATTAATTCTTTTTAAATACTTATAAGCAGATTTAATACTCTTTCTATCTACAATAGAACTGATGGACTATTGCGAGAAACTTTCCGGTCCTGCTCCTAAAAATAGGAGCGCTACAAAAGCAACCCAAAATGGGGTTTGGCACCATCTACACCGCCTGGTCACGGAGTTCGTGGTGTGTCCCTTTAGTCGGGAAGAGCTCACATGAAAATGAGGGACCGTGTAAGCTTGCCTAAATACCAAGGCATGGATGCTGGTCCAAAATCTATCCAGTGCAAAATACTACCAGTGGTGCTAATTTCAGGATAAGCCTTCCGAAAATTTTCTTGGTGACATTGCAACACATGTATAAATTAGAAAATAACTTCTAACGTGAGAACGACAGATGGAGCCAGATGCCAAGATGTTATTTTTCGACTTAGTGTAATCTTTGTAGTGTTACTGAACAGCTTGCCTCCAAAGCAAATACTTAGATCATGTAAGAGATTATATGCATTGCCTTAAATACCAGTATAAATTGTACCAAGCAATTAGGATACCAGTACATTCAAATATTAAGTGTTTTCACCACGCTGCATGACTCTCGAAATTTAAAGAGAAGGCATATAGATATTATAAGGATTTTGTCGTACATCCTGAAACTCTAAATATTGCGATATCAACTTCTTTTCAGAAAATGGCGTTAACTGCCAACCGGTTGGTGGACCAACTAGTTCAATAGCCTAAAAAAATCTAGTTTAACATCCCCTTAATTATTCACTTGTTTGTGAGGTTCGAGTTTCTCTTGATGTTAGTGTGGCATTCACTTAAACAAGAGGTAGGTAGTTTTTTTTCCATTTATAGTCACTCGGTAGGTTTTTGTATGATTTACAGTAACTTATTTTTAAATATTACATTTTTTAAAATATGTTTTATAAATTAATTATAGTATATACTTTATCGACTTCAATTATACCGGTCAAAATCGCAGGTGATTATCTCTTTTTCATAATTTTTTCTGTAAATAAGCAAAATTCAAAACTAATAAATCAGAAGCCATGAAATGCAGCCCCAAAAAAACTCATTTATGGATGTGCTCTAGCTCATCCATGCACTCAGGAAATCCCTAGTACATCCTATTTTAGGATTGATGAAGCTCCAGTGCATACAAGTCCTCTCTCGGCGGGGCCCCGTGGACTGGCTGCGCACAGGGCGGGGAACATGGAACGGCGGCGTCTGGATGCGCGGAGTGGGGCGGCACTGCGGCGTTTTCTGGCGGTTCCATGCGCCGCGTTGGGGCCGCTTATGCGTGCCTTATCTGTCTATGCCTCCGGTTGGATGCCTGGAGCCAGCGACCCACAGTTCTCGGGTCAAGAACTCTGCGAATCTGCAGGATATACAGTCATATAGATGCCCTCTGATTTCATTTTCTGGGTTTTGACTGAAGAATTGTACTAACACTTTTATCGTTTCTCAAAGGAATAGATAGCAAGTACTAACTCCTGTGGATAGAGGATCTATTTGGAACATGAGAATTCTATAGTACTTCTTCGGGACATATGACCAATTCCTCGTGATTATTATTTTATGACGTTTCTCCTTCGATTAAAGTAGGGCTTAATAACGTGAGTGCACGAGCGAAGCTGGAGCAACTCACCTTAAGGGGGAAAAAAACTAAGATATAGAAGTTTTTGGCTATGTTCTTTTAAATTACGGTTGATAGTTTTTATCTGTATTTTTGAGACAGCAGTGAATGGTAGAGATATCGACGTAGATGATGCACATAATTTAAGTTTGAAAAACCGTATAAAAAATATGCTTTAAGAAACCACCTCATTTGTTTTGGTTTTCGGAGAAATCAAAAGACAAAAATATATATGGCAAAAGAGGGTGCTTCCTTTTAGTAGTACAAGCACTTTGGTTGAGCCGCACGCTGGGAGATAAAAAAAAGCGTAAAGAAACCCACGCAATTATATCTGTCCACCCGTTTTCTGGCCTGATTAAGCATAGAAAAACCCATTCTACAATAATGAATGGTACTAGCGCCCGCCATTTTCAGCTCGCTCACACGGCGTGGTCAAGGAGAGAATCAAGCAACCATGTGTGCGGGTGCGGCGGCCCCACAGGATTGATTATATCTGCGGTAATTCTTTGATTAGGAAACTAGAACACGATACTGGCTGCAGGTTAGTATAAGCCAAGTGCAGGATTAGAAGGAATGGCAGGTTTTGAGAAAGTTCGGTCTTGCCGATCCGAGCCTTTTCTTGGTTGGAGGGAAGCTGCGTGCTCGAACATAGTGATCTGAGCTATCAGTTCAAACATGGTGATCTGAGCTCAAGCAGTGCATGTTCTGGATCTCTCTCTCTCTCTCTCTCTCTCTCTCTGAGCCTCTCCTCTCTGTGATGTGCTTCGATTCTTTTCTGGGATCGTGTGGTTGGTTCTTGCATAGGGATCAGAAAATGAGGGTTTTGAGAAGTTAATTTAAGCGTTGATGCTTGAGTCGTTGGGAGACGGTAAAAATTGCAGGTGTTTTGGATCGATCCAATGGTGCATGCACATGGGAGTAGCAGTAGCTTGATTAATTAATTTATGGGTTGGTTAAGTACGGGGTTAAAAATTAACCATGGTGGTTATATATGCCATTGGGAGGAGGGAAAGGGAGGGGACTTGGATGTCTGCATGCGCATGTGTTGTTTTGACCTTGATTTGCGTGAGATGATACTGATCCATCCGGTAGGATAGGTTGATCGTGGGTGAGATTAAATAAGCAGAGCAGCTCACGAAATTAATGCAGGATTAGTCACCTGAGCTAGTAGTAGTAGTACTCCGAGAATTGGAGGGAAGAGTTGATGTACAATGCCTTTATTTATCTGGGATTTGCAAGGTTCATTTCGGGTTCTTGATTACTCCACTAGTCCGTAGTTCATCTGTACTGTTACTGACCATTGTTAATGTCATACCGTAACTTGTTAACTTGGTTGCTTCATGAGTAATTGTTCTAAAATCTTCAGATACTTCATCGTGGATAGCACGAAGCGTCCATACTACCACCACAGCTAAACTGTATTGGCCTATACTAACAAGTGCTCACCAAGTCTGGTTCTAGTCTTTTCAAAAGCTTCTATCACATAATTATAACAAGTGCAGTTAAACTCATCGTTCAGAGAAAGATGGATCGAAGCACGAATTTTGATATTGCGTTTGGATCTGCATTTTCAGTTCAATTGATTGATACTCATCTTGTAGTTTGGCACAGGCAAAATGGTAGGTATATGAACATAGATCATTCTCAACTTCTCTGCACAGACAATTCTAGATCCTATGATACAGTAGTATTGGTCGTAACTTGTACCTAATAACTACAACACACATGGCTATGCTAACTGATCATTTGCATTGTTGCAATCTGACATAGCTGATACCTGATTTCTGCTCATAATTTGGGATTCTGTGGTGTGCCATTACTCCGATTCCTGTATGGAGTATTCAATATAATTTGAAGCACTATAAAAGACACTGGCAATTGAGGTATTAATTCAGAGATCACTCGAGTGGGTTTTCTTTTTTTTTTTATGTGTGGTATAAATACCTCTTTGTGGTCAGTTAGAAAAATGTTGTTATTGCTCCATTATGTATGCTTGGGCTAGTGTGAGTCTCTCCACTTAATTGTGTATATGTTGCACTTCGTGAATAAGAAGAGAGGTCTCTAGTTGCATATGTTACATCTAGAAGTGAATTTTATATCCACATTGATCTTGTGCAATCATTGCACATGGTGAGGGTCAAATAAGGGGCTTGATTTATTACTTTTAGAGGTTCCTGCCTCCTAGATGGCCTTCGAGGCATCATGTCTTGTAGTCTTCTCAAAAAAACTTGTAAGAATGCTCAGCATGTTGGGAAGATTGGAGCTCACCAACTTGAAGAGGGACAAAGCTATCATTAATAAAATTGAGGTGATTGGCTTAATTCATAGAGCTGATCTAATTCGTTTGGATTTACCTTAACATAGCGAGGGGAGACTAGCAAAACTCCAAACACCACGGTAAAAAGAGATCATGTCAAATTGTGGTTTGATTTCTTATGCTCAATTTACATACTTATAATTTATATTTATAGAAATTAAATTGATTGCTTGCCACCCTAAGATTGCAAACCTTGACATAGTATTAGGGTATCAGTGTACTTAGGTGAACTTAGATGATTTAGGTTTTAATTATGCAAAACCGATTTGATTTACATTTCTATACATTAATTCGGTTTTAGCCAAAGAGAGATTTTTAAAAGCGCATATTAACCCTCCTCTAGTTAGCCTCCTCAACCTTACAATGCATAGAATGGAGATATCTTGGAATAGATGTATACCCACTTATGCAAGAAGACTGATGATGTTACAAGCATTTATGGGGACGCTTGCAGATTTAGAATCTAAAGATCTACGGGGATGCTTGTGGATCTATGATTTGTTAACATAAAGTCAAAGTGATTAATGAATCATTATGCGATACTCGTATGACAAGATGTGTCTATCAAGTGAGAGCTCAACAACAGATTCATCGTAAGGACGAATACCCCAACACTTTGCACACACCTCATAACACTCAGATTGTGGAACAACCAATAATTTGTCATTTGGGAAATGATAAAGATTTGGTTAATATTGGGATATTCGTATGAGATGGATATGGGAGAATAATAGAAATGTTGCCGGCATTCATGCCTCTATAATTGCTTATGATTGTAGCAGAGTTCTACAGCAAGTACTCGAGCGATAAACGATCAAATGGATAAAAGCAACAAAGGATATAAATTAAAGAGAGGTAGATAATTACCTGAAAAATGGTAAATACTAATATCTACATGAAGAACGAGTGGATCATGATGAATCTCTCAATTACCAGTCATTGCACCTACAAATGTTTGCAAAGAAGGTCTAATAGAGATTAATCCCATGCGCTAAAGACACCAATGATAACATATCCATGGAATGGATTAAGACCTATCTAGACCAGAAAGAAAGAAGTATTGGAATATGAAATTCTGTACTTATATCTTGCATGTCATCTTGATATTAGTAAGATATGATGCTATATCATTGGATGGACTAAGCATGTCCTCAAAGAAAAGGATAAAGACCATATGTGCATGACGACATAAAAGGCACTAGTATGTTTCACGAATAGTATTCATGTTTGATTCATGTATTCATGTATATTTTACCAGTACTATATAGTGCATTAACATACCGAAGGGTATGAGAACAATGATCATTGTATCCTCTGATGTTCTTTGAAAGAATTAATTATATTGGTGGTAGTATGATCCCCACTATGCCAAGTAATGTACTGGTTATACTCTGAGATGGTATATCCATTATATGTCTATTAGACAGACATTTGATGTAATCTTAGAAGAATCACTCAGAGATAGTTGTAAAAGGTAAAGCCTCATATGATTGAGGGACTGGATTAAGCATCCAGTAATAATAAGGTACCGCAACTGTTTTCCCCTATAGTACTCTAGATGGATAACAAATACTTGTATTACACGAGATCAATAAATGGTGATGTGAAATTGGCATAAAGAAGCTTGTATGTTCACAAAGTCCTTGCCTACATCTATTCAAAAGGATGGTTGTATAGCAATGGAATGAGAGGAAGACTACATCTATTCAGGGGAGCAATTATCTCACATCGACTCTCATGTTATAGGCGTTGAGTCTTAGCATAATTGAGGTCTGAGGTCTGAAAGGTTCAGACTCAATACTTTCCCTATGGCTCCTATGTTCAGTGGAGCAACTAGTCGCTTAACTTTAGTAGTTTTATGCGAGAGGTATAATGTTTGATTGTTATAGTTTTAGGGATCACAATAATGGGATTATGAAAGTCACAATCAAATCTGAATGATTAATGTTGTGCTCTTTTTTTGGTTAATTGAGTTTTTCCCACTAGATTTTCTCAATTGAATGTTTTTAATTAGGCAACATGCGTAATGGCAAGAATATGAGCTATGTACTCTTTTCTTCTTACCTTTTTCCACTTTATTTTTAGAAGGAGTTTCCAAGGGAAAGTGTTGTATATCAGCCCGTTCTAGATAGCCCAATTGTGTGGACACTTTACCTAAACTGGCTCATTAGCAGCAGCTGGTCCATGAGGTGTTAGTGACATGCTCTAAAGGTAATCATTAAGATAATTGTATCATTTTGATGTTTATGATCTTTTAAATAATATGTTATTTTGTCCCTTGAATAAATGCATTTCGTATTGATTAACAAGTATTCGACTTGTTCATAGAACTCTTTATTCATATTTTGATATTATTCTAAATTATCTCAGATCTTATATCATTATATGGGACAATTATGATTTACAGATCATCACATGTATTGATTGATGGTCATATTTCACGGATCATGGATATGTGGATATCAAATCAATAATGTGAACACATGTTAGAGAATATGTTGTTGGATTGACTTACCATGAGACACCACAGGAATTATTATATTTTTAAGTGTCATCAGTTGATCTCATACGTAATGTATGTAAGATCCTTAAACTTAAGATCGTCATAGTTTCTTATATGTGTAATAGTTTACTTAGGGGTTGCCAAACACTACTATGTAACTAAGTGATCATAAAGGTAATTTTCGAGTTTACTATAAAATATGCGGAGAAATGTGAATGATCAAGATGGCATTTGTCCCTCCTATATAACAGGAGAGATATATTTAGGTCCCGCGATATGGTTGAATTAAGAAGGTGTATGGCCATACCAAATGTAGTTGATGAGTCAATCACAACTGAGTAATCCACTACAGATTCAGTGAAGGATCAAGCTATCATAGGATGATACGCTTCTCGTCTTGAATTCGATCAGGTATCATGCAACAAAGTGATTGGTACATAAGCACTATAAAGTTTGTCCGATATGATATTTATGTATATTTGAGAATTGTTATGTCCTGGTAGGGATCGCTATCGACTTATGAACCAGAAAGAAATTTTTGTCTCATGGCCAAATATACATGTATCTATAGAGTCACACACTTAATAGGTCAGAACGATAAGGGTCTGGTTGGAGGTTCTCCGAATGGGATACTATCTCTACTCGTATTGGATAAAGATCTAGCCTGAGATTTTCTGAGTTGAAGACAATATTTGATCGTATCAGATAAGAATCCGATTGAAAACTATATAAAGGGAGGTATGGGGTTGAGGGAGATATCCCAAGACACATCCATTAAAACCCTAGCTATCACCTCTCATAACCCCTATCGTGCGCGCTGGTACTAACACATAGACACACGACATTTCATCTCTATACATGTGGACCTCGGTAGAGGCATTCTACGATTATAGCGCTGATTGGGACGATCGCAAGGAGGAGACGGTTGGCTAAAGAATAATCGACTACTTTCACTACACTGATGCGCGCTTCGTTGAACCGGCTATTTCAACTCTATTTCCGTTGCACTGCGCGTCTAGTGATAACGATCTATGATTTCTTACTCGTATGACTTCTTGATTTACATGGTAGAAAATTTTAATCTGCGTTAGTGTAGTCTACCCATATCCCAACACAAGGCCTATTAGTGTAGTCTAATCCCATATTGCGTATTCTGTTACTAATAACTTAATCTTGGAATAAAACATTCGTTATAGCAATTAATAAATAAAAGAGAGGAGACATCCTCTCCCTATATAAGGGTGCAAGGGCTCTTATTGGACACGCATCCAAAAATATCAATAAAGAGATAAGGTTGTCTAGGATCATATCTTTGTGTTCATCATGTTTTGTGTTTGTTCTACGTCAGTATGGTGACGGCTAATATCTCGAAGTGCTAATATACAAAAATTACTATTATTTAGTGATTTTTAATATAAGCACGGACTTTCCTTAAACTAAACCAATATTGCATCTCACCAAGATTGCTGTTAGGTAAAACATGCACATCACCTGCAGTTAAGGGCTTAGCCACCGTCACCCAAGAAACCGAGTTTTCTTGTACAAAAATTTCTTAATGAAAAAACCGCTTCTTCTTACTTGCAAGCAAACGACTCTAGTATATAAGGTGGCTGTAGATAAGTACACTAAAACAATTCAGTAAAAGTTGAAACAATAGATTCATTTAGATTTCTAAGTTCTGATCAACTTGGGAGGCTGCTTCCTTGTCCAAGAATTTCATCTTGTTAGATCGACTGCTTCTCTCTTTCTGACCGTGACTTGCGAGGAAAATATGTCAACATGATCTGGGTTAAATATGTCTTACGTGTACACATCTGCATGATCTGGATTAAATATGTCGACATGATCTGCTTTTCGCACGTGTGGCGTTCTTCAAGGAGAATAATTCAGTAAAAGCTGGTAATGCTTGCTTGTTTTAGTTGTTGAGCTGCTTTTCACACGGTAAAACATAGCTAACACGTCTTGAAATGCTTTGCATCCTTCCTAAAGAACTTGTGCCCATTTCAACGATAAACTCTAAACATTCAGAAAATTATATTGTTTAATTGCCATTTGCCAATGTGCGTTTTTTTCATAAAGTTTACACGATGATAGGATGGCTGCAGCTCGCAAGTCCTCATTTTGCTACGTACTCCATGTAAGAACTGCAACCTTTTGTTGAGTCCTGAAAAAAGCATTAAAAGTGTGTAATTGGACTGATGCCACCATTCGTCGACCTGAGAAAGGAACTCCTCCCTTAGTTTTTTATGACCACTGCATTGCTGAAAAGAGTTACGCCTTCGTATCCTGCCATTTTTAGTGTACATATACATTGCCTGCATATACATCCAACAGAGACCCAGTTTCTGGGAAGGCAAGCCAAGAGAAGAGAAGTAAAGAAAAGATCAGGTCTGACTCTGAATTTCCATTGGAATCCAGAATGATACTGTCTTGCAGCGGATAAACTCCGCAGCTCGCACCTAGCTGACACTGTCTTGCAGCGGTTAAACTCCGCAGCTCGCACCTTGCAGCCTCCCTCTCTGACCACGTTCCCTCCTTAGCTTCTCTCTCCAAAACTATAAATACAACCCACACGAACGAGCTCTTCAACCTTCAGAACAGCTAGATCGATCGCCGAGCAGCGAGAAACGCATTCGCTACCTGTACTGTGTACGGATGGGCAACTGCGCCGCATCTCGGCGGGCCGTGTCGTGGACCGACGACGGCGATTGGGGGTCGCCGTCGCCGGAGTGGGAGGAGGACGGCGAGGAGAGGAAGGGCGTCGAGGTGAAGATCAGGATCACCAGGAGGCAGCTGCGGGAGCTGCTGGAGAAGGCGGCCGGCGGTGGCGGCGACGGGAAGGAGCTGCCAGTGGAGAAGGTGCTGTTGGATATCGCGAACGCCGGCGAGGTGGTTGGTCGCCACCACCAGCACGGGAAGGCGCGCTGGAAGCCCGCGCTGCAAAGCATCCCTGAGACCGTCGGGTCGTGACAGTACATGGATCATGCAGATGTGTACACGTACGTGATGCATGCACTCGTGTATTACTTCCTTTTGGTTAACAGATGAACAAACATTGCTCTCAGATTAAAAATAAGATGAACAGATATATTTTGGATTTGACGAGTTAGTGATATGCCACAGAGGTAATCATAAACATAATTGTATCACTTTCAAATTTATGATCTTTTAAATAAATATTATTATGTTCCTAGAATAAATCATCATTTACAAAGGTTAGCAAGTATGTGACTTGTTGGTAAAACTCTTTATTTGTTATATGATATCATTCTAAAAGATTCCTAGTTGAATGTCATTGATTGGAATACTAATGATATAGATCAACACATTTGACTGATGACTATATTTCACCAGTCATAGATGTGAGGATTAGGGAACTTTTTTTAGCCGGTATAAACCGATTATCACCGGTTTTCGGGTTTACCAGCCGGCCTCAATTGGTAGACAAATCGGACACAAAAATTTTAGCCCATTAAATGAACACTCGGCCTGGCCTAGCCTATTCACTTGGGCAATTGGCTTGACCTAGGTTATGGGTGGAAAGGTGAGCGCACTGCCCATTCTCCCTCTTTTCTCTTCTCTGTGGCGGCTGGCATCTGGAGGCCATGTTGCTCCCGCACGGCAATCCCTTCCACTCCAGCCGCTCACCTCCGCTCTCCCACTTGACTGCCTCCCTCCAGCCTTGATCTGCTTCTCCCTCGTGCTTAGTGCATGGAGGGTGGCGGCGCAAGACGTGTGGCTGGCGGCGGTTCGGGTGGGGTAGAGGGGGGTGAGGGGTTTAGGGCCTAAGACAGCAGCCTAAGCAATGGGGGGAGGGTTGAAGATGGCAGCTCAGGTGGTGGGGGGAGGAGGCAAGACGGTGGAGAAGCTAGCGTTGGTCTGGGACGTCCAGCTACTTCAAGACCGTCGGCATCGGGAGGCACTGCTGGAGGTATGAAGTGTTGGATGTTGGAACCGGCGACCACCCTGATCCCACTGGATCCATTCCTCGATCTTTTCTTTCTTAAATGGGCTACGCTCCCTGCGCACTAAGCCAACAGGTTACCCACTAGCAAGCCCTCCAAGCAACAATTTTATAAGTGGTATTGGGCCTCCTCCCCTTAAAGACTAGTGTGATGGGTGGAGATCCTCTCACACTTATAAGTTGTGCTTTTTCTCTCCCACAATCCATATGAGAGTATTATTTTCCTAACAATTTCTCCCTCACATATGAATTGTGCACACCGCACTCCTGGGAAACTCCCCCTCCATATGGATTTGTGCACGCCGCACCCTGGGAGATGTTAGATCTCTGGCTCTGATACCAATTGTTGGAACCGGCGACCACCCTGGTTCCACCGGATCCATTCTTCGGTCTCTTCTTTCTTAAATGGGCTACGCTCCCGGCGCACTAAGCCCACGGACTGCCCACTAGTAAGCCCTCTAAAAAACAACTTTATAAGTGGTATTGGGCCTCCTCCCCCCAAAAGACTAGTCTGATGGATGGAAATCCTCTCACACTTATAAATTGTGTTTTTTTTTCTTTCCCACAATCCATATAAGACTATTATTTTCCTAACATTGGATTGGTGAAGCTGCTCTATTGATGTTATGTATGTACAAATATAGGAATGTAGCATCGACAGGCACTACTTGATTAGTAGTTAGTACTTGGTAGTAGTAATGTTGATTTTCATCCTCCTGACACATTAGACATGATCAGCAGTTGAAATAAATATTTTGGTTCTTAGAATATGATGGCATTTTGCCTAGTTTTGCTACAAGGATTATGAACTTATTAGTAAACTGAAGTTCTTTTCAGGTTCTCTGTGAGTCTTAACATGTTATGTTGACAGAAACAACATTGTTGTGCATATCCCAAACTGCAAAGTTTATTTTGATACAAACTGTAAGAGTTGACAAGACAAAAATAATTTAATAAATATAAACCGAACCTTGAAATCTTTTCTCCATTTCTCCCATATGTAGTCAATATGGCCACAGGCACACCCTCAAGAAGTGCATCATCAATGAACCTTTGAATGATTCATACACAGTATCAGACATAAGGCAACTTAAAGTCCTAGAGAGAGTTATTCATAGTGCAAAATGAATACATAGATATAAATAAGGACAAAATATTTTGCTTTTAAATACTCATGTATTGATGAAATTAAAGCATGCTGCATGGGTATCAGAACATGCAGAAATCCAGAAACTTTTTATTAATAAAGATGCTGTGACTTCAGTCCATTCTTGCATATAACAATTTAGTCCTCAAATACGCTCAGTTTGTACCAGCCCAGAATTCTTGCAGATTTCTTAAGACAGAGAAAAAAAACCTACCTTGCATACTGCCAGCGATGGTCATAAACTCATAGCATCTTACGATTAATTTATAATGATCCTGAAAGTGCTCTGTCAGCAGTAGCTCAAATTCTCCTGGAATTCTCTCTCTGGAGGGATTCTGTAATAAATTGCGATAAAAATGAAACAGTAGACAAACTTTTCAACTCCAGGCCGCAGTGGTAAGCATTCAGAATTCAGAAGCTGAGAACTCTTCCAAAGCTTTCAACTATGAGAAGAATCATGCATAAATAAGTCACTATGAGGAGAAACCCCTTAACCGTTTTGATATTAACAACCCAAGCATAAAAATGAGTGCATTGAACAGGAAATAAATAGTGTAACCCTGTTTCAGGGTATATCCAAAGTCCAAACATATTTCTGACTGCTAAACCTTGTGCCTCCTAGGGTCCCAGCTGTAAAAATCAGTTTGCTGTCCCCCTTCCTTAGCAGAATTATGCATGCTACACCCATGAGGATGAGAATCTTAACTGAATACAGTTATCTTCAACGTGAAAAAAGGTGAACCACACGTGCAAATTTTAGGTGGAATCAAGATAGTCTGGCTGTGATGGAAAAGATCAAAATTTTAATCAGTCTGGTGACAATTCTAGCTAATATGTTAAGCAGCCTGCAGTCCGTATTCTTGCAAAGCAATGGCCTGCGTATTAGTCATGAACATTGTCCTTTTTCCATTGTTTGAACATAAAACAGTGATGACATTATTTATGTTTTTGCATTTTTGTACAATTTTACTTTTCGGTATTCAAATTATTAGTCCTGCGCTCATTATCAGTGTTTGTTATTGTTAGATTTCAAGAAACATCTAGGATGTTTGGACCCATGGAGAGCAAATAAGAGTTAGCTTCAAGTGTATATATTGCTTAGCTATATTTGGAGGAGGTGTAAAAAACGGTAATGTGAACCTGATGAGGATATCAAATTAATAATGTGAATACATAGGCTCGTTGTGGTCTTGATCATCTTGAGTGTTGCCCACTGTGTGATCAAGAAAAGAAGAATATTCAGCACTTACTTACTTCTTGCGTATTCACAAGAAGTGTTTGGTTCTCAGTGCTATTAGTGGTGGGTTTGCAATAGCTAACTCCAGGACAAGATGATTTGATTTTTACCTTATGGTGGCGTCAAGCTTTACAGAAAGTCCCTAAACAGCGGTGCAAGAGCTTTAATTCGTTGATCGTGTTGGTGGCGTGGTGAATCTGAAAGTATATAAATGGTTGTGTCTTTGACGGCGCCTCACCCAATGTCAGCATAGTTCTGTAGGACATTAGAGATGAGGCCAATTTGTGGTGTTTGGTAGGGGCCAAAGGCCTTAGTACCATATGGTCATAAGTGTTGTATTTTGCTTTTGGTCGAGGGTTGTAGTCTAGTTTTTATCGGTGAGTCTTGATGTAATTAACTTTGCCTAAATGGCGAAGGGTTGTTTGAGTCTTCTGAGACTCCTTTCCTCTTCTTAATATATTGATGCGCAGCTCTCCTACGCATTCGAGAAAAAATAATGTGAATGCATATTAGAGAATATGGTGTTGGTTTGACCCAACTTGAGACATTGTTAATATTATTATAATTCTTGTGATGATGATGTATAATTCTTGTATCTGAGATCATCATAAATTTTTACATATATAATAGTGTACTTAGGAGTTGCCAAACGTTACACTGTAACTGGGTAGTTATAAAGATAGCTTTCGAGTATGCTATGAAACATGCAGAAAAAAGTGACTAGTCGGATATGAGATTTGCCCCTCCTACACAACTGAAAAGATATCTTTGGACACCTTGATATGGTTGGATAAAGAAAGTGTATGACCATACTACGAGTGGTCAAAGAGTCGACAACATGAAGTTATCCATCACTAGAACGGAAGAAGATTGAACAATTCATAGATGACACATTTCTTACCTAGAGTTCGATCAGATATCGTGAGACAAAAGGAGAATACGTAAACAGGTCGATAGGTTCAACCAGATGCGAGGTCATATAGAGATACTGAATGGTCATGAGTTGGTTGGACATATCACAAACTAGTCTGCGAACTGGGTGTGATAATAGACCATCTGGTCATAAAGAGTTGTGAGCTGATCGTAAATGACTAAGGCTTGAATGCAGATCATATTATATAAGGTTTGTCCAGATCAATCTTTGTGTATATTTGGAGGCTAATATGTTCTGCTATGGATCACAACCGACCAATGATCAGAAAGGTGTTTTTGAGATACAACCACACACACACACACACACACACACACACACACACACACACACACACACATATATATATATATATATATATATATATATATATATATATATATATATATATAAAGGTCCAGATAATAAACTCCAAGTAGAGCATGATCTCTACTCGTATTAGATAAGAATCTGGTTGGAGACTCCAAGTTGGATATGATCTCTAATCATATTGGATGAAGATCCGATAGGAGGTTATATATATTAAGAGAATGTGGCTAAAGGTTGTATAAAAAACTGAGGATCAGAGATCCTGAGACACCCCCATCAAAACCCTAGCCGTCAACTCTCACAACCCTTGCCGTGTATGCTGGTACTAGCACACCAGCGCACGGTAAGGGTCGACATTTTTATACCAAAACCAAAATACTGAACCAAACCAAACTGAAAAACCGAAAATTACGGTTTATTCGACGTATGATATTCGACGCGATTTATATTTTCATGCTATTCGGTTTTCGGTGTGGTTTTTAAGTCACAAAAGCTAAATTAACCGAAATACCAAAATATTATTTTTCCTTTACGTGAATTTGTAGTAAACAAAAGCTATTCTCATTTAATTTTGTAGGTATTTTTCAACATATCAAAAGGAAGAACATTAGTAGATTCTAGAGATATCATTCGCTCAAAAATAAATCCGGTATGATAACACTAGACTAAAGAATGTTATTATACGTAAAAAAAGTTGTGCATATTTCGATTAACCGAAAAAACGAATTAACCAAACTAAAATAAATTGGTTAATTAGGTTTGGTTTTCTATGTTAGTTTATTTAATTATATTGTCAACTTTCAAAAACTGAAATATTTTTTTTACCAAATAAACCGAATGCTCACCCCTAGCGCACTGCGTTCCATCTCCGGTCGCGTAAATTTTGATAGAGACGCTGCTATGATTATGATACTGATCGGAACGATTACGAGGAAAAGACAGTTGGCTCATGAAGATCAACTATCGTTGAAGGACGATCACCTTCCAAAGACGTTGATTGAAACGTTGGGCAATCGACTACTTTTATTACATCGACATACGCTATATTGAATCGGACTATTTCAACTCTTCTTCTGTTGCACTGTGTGTCTAGTGGTAACAATCTATAATCCTTTTCTTGTATAGTTTTCTAATTTACATAGTAGAAAATCTTAATTTATACTAGTGTGTCCACCTTGTATCCCAACAATATCATATCTCGGTTGTTCCATTGTTTACGCTTGCATTTGGTAAGCTTCGAGCGCTGACATGATACCCACCAGTGAGCTCCGCATTCAACGTGTTGAGACCGTCCAACCATAAAACAGGTGCTGCTACTTATGTCACTGAGCAGTTGAATTTATGCAATCAACACTACTGACACAATCTATTGTTCTTCACACACAAGGGTAAAAAGGTTTGGCACACCTACAACACAACCTTGATATACCGTTTTAAAAAAACCAGTGCAGGTATACAACTCATCAATTTTCAATTTTTCAGCTGAGTGCAGCAGCTGGTCATTTTTTGCGCCTACAGCGTCCAAACTAAATTATGGCATGCAGGACCAAAAATATCAAATGGAACGCAAGGTTATTGAAGGCAGCGACATTAGGAGACATAGCGAATTGCCAAGCAAAAGGATTAAAGCCATACCTAGCATGACATGAACATACCCACAACACTGGCAGTACAAAAGCAGCTTTAAGGCAAATGCAAGGTTTTAAGGTACAACACAGATACCCTCGAACATCAACCGCCCTTACTTTGGGGCATCATGATGCATTACAGTATCCCCCCATCTTTCGGGGGTTCCCCTCTGGGTATACTCTCTACTAGAAAACATAAATAGCAAAACATACACATCTCCAAGATTATGGACCACATTTCGGGGGTTCCCCTCTGGCTCACATCTTAGAGGCCTTCCAAGTACCAGGTCCTTCCAGGGAAAATGCAACCAGCAACAGCTTGCGCTTAATGAACGAGAAAACATTGCGAACCACCTTTCACAACATACAAGGTTGATATTTACTAAAACCTCAAAGCGACCACCCCTGCAACAACTCAGATGCCTTCCTTCTCGCACAGGTCTAGCAGTGACAAGGTCTGCAAATTTAGGATGAGAATGTTCAGTTCACATGACTAGAGTTTGTTAAGCTACATTTTCCCCTTTCTTATGTAAAATGCCAAGCATTTTATCACGACATATGACCTCATTTGGAGATGGATGCATTATGAAAAAGAAAAAAAAGAAAGGCTCAAATCTAAAACAACTTTGTCATGTCTACAAGTGCGTCTACAAGTGCAGGAAAAAAGGAATAGCATGCTTGTCCCAAGAAACATTAGCACAAAATGTCCACCGTTTCCTGTGTAACCCGAGAAAGGCAATGGATACAGGAAGGCGTGCAGTGGAGACACCAAGAAAGCCACAATTATGCTTCTAAACAAGAGATAGAACTATGCTGAGACCAGGTCAAAATGAACCTTATAGCCACTAAAACTTGATCAAGCATATTAGACTTAGAAGGATAGAAGTAAAATTAAGCTTGAACAACAAATTCAATTATCATGGTCGACAGCATAAACTGTAAGTGCTAATACGGTTTCTTTGTACATGGGAGCTATCATCGCATGATTCAATAATATATCACATAACAGCATAGACAAGCCATGTGCACAGCAGCTGGAATAAGCTATTTACCTCTGCTATGGATAGCTCAAGACGAAACTTTGGACCATCATAATGGTGCAACACTGGCCTAAAAGCATCCTCTTCCAAAGGCTTGCAGAGCTTTCTAATGCGGATCCTCACCTGATAGGATGAAGATGTCAGAGCATGAAACCAAATGCAAATGATAAATAGACATGTGACAACTGTAGTCATTACCTGTGCTGGAAATCTAGATTCACCTTTACACTTCTTATCTTCCCATGCGGTGGGATCAATATTAGATCCTCCAAAACTAGCAGCCTGACACAAAGCAAATTTAGTTAGAACATCAAAAGACAATAAGCACAATAACCTGCTAGATCGACCAAGGTGCAGTGTGCATTCCAAATGGAACTTCAAGAGCAAAATACAAGTTATGGTAATTAAAATAAGACATTTGTTTGTTATTTCCTATTAAGATTTCAACGAGATAATAAAAAGGGTCAACAACAAAGACTTTAAGTGAGGTACTGTCAACTCGATAAAATAAGACATGGCTAAAAGGAAATAACAAACAAATTGAACTGGCTATAAGATTATAATTTTGTCGTGAGTGAATCTTATAGAATTCACAACTGTAAGATTGTAATTTTAAAATGGGTCAGAAAAACACTATGGAGGGCGCGCATGAGGGTAAGGAGAACACTAGCCAATGGTGCATACATACCAACCAAAGAAATAAATTACCTAGCCAGTTGCTAAAAATAGCTTAGTACAGAACAATGATGCACGAATGCCTCGTCAACGTTGCACAAAAGCATACAAGATGAATAAGAGAATGATGAAATTAACTCCAGACCGGAACAGGTACAATAATACATACAGAACTAGTAAGGTGGGACAAAAATACAAACTACAGTGGCAGATTTAAAGAGTGATGCATGGACGCAGTGTGGCCCATATAAAAAGGTGAGATGTGTGGATGAGTTATGTTTCTTGGTTGCATAAGCTGGAGTATCTGGACCATTAGAATGATATTTCCTATTTCAACGTTTTGCAGAGCAACAAATCATATAATACTAAAAGAAAAACGGTTCCAACAAAGTACACATGTAGGCACAATAAAAAAAATGAAGGGAGACACCAGCTAAAATAGTCCATCTATAAAGGAACAATGCATGGTCTAAAAAGGAAGTGCATGAAAGCCCCGTATTTTTTTCTTTGTTGCATATGGATCTCTAAATTGCATAAATGTATATCAAGTGATCAAGCATTTATGTATGAAAAGCAAACAACGGTATTAAGAACTATAAAGGAACAATGCATGGTCTAAAAAGGAAGTGCATGAAAGCCCCGTATTTTTTTCTTTGTTGCATATGGATCTCTAAATTGCATAAATGTATATCAAGTGATCAAGCATTTATGTATGAAAAGCAAACAACGGTATTAAGAAATTATGCTGTTATCAGAAAATTGGATAATCACACACCTCAAATACACCATGAAGCTGATGGATCGTGTAGTTATAAAGGAAAAGAGGTAGACCAGGAGTAATTGCTCGGACTGAATCACGATATCTTGCTGGCAACCCTGCAGAACAGCAATAAATCTGGAAATGTTATATCAAAAAGCAAATAATAAAATATTTTTGCAGACATAAAAATGATATGTCAAGTGATTTCAAAGGAGATATGGTAACACATACCAAAAAGCTGCCTCTTGAGATCCTCCTGCATTGTATCATTGTTGCAGACAAAGATGTATCCACCAAGAACTTCATTCCTTGGTAGCATCTCACTTGTTGGCAATGTCTTGAAGCGCTTGTCAACAGCAGAGTTGTTTTTACTGTTTCCATTGCAGTTGCTTCCACTGTTGTTACCACCATTGTTTTTGCCATTTGCCTCTTTCCCATTTGGACTATTCGAATATTTGTTGACCCCAACATTCATCTTGAACGCATTGACATTGCCATTGCTTCCCTTGGGGTATATCAAATTCATGTTATAGGCCATGTTGTGGAACGGTTTTTTCATGGCAGCATCATTCATCTTGAGATCATTCATCTTAAGATCTACGTTCATGAGGCCAAGATTGAGGTGGTCCATCTTGCTCTCATCTTGGTGGTAGGATAACTTATCCCATTGCTTCACATCAGGGACAGTGTTCATCCGCGCATAGTCAAGGTCATTCATCCTCTCAGCCTTTGACTTGGTGATCTCAGCCAGCTTCGATGTCATGAGAGACCATTGACGGTCCTCCACTACCTTCGATTGCCCACGGAATTCATCTCCAAGATGCCACAGGTTGTCCATAGCTCAGTCCAATCTCTCCACCTTTTGCAAGAAAGGATTAACATACATCAAGTCACCAGCAGATACCACTACAAGAGGGGCGGACCTAACGTGGGGCATGGGAGTTCAGTTGAACCCCCAAAAATATGGAAAATAAACTGCTACTGGTACTCCACCACGCAGCAAACAAATCTGCAATGAACTCCATGGACTGGACTATCCACCCAGAAAGGAAGATTTGGATGAGATTGCTCACAGCAAAGAAAAGATCCCCCAGGAAAAAGCTCACTCTTAGAACAACAATCCAAGCAAGCTAGGGCTTCCTTACCAGCAAAAGAAGAGATCAATCCAAGTCCGGATAGATCTCCACTCCACGCCAGTCCAACAGAGCGGAGGAGGAGGACGCCACCTACGAGAGAAGAATTCCTTCGTTTCGAGGGTTAAACGATGTTGGCGTGAGAATTTGAGACAAACGGGGAAGAAACAGCCACCGCCATCTCAAGGAGATATGGAGAAGAGATCAAGGAAGAGGATGGGCTGGAAACTTAGAACTAGAGACGAGAGAGGTTTGGGATTGGGCTGTGAGGATTGGGGATTTGGGGAGGAGAGAGGGTAGGAATGCTGACGATGGTCTCTCTTACTCAACATTGGGGATCTAAGCTTGACGAAAAAGAGAGACAGATCAAAGGACCACGTGTCATCCCAGTAGATTGGCCCACATGTCATGTTACTCGGACCCAGCAGGAACGGGGAATGTCCCGTCCCTGTTGGAGCTAAACTTGCCCCACCACCCACCGGTCCCCTAGCAATGGCAATGGCAGCAAATGTCGTAAAAATAGCAAATACTAGTTAATATTGCATTATCATAGCTTGTAGTATATAGTAATCCATACAAAAATATAAAATATTTATGTGATTGTTGGAGGAGTGACCCCCACCTTGACCTAGTCGGCCCATTGCTTCAGGAGGCCCAATAGTCCAAATGCCACATGGATGGCCCAAGAGGACTATAGCATGGGAAAGAATGGTATTGCCCCTACAATTGTAGATCCAGATAAGGGTATCTATATAGTAAGCCTCCTTCATGGCTATAAATATATGCCTTAGGGCGCCATGGGGGCAGAGCTCTCTTTTTTAGACAAATTTAGGTAGCACAGACTTCTATCACCATCTCCACGGTTTGTAATGCTCCAGTCAATCCCTTTGTGACTTCCCCGCAGCCCCCTTGTTTATTGTTTGGTCCGTAACCACAACACTCATACAAAGGAGGAGCAAGCATAGCTCACTTAGCAAGCTCTGCCATTATGTGAGCTGCTCATCAGTGTTCAACCCTGGGTTCAACGCTAGTTGGTGCTCACCTTTCCCCTAGGCTGGAGTCCCAGGCAGAAAGAGTACATGCATACGTAGGTGCGTTCAGTGGTCCTAGGCAGAAAGTGCAAGACTGAAGCATTGCAGGTTCTAATATGGTAGTACATGACATCAATTGATCACCTTCATGCACTTCCGTTAAGAAATCGACCACAAGATGTACACCTCCCCAAATTTCATAGCCAAAACAGTAACAGATTCCGAGGCCCATGAATTCCTAAATCATATTCGCATAAAGGCTGCCAAATAACATGATTTACAGTACTAGACCTCAGGAAACAGAAGAATAGAGATGAACTATCCCAAATTCTAACCATTTCCGACCACTATGAGAAGAGAATCCACCTATTTCTCGCATCTGCCACATCCAAAACGAACGAATCGCATCAAATTAGGCTATATACGGCTCTACCCCCAAAGTCCCCAGCCTAATCATGAGGTCATATATTTTCCCCAAATTCTCACCATCCGACAGCCAAATCGATCCCGACCAACCCATCCACCCCTCCCCAGACGCCAAAAAACACCCAATCCAAAACAAATCACATCAAATCCACGCCCCCCAAAATTTCCATCTCCCCAACAACTCCGAGATCCGTTAGCTCCCAACATCATTAACCGTCAAACCACAGGGCAATCAAAAATTCGTGATGGGATGGGGTCAAACACCTAAAAATCCCCAAATTGTAGGGCCAAAAAGACGGATTTAATCGGGAAAGGGAAAGGGGCAGTTACCTTTTGTTTTTCCGGGAGGAGGCGAGGCGACGGCCGAGAAGAGAGGCAAATAGGACTTCACCACGCCACCAGGAGCTGTCTAGTCTAGCGAGCCTTCTCGTCTCCCCCACTGGTTGGTTACTTATAGGGAGGAGAAAACGCAGAAAAGCAAACCGCCATCCCGACGAGAAAACGTATATATGATCTACACGGTTCGGGGGTTCTGGATTCCCGCCGACCTATTGATAGTTCGAGGCGGAATTTTTTTCCTTCTTTTTCTTTCAATGGAACGCACACCGAGTACGAATTTTTTTAAAAAATAATTTATTTTTAATTCTAAATTACAGAAATATACCTATAAATATATTTTTCAATAATGATTTCAGTCGCCTAACTGTTGGAACATATCGCCCAACAGTCGCATGACACGCAGCCAGTTCGTGAACGATTAAACGATAGGTTGCAGTCGTCCTACTGTTGAGCAACTGAGACCTGTTACCGAACGGTCGGACGACTGGAGGTCTAGTCGTTCGACCATTTAGCGACTGCAATTTTAGTCCATTTTACCCAAATGGCCCTCGACCTGCATATGTGAATAAATAACAATTGTTATAACTAAGTAACATTAATTAAATCTATGTATAAGTTGTATTTTTGAGAAAAAATAACAGGAAACAATGTCGGTTGATCTATTTATGATTTTGATAGATTATGAATGGTACGAAATTTGTTAGATTCGTAATAACCTTTTACGATCATCGTATGTTATTATTGTACAAGAAATTTTATGAAAATTATTTTGAAGATGATTGAGATAGCAACAATTAGTAAATACGACGTTAAATGATATTGTGATGCAACCGAAAATTCATACATGAAGAGGACATGGAGGAGAACTTGTTTTTTATATTGTTGGATGTCTTACTATGCGAAGAATTGAATATGGAAAGATGATAATATGTGCTTTTGCGAAATAAAATAGACTTAATAATAAAGCTGGGAATAACACAACGCGCAGAGTTTGGTTACATGCATGAAAAAAGCATCATGCACGATATAACAAACCGAACTACTCCTATGATACATATATGTCTTTTTGGAATGAAAATAAATTCAAACTTGAGTGACTAGTGCGGAACGTCCTGACCTACTACGTGGACCGAGATCATTTTTTCTTCCTTGCAAACTCGGTGTTGAGCTCTTTGGCGGTCTCTTTGGCTTTGGCCATTATTTCTCTCTTTTTCTCGTGCTTCTGTATGTGCACGTCTCGAGATGAGCTTTCGTCTTCCGATATATACGCTTGGTTTGCTCATCATTGCGTCGCTCCTCCTCTTAGATCTCGCATGCCCTTTTGACATTCCACTTCTCAAAGTCGAGTGTCCACTGTTCATGTAGGTGGATTTCTAGGTTGATTCACTTGCGGTAATCACACAGTGGTTCCGAGGACTACGGGTAGATGGAAAAGTTTGTTAGTGTGTATTTTGAAAGAGAAATAGTAGCAGAGAAACACACTGTAACTGGTTCTTACCGGCTGCCAATAGTTGCTCGTGTCCTGACAGCGGTTGGGATAGTCACGGGAGTATTTTGTGTAACCCTAATAACGTATGTCTAGGCTGAGCCGCTGATTAGACTTGAAGAACTTGCATTGGTCCTGCACCAACAGAGGGACGATGTCCCCTCGAGTGGGTGTTGCGGCGAACACTCGATTGGAACGTTCGGGGTTGGGTTGTTGCTACGGAGGCGTCATTAAGAGGAACTGACCTCCGGCATGCTCAACTTATTCGCCTTAGGCCACAGCAGCCCTTGCTTGCTTCGTCGAGCCGCAGCAAGCCTTATTAGATCGCATGTCTCCTCCTATTGCTTCATTATCTTATCTCATTATTTCTTCTGCCTTCTGTCTACCTGACGTGATGAAGCAACTTTTGGTGTAGTGTTGGATTTGGTTGTGTAGTGTTATCTCTTATATCTCTTCTATTTGGTTACGGTTTATAAGGTATGTTCTTTTGAGCTACAATTTATACATTTGATTACGATTTATTAGTCTAATAAATAATAATTACTGAGAGAAACCAAAACTAAAAGATGCTAAAAGTCAGAAAGAGTCGAACCATAGAATTTTCAAACCAATTGCCTGGTTGATCGATCAGGTCGTGTCGTCTGCTACTTACGCTCGCCGTGCGTAGGACCAGCCCGATCTTACATGTTGTTTTGGGCTACGGGGTGCGTTTTCCCTAGCCCTTTACAGCTTGTGGACCGCGCACGACGCAATCGACCGCCCAAGCTGGTCGACTGCTGTGCTTGCTTGTGTTGCCGCGCTACGAGCAAGATGAGCCCGATTTTCCCCAGGATTTTGGCGGCCCGACACGTGCTTTTGCTGGGGTGAAAAGTTACCATATAACCAGGCATTGGCGACCTAGCAGCCTATCTATGCCCCTGCCGCGCTTTGGCGGGTGAACAGCTCGGCGTGCTCGCTCCCCGCTCGCTGCTCCACTTCTCCTCCTAATATGGGTTTGATAGCAAGCAAGCGAGGAGGTCCTGTTCTCATTGTTGGGATGTGGAGAAGCTCCGTCCTTTCCCTTCTTTCTAACGCAATGCTGTTGTGGCAGCCGGCCGGGCCACCAGCTATGGCCGTGTGCCGCCGCTAGTTCTTGTTCGCAAGCACCGTGTTGGTGGTGCTTATCAGTTGGTTCTTCATCTATGTCCTTGCTGCTTCACTGCCAAGTAGGTGCGCTCAGATTACTCAGTCTGTATGTTGGTGTGGGCTTGGTTTGAGGTACTTTTATTGGGATACAGGTAAGCTATGCTAACGTGCAATTAAATTTTTTTAACCATTTAAATTAGAAAGCTATATGAGTAAGAGATCACACATCATTACTATTAAATGCGTAGTGCAGTGGAAGTACAGTTGGTACAACCCGATCTAACTCGCACATATCGATGTAGTGGAAGTAGTTGATTGTTCAACTTTCTTGGTCGTTGATCGTCTTCACCCGCAGCCCTACGTGTTCCTCATATACGTCACGAATTGTTCTTGATAAGCACAGCAACGTCTTTATGGTATACACACGTCCAGGGGTGAAACACTGTGTGTCGGTGTGATAGCACCAGTGCACACGGTAGGGCTTTCAGAAAGAGGTGGCTAGGGTTTCAGTGGGTGATGCGATGTGCTCTCAGAAGACCTATGCCTTCCTTTATAAAGTGCCCCTTTAGTAGACCCTAAGCTTGGGGTTCATTAAGGTGCAAAGCCCATTTGGACAGATCATATCCGAACCGGTTTATTCCAGCACATTAAGTGTGAGAGACTATAGGTTTATGTGTACTTGGACATGACTTGAAAACCCATTTCTAATCTACAAATTGGGGGCGGTCCGTAGTAGGACATAATGATATCCAAATACACATAAAGATCATATTGGACAAACATGTATAGTGTTGATGTGTTGCTTCCTTTGCCTCACGACACTAGATCGAACTCAAGGTAACATATGTGACATTCTATGATAGCTTGATCTTATAATGTATTACTTAGTTGTAGTTGACTCCTCAACCATATTTGGCATAGCCATATACTTTCTTAACCCAACCACATCGAGGGGTTAAGAGATATATCTTCCATTAAAGAGGAGGGATAAATTCTATCTTTATCGCCCACATTACTCTGTATGCTTCATAATAAACCTGAAAGCTACCTTTATTACCATACATTTACATAGTAGTGTTTGACATCCACTAAGTAAACTATTACATATGTAAAAAACCATGATAGCCACAAGTCCAAGGACCCCACATATACTATGTATGAGACCAACTAATGGCACTTAAGAATATAACAATATTCGCAGTGTCTTAAGGTGAGTCAATCTAACATTATGTTCTCTAGTATTTGTCCACATTATTAATTTAATATCTCATATTCATGATTCATGAAACGTGACCATCAAACAATACACATACTGGTCCATAAATCGTGTCCCTATAATGATATAAGATAAGGGATATTAAGAATACTATCATAAACACAAATAAAGAGTTTTATGAATAAGTCACATAGGGTAATCAATATAAATGATACTTCATTAAAGGAACCAAATGACATATTATTCAATAGTTCATAAACATAGTAATGATACAAATTTCTATAATTGCAATTGAGGCATATCACTAACACACTTTATTTACAGAAGCACTAGAAAAAAAATGCAATAGTTGTGACGTGATCTTAATGACGTTGAAATTATGCATATCCAGATTAGTTGTTTCATCAAATGCAACTCCATGGAACTCAAAAAATTAGTAGCCATTAAATGCCCCTAACCGCCATTTACCATCAACCACCATGTCAATTTTTACTCGAAGATCTCTCTCTGCTACTGAAAATTTGATTGTGCCTAATCAAAGCACATAAGTCAAGTCTTATTCAATAACACGATCTGTTGTTACCTCCTTCCTATATGTGTTAGTGATATACTCTAAAGGCAATTATAAAGATAATTACATCACTTTTATATTTATGATTTTTAAATAAAATATTATTTTATCCCTTAAATAAATGTATTTCATATTAATCAGCAAGTATGTGACTTATTCGTGAAACCCATTATTCATGTTTTAATGTTATTCTAAATTATCCCTGACCCTATGTCATTATTTGGGACAATTATGATTTATGAAGCGATATATGTATTAATTGATGATCATATTACATGAATTATAGATATAGGGATATCAAATCAATAATGTAGATACATGTTGAAGAATATGGTGTTGGATTGACTTACCATGATACACTGTAGGAATTATGCTATTCTTAAGTATCATCAGTTGGTCTTATATACAATGTATATAGGATCTTTGTACTTAAGATCATCACAGTTTTCTATATATGTAATAGTTTACGTAGGAGTTGCTAAACACTACTCCGTAGATAATCATAAAGGTAACTTTTGAGTTTATTATGAAATATACGGAAGAATGTGAGTGATCAAGATGAAATTTGCCCCTCTAATATAATGGGAGAGATATATTTAAACCTCTCAATGTAGTTGAATTAAGGAAGTGCGTGACCATGCCAAATTGGTTGATGAATCAATTACAACTAAGTAATCCACTACATATTCGATTGAAGGATCAAGCTATCATAGGATGGCATGTTTCTCATCTCGAATTTGATCTGGTATCATGAGGCAAAAGGATCAGTACATAAGCAATTTATAGATTCGTCCGATATGATCTTTATGTATATTTAGAAGTCGTTATATTTTATTAGGGACCGTTATCGACTTATGAACTGAAAATGTGTTTTCGGTCCATGGCCAAATATACATGAATCTATAGAATCACACATCTAATGAGTCAGAATGATAATGGTCCGGATGATAGACTCGGAGTGGGATACGATCTCTACTTGTATTGGATAAAGATCTAGCCTAAAACTTTCTGAATTGGATACGATATCTGATCGTATTAGATGAGGATATCGTATTGGATAAAGATCCGATTGGAAGCTATATAAAAGGATATGCGGAAGCTAAGGGAGGTATCATAAGACACACACATTGAAACTTTAGCCGCCGTCTTTCATAACCCTTACCATGCGCGCTGGTATTAGTACACCGACACACGGCGTTCTATTTCTTGACGTATGGATCTCAGTAAAGACATTGCTGTGACGGCAGAGTTGATCGAGACGATCACAAGGAGATGATTGGCTAGAGGGCTATCGACTACTTTCATTACACCGACGCGCTCTTCATTGAACTAGCCGCTTCAACTCTATTTTCGCTGTACTACGCATCTAATGGTAATGATCTATGATATCTTATTTGCCTGGCTTTATGATTTACGCAGTAAAAAATTTTAATATGTACTAGTATAGTTTACCCGTATCTTAATAATATGTGTTGTACATTACAACAGAGGAGCATAAAAGTTTTGCGGCTCCTCCATCTGGTACCTCTACACTACACACACCTTTGTTTAATTCGTCATTAGGTCGTTTCAGAAGCCATTTCAGCTACCTTTCTTCTTTTTTCTGCAGTTGTTCTTTACCTCCTTCAGTCTCTTTTTGGCTAGTTTCTCTGTCTAAATTGGGAGTTGATACGGGTAGAGGATCTGTGATGTCTTCTGGAGGGTCATAGTTCGGATCAGCAAGAAATGTAAGGGCCGTCACCACATCACTGATCAGCGGGCGACTGCTTGCTTCTTCTTGTAAACACATTGAAGAGATTGCGAGTGCCTGGTATAGGCCCTTCAGGGGGAACTTCTTGTCAAGCATTGGGTCAGCCATCTTCACAAACTTCTTCTTATCCTTCAAGAGTGGTGCCGCCTGCAGATATATAGAAGATCAGCATCTTAATTCCAAACTGTATAGGTAATCTTTATATCTGAAGTCTGAACTATTTACTTGGTTACAATCAGAACATGATTCTTAAGTGAAAATTTCGAGGCTACATATTTGCTTGAAGCTTGATCAACTAGATGCAAAGCTCACCCAATGAACAAGAATCTGCTCCCGAGTCGGCTTTGTGGTGTCGATTGCTCGCCTCCCAGTGATGAGCTCCAACAGAACGACGCCAAAGCTATAGATGTCTGACATCTTTGTTAGCTTGCCAGTCATGGCATACTCCGGAGCGCAGTAGCCGTATATGCCCATCACCCTTGTGCTGACATGACTTTTGTCGCCGACCGGGCAAAGCTTCGCAAGGCCAAAATCAGACAACTTTGCATTGAAGCTCCCGTCCAGTAGAATGTTTGATGCCTTGAGATCACGGTAGATTACCGGGGGATTGGCTATCTCGTGCAAGTACTCAATGCCTCTAGCAGCACCAACTGCGATCTTCATCCGTGTATGCCAGGACAGAGGCTGACAATTCGGAGCGAGATCTGCACAATACAATGAACAAACAGGTATGCCGTTACAAGCTTGCATTCATCATCTCTTATCTCTAATTGTTTATTTGCTATATATGATTGAAGACTGAGCATTATGAGTTCGTGTTACCTAGGAGATGAGCTTGCAACGAACCGAGTGGCATGTACTCGTACACTAGAATCCTCTGGTCGCAATCGGTGCAGTACCCGAGCAAGGTGACGAGGTTCGGGTGATGCAGGAGGCTAAGCATCAGCACCTCGACAAGGAACTCACGGTTTCCCTGCAACCCGGCCTTGTCAAGCTGCTTAACCGCTATAACCTAGACATGGGCACCATTTACAATTACATCAGAAACATGTTACGCATCACTGTATCTTCAGGTGTCAGCTTAATGAAACATAGAATGGGAGGCTGGGAGAGGGAATGCTTATTACTTCCATGGTGTCTGGGATGTATCCTCTGTACACCCTTCCAAAGCCACCTTCTCCCAGCAGGTTTTCTTGGCTGAAAGAATTGGTTGCATCGGCCAGTTGACGGAATGTAAACACCCTGCTAGGTATGTTTTGGTTACCGATCCTTAGTATCTCCCCTGCTGCAGCCCTGTGCTTGGGATTATCTGCATGTAACAATTTTGCTTAGTCATAAATGTTAGAGTGAAAATAGAGCGGATAATTTTCGTCCGATCGACTGACCGAAGGCTTGTGGAACGAATATGAAAAGGGTAAATAGGTATTCGGTACTATCTGTGTCTGACTCCGATTCTGAAAAAAATACGCATAAAATACAGGATGAGTGACACCCGTCCGTATATATCGGTTTATCAAGTGATATGTGGAAGTCTGTTGTAACTTCACTTAGGAATAAGATAACATATATGTAGATTGTCACATCTAAATACGTGAAGAATATTAAGTGCTCTTTCTTTAATATATCAACAATTTATCTCTCTATGTTCACTTTAATTGTACCCCTACTATCCACTGTCTTTTGTAGGAGTGTAAAAGAAGCGGATAATTTCTGTCTGACTGACCACCCGAAGACTTGTGGAATGAATACGGAATAGAAAAATAGATATCAGGCACTAGTCTGACTCTGACTCCAAGAAAAAAATATAAAATAGAATACATGATAAGCGATATCTGTTCATATCCGCTCTAATTGCACCAATATTGCTTTGTTTGTGCAATAGTGGCATACTGCTCTCACTTAATCCGTTTTCATTGTACAAACATAAATGACTAAATTTAGCAACAATAAATTCCAGGGTGAAAGTAGGTCCAAGAAGAGGGCAATAGGAAAACAAACTTTCCTGAACATTACTAATTTGTTGTTGATATGTTTGAACAAAAAAAATCTCTCCAACAAAATTTTCCAATTCAATACTTGAACGCTTTTGATATATATAGATTTTGTGCAAATATTAATATTTAAATGCACAGTTGAAATTTGCTGAAAATATGGTAAGCGGTTTCTTGTACACCAATTCACTCGTGCATGCAGATGAAAAATCAGAAAAAGGAAGGTATTATATTACTTGAGAGGGAGATGTCTTTGACGAGGCTTGCCAACCCGCTCTGTTCGTTCTTCCCCTTCTTCTTCTTCCTCCAAATCTTCTTCTTTGACCACTTGTTCTTGTCCGGTTCAGGGCTCGTCGCGGCGTTCTTCCACTTCTTCTTCGTCTCTGATGTTAATGGCTCCTCCCCCTCCCGCGCCGTTCTGCCACAAACGCCGCGCATCCACTTCCTCTTCTTCTTCTTCGTCTCCGACGTCGACGTCTCTTGCACCGCCTCCCTTGTCGTCCTGCCGCAAACGCCGCGGATCCACGAGCAGCAGCACGCGCAGCTCAGGAGGTTCTTGCAGCTGCATTTCCTGGCACAAACGCCACGCACCCAAGAGCAACAGCATGTGCAGATCAGGAGCCTCTTACAGCTGCATCTTTTTGCCGAGCTCAGCAACCCCATCGAATCGCCGGATCGACGCGAGAGTGGGCAAGCACCCTCGTGCCGACCCGCGCGCACGGTCGCGGCGTAGTGATTTCCGCTCGCAAGGCGAGGAGAACAGCATGCAAGAGGGCTGGAAAGGAATTGTCCTCTCGTTTCCTTTCCTGCACTTGGTTTCTTATCACTCCTCTCCGTGGATGGGAATGAGGCAACTTCTCTTTTTCTTGGATGAAAGGTAGCCAAGAAACCATTTTTGTGGTTTGTTCGTTTCTCCTTTTAATTGTTGTTAGTTTTAGCAGTACTGGTCTAACCATACCCTAATTTTTCGCATGACAAATAGGAGTTTGTTTGCACTTATTGGCTGACGATAGCTCAGGATGTAAAATTTTAAATCATGAGAAAGAATATTGCATGAGCAAATTATGTAGAGAAAACATAGCACCAGTAGGGTGCAAATGGTACAGGTTAATCCCGATCAATCCGATCGGTACCAAATACAGGAAGGTAAGGTATCCGATACCAAATTCGGTCGATACCGGATAGTTGTTGCCAGATACGGTAGTGAAAACGGAAGAGCTAAAATCCAACCAAATAGCGTTGGTAAATGGTAAACCAGATACTATCTGACTGGATATTCGACAAGCAAATTAGTACTCTAACTAGTCTAGCACATCAACCATTATTGACACCAACTGGCCTAGATTTTATCGAAGTCCTAACCTAATTCCATAGTACATTCACTCTAGCTAGACGTCACCTATCTTCCCCACTTATGTTGAACTTCCATATGAATTTATCGATTTTTGAACTTATGTATAAATTTATTGCTTATATTAAACTTGTCTTGTGTCGACTATCATACTTAAATAGTTTAGATGAATTTATTGCTAGTTAAAGGTTTGAAGTGATTGTGCTATTGTTCAGTATATATTTCTTTATGTATACACATATTATTCACCTATGTTATCCATTTCGATTCAAAACCGTCATGTATCCGTTCCGATAGTACCATATCCGAAACTCCAAATTCCTATTCGTATCCGATCTTATTGTATCCAACTCTGAATATGAGGAAAAATGAGTTAGGATATGGTATGAAGAATATCCGTCTGAATATGACTCGATTGCACCCCTAAGCACCCGCTATTTTATCTTTCAAAATATTCCATTATTCATTATTATTATTCTTATTATAGTTGCATGCAACACGCCATATTTATTATATAGGGCTTGCAAACGCTTACATGCATGCATGCCCATGCAACTTGCAGCAATTCTAGTCTAGTACTGGCCGGCGGAGAAGACGCTGCACTCCTGCGATTCCATCCGGCACATCGCCGGCAGCCGATGTAAGCCAATGAACCCCCTCTCTCACATATGGTTTGGAGCTTGCTATAAAGATAGACTTTTCGAAGGATGTAGGATGAACTAGAAAGTTGCCTTTTGATGACGGTGATGATCATATATCGACTTACTTAGCATCTTGTTTGTAGGGCTTTACAGAAGTGAGTCTATGTGTGTTTCTTGTTACTTTTGTATATCGTCTATCGATACTCGAAGCTTCTAATCACGTAGATGTGCGGGATTAAACTTGAAAACATGCAAACTACGTACTTTTCTGGAAACAAAGTGACATAACTGTATGCTTTTCGATCGGTAACAAATTTGCTTGCGTGTCTGTCGCTTTGTAAAACTGGGAATGCGTAGCATATATATGGTTCAAGGAGCATCGATCACAAAGAAATCATTCTCTAACAACCTGATCTTCATAGTCCACTGAACCTGAGCAACGGTGGGCTGGATCGATCATCGTCCTAGCTAGTGTCTCGACTCCAACCTTGGGATGCAAGTGGGATGTATTGCGGGCTGGCCGCAAATTGCCCACATTGGCCACAAGCGTTTATGCGGGGTTTGTGGCAGCCCGCAAAAGGCTTATGCATGGAATGCGGCGCCTACAAAACCCACGATGTCACTGGTCGTTGAGCAACAAGAAGGACAGCAATAGACGCTCTAGATTGTCGGCATCGTAGATGACACGCCTCATCACCATCTCCACTATGGATCGCCGGAAGTCGGCGTGGAGGAGTGCTTCACCACCGTACGCTGCAACTCTCACTCATGTCTGAGGAAGAAGCCATCGTGGTTGGCATCACCAGTTTCTCCACTTTGCCAACACCGCCGCACCTATATGCATAGGACCCCTCATCACTGTTGAACCACCCACTATCGCCAGACTACCCCGCTCGCTAGGGCCACCCTCTGACGAAAGCGCCTATGGTAGCGAGCGACGTAGCTGGCACCACATGTCAATCTTGTGGCAAGGCATGTCATCACCATCGACGGCACCCTCGATAACATGCACCCTTGTTGTGGTGCCCTTGCCGGATCCATCGCCTCGTGTGCTACGTCGTGAGTCAAAGCCTCGAAGGGGAAGAGGGATAGGGATGCAGATAAGAAGTGTGGGCTATGTGGGCATCCACTTAAGACTACTTAAAAAAAGCTAACCAATGGGAGTCCACTTATTGTTTATTGTGGGGTGGATTTAGTATGCTAGCGGACAGCCTGCACCCACTTGCACCCCTCCTCCAACCTGCGATCGGCTCATCAGATCGACAATCAAACCATTGACAAGGCTCATAAACCATAAAAATGTTATTGTTATATATATATAGATATATATATATATATATATATAAGACTCATAGAAATGAAGCACTTAACTAAGTCATTGGTGTACAAAGATATATATATATATACACAACAGTGACGCTAGTGTAAATATATACAGCAACTGCTAATGTGAACACATGTAACAACTTGAATTAATCTCCTGGTTGAACCGAGGCATCACATGCATGCGCATGGTAGGCTAATCTCCCCCCCTCGCAGTTGGAACAGGAGCGGAGCAGGCATTCAGGCTAGAACAAAACTCCTTGAAGATGGCCGTGGGAAGGCCCTTGGTGAAGATGTCGACGTACTGTGAGGTGACAAAAATACGATGAGTAGTGAAAATATCATATTTAAGATGAAGATGAAGCATCCATAAGTAGTATGTAAAATTGTCGAAGACAATGAGATAATACTTATTGCTGAAAACATTGGAAATGGGCGAGGTCCAAAAATTTAATGTATTAAATCGAAAATTTTATTAGTGTAAGTGGATGAAGGAAAAAAGAGGAGATGCACATGTCGGCCTAATTGGCACGCATGGCATAAGGTGTCTATGAAAATTTTATTACATAAAATATAGAAAGCACTAGCAAGATGTGATAAAGCTTGGTTGTCGAGATATCCAAGACGATGATGCCACACTGTAGAGGATGGAGTTGTAATGGAGAAGGCGCAAGGAGCAGAAGGCGGCCAGTGAACGGGGTAGAGGTCGCCACGACTATTGCACCTTATGATCATGTCCTTGGTGTGAAGATCTTTTACAGAAAGGCCATATGGGTCAAATTCAATAGAACAGTGGTTATCTAAAGTGAACTGACAAATGGAAAGTAGATTTTTAATAAGAGATGGTGCCATAATAACATTGTTTAATCAGAAATAATGATGAGGAAAATTAAAAGAAGCCGTGCCGGTATGGTGATTGGGAGATGAGACCCATTGCCGATAATAGCGTATGGAGATGTAGCGAAAAGGACATGGGAGAAAGAAGAGAGATTACCATGTTCAGATGTTATGTGTGTGGATGTCCCGGAGTCCATATACCACTCGAAAGATGGTGGTGCCAGCGTCATAGTGTTGAATACGTGCATCAATTGGTTCTGGTCTCAAGACGTGGGCAGGGATGAAGGAGGGCGGTGCAAGCGCGTATGTCAGAGCATTGGTTTGCGTAGGTGCAGAACAGTGGCGGTGAAGGTGTGGGGCAGACGTGGGCCAAGGAGGTCATGGTTGGTGGGCAGGGTGTTTGTCTAGGCCACATCTGGATGAAACCGCCCATAGGTTTTGGAGCGATGGCCAGGGGATGGAACCCTTGCCATTGTTGTTGTTGAAGTTCCGCTGCTGCCGCTGTTGAAGGAGCCATCGCCTCTGCGATTGTTGTTGCGACGATGTTTGTATTTGGAGTGTTGCCGCCGCTATTATTGTGGTTGGAGTTGGTGCCACGGACTATCCATTGCCGGCGATGTTGGATGAAGAGCCATTAGAGGTGTTCTTGGAATTATTGACAATGAAGGCCGAGGGTAGGGAAGAGTCGAACCCCATCATGATTTCTTTGAGCATGAGGGCGGAAAGTGTCTCGAGAAAGGATGGCACGGGACACTGCATGGACAGCAACGTGCGCATGTAGGCGAGGCGCGGGCTCAACCCACAGAAGGTGTTGAGGATGAGACTCTTATCGACAATTGTCATGCCCATGGCGGTGAGCTCGTCGGTGAGAGCCTTCTGTTTGCGGCAATAGTCGGCCACGTACATGGAGCCCTGTATGAGCCCGTAGAATTCTTGCTCGAGGTACATGGCGCACGTCTCGGTATTATCGCGGTAGAGACCTTCGATGTGCTTCTAAAGGGTGTACGTGAAAGCCGAGGGTTCCATTACTATGGCGAGGAGCTCGGGTGAGATGGCGTCGTACAACCAAGAGTGAACGACGGTGTCGAGTCAAGTCCGGTGTCGAGTCAAGTCCACTGCCTGTCAGGAGCCGAAGAGGAAAACTTGTTGATGTGGTTGTCAACGGCCTATTTCTGGAGGGCAACCTTGAACAGGCCACGCCATTGGGCATAGTTGCCCGTATGGAGGTCGAAGATGATGGGGATGAGGAGCTTGATGCTGGAAACGTCAACCGCTTGCGTCCACAACACGGCATTGGCCGCAGCGGCCAAGGCCACAACGTTAGGTGTACCCATCATGACAGGAGGAGAAGAGAAGGTTGGAGGAGGAGATCAAGATTGTAACCTATTTGATACCATAAAGGCTTATAAAAATGAAGCATTTAACTGATTTATTGGTGTATAGAGATATATATATACAATAGTGACACTAACGTGAATACATACAACAACAGTTAATGTAAATAAATGTAGCAACTCTAATTAATCTCCTGATTGAACTGAGACGTCACATGCATGCGCATGGTAGGCTAACGGTTTCTTGGACTTGAGCATGCAAAGGTCTTTCAGTTGTATCTTTTGTCGCAGCTTGATCTGAAGGATTACAACACATTGATCGATCCTAATCATTTGCACACGGAAGGTGAAATCTCATTGTCAATTGAATACGTGATTGCCGGATTCGTGTGTCCATCCAGGCAAGTACTAGTAGGAAGCTCCGTCAGTTATATTTATCCCGCGGTGATCAGCGGAGAATTTAGAACGCGAGAATCGGAGCTAGTAGCTACAGTCTAGAGGACAGCTCAACCTGCAACCGCAACTCAGCTCACTCATCAGTTCATCTCTGTTATAAAATTCGAGCTGCCCATGTGGCCGTGATGCTTTCGTGTGACGGTTCCTCCTACCGAATATACATGCGTCCACATTTCTGGTCCATTTACGAGTTGTTGGGGGCGGCAGATGATTGATTCGAGCTTGACAGCGCCGATTCACCTCATAACAGAGGTGTCCAAGCAAATTATTGGCGAGTTCCTCGTCGTGGTGGAACCCTGTCGCACATGCGTCCATCGGCTTGCGTTGTGTTTGTTGTTCTGCACACTTTTAAAAAGTAATTTTGCTCTACGAATTGTTTCTGTACCTCTCCTCTGGCACAATTCTGAGTGCTTTTACAAGCAAACACGCGAGCATTTCGATCAACCTCTCAACACACAGATGATAAAGCGCACACGGTTAAATTAGCATCGACAAGACGTGAGCTAAATCAGGTTCAGTTGCTTTAGAATCCATGCAAAGCACTATTTCCTACAAAGACACGTCGCCCTTAAAATTGCCGGTACAAATCTACGGATCATGAAAATTTGCATCGCTGCAGCTAGCTACCAGTAGGTGGCCTTGACTCTTGCCCGGCATCTTTGTTGATTAAAACTCGGCAACAAATCAGTCCCGTAACTAATTACTAAGTTGGTGTTCTTCAGTCTGCAGGCTGGCTGCATTATACTGTACCTGCTACAGGAAAGATTCCACAAAGTGCAACCAGCTGCTTCGGAAGACAGGCCTACCGCATTGCAGCTGTAGGGACAGTCGGCGCTATAAATCGTGGCCTGATTCTTGGACGCCAATTCAGAAGCAGCTGCAGAGTTTCTCCATAGCCTAGCCGAGGAGAAGCAAGCTTCTTGGAGTGGCTAGCTCAAGCTTTCTGAAGATGGCGTCGAGGGCTCTCCTAGCGCTGCTTTTCGCGGCTATCGCGGTGGCGTCCGCGCGGGCGCAGCTGGACGAGAAGTTCTACAGCCAGACGTGCCCCGGCGTGGAGGACATTGTCCGGAAGGAGATGGTGCGCGCGCTCTCGGCCGCGCCGAGCCTCGCCGGACCGCTGCTCAGGATGCACTTCCACGACTGCTTCGTCAGGGTAAGTGCATAGCTGCATTGGCTACCACCGTACGTGTTGCCTGCTTAACTTGTTGCGTGCACGTGCACGAATGGATGGACGCAGGGGTGCGACGGCTCGGTTCTCCTGGACTCCACCGCGGACAACACGGCGGAGAAGGACGCGCTGCCGAACCAGACGCTTCGCGGCTTCGGCTTCATCGAGACGGTGAAGGCCGCGGTGGAGAAGGCATGCCCCGAGACCGTCTCCTGCGCCGACGTGCTCGCCCTTTTGGCCAGGGACGCAGTGTGGCTGGTGAGTACTGTGCAAATAGCTAGACGCCCAGCTTCGCAGTACGTGTAGAAGTAAATTTCTCAAGACTAACCGTGGTTTTTCAGAGCAAGGGCCCATTCTGGGCAGTCCCTCTCGGCCGGCGAGACGGCAGGGTGTCCATCTCCAACGAGACCGACCAGCTGCCGCCTCCCACCGCCAACTTCACCGAGCTGATCCAACTCTTCGCCGCCAAGAACCTTGACATCAAGGACATCGTCGTCCTCTCAGGTAATTAAAAATAACATTTCTACCTTAGGCCACATTAATTGCAATGCACAAAGCTTCGTTTCAGTAATGGATATACGTGGTCGACTCTTGACACTATGATCAGCCGGGCACACGATCGGGACGTCGCACTGCTTCTCCTTCTCCGACCGGCTCTACAACTTCACCGGCATGGACAACATCCACGACATCGACCCGACGCTGGACATGCAGTACATGGCGCGGCTGCGGGCCAAGTGCACCAGCCTCGACGACAACACGACGCTCGTGGAGATGGACCCGGGGAGCTTCAAGACGTTCGACCTGGGCTACTACAGGAACGTGCTCAAGCGGAGGGGCCTCTTCCACTCCGACGGCGCCCTGCTCACCGACGGCTTCACCCGCGCCTACGTCCAGCGCCACGCCACCGGGGCGTACAAGGAGGAGTTCTTCGCCGACTTCGCCGCGTCCATGGTCAAGATGGGCAACGTCGACGTGCTCACCGGTAGCCATGGCGAGATCAGGAAGACGTGCTCCGTGGTTAATTAATTAACCGAGGTGATTATGGGTTGATGATGATTCTTTTGATTTGTGACCATCTTTCCATGTAGATTATTGTGAGATTATTACTGTTTCCTCTTTTTTTTCCTCCTATTTTTACTTTAGTAATTGATTATTTTGTTACAGCCATGTAAAGTTTTCTCCAAAAAGTCATGATCATGTAATAAACTTAGTCTTGCCCCCCTTGAAATATACATTGTCTGTGTCAGTTGATGCCATTGCCATGCATACTAAAATAAAATGATTCACAAATACAGTTGTTACGCACAGCAGCACATCACATGCACTGCATATTAGGCGGCATGTTCATCATCCTGTTGACGACCATAATTGAAGGAACATCTGGTCAAGAATGGACTCATCATTCATGCATGCGGCAAGGACATGTGTTTCAGAGCATTTGTTGTGTTTCTTTAGTGTCAGCACAGTCCCACAACCTCCCTGGCACTCGGCATTTCTTAACCGGCGTGCAGTGCAGCTTATTAAGAAATTAATGTAGAATAGATAAATAGTAATATAATCACGCAATCAATCAATTATCACGAATAGAGTATAACAAAGTAGACTAATCACAAATGAGACATCAATTGAAAGAGAACACCAGAGAAAACAATATTTATTAATTCTTATATCTCTGATTACATGATATAATAGCCTCTCTAGCCCAGGGACTTCCGAGCAGTGGTAGTCGTGAGGTGAGGGGGGGGGGGGCTTCAGGTCGATTCGAATGTGACGGCGAACGGAGTGTCAGCGGCAGCTAGCGCCTCAGGCGCAGACATGGGCGCTTCCGGCGTGGGTGCGGAATTGCGGCGACCAATTTGCGGCGGCGACGGGAGCAGACATCGGAGCAGCGACAAGGCTCACGAGCGCGACGGTGGGCCTAAGGCGCCTGAGCTCAGCGGTGCCTTCCGTGCGGTGGGCTCGGCCAGGCACTCCTGGTGGCCGAGGGCGGCGGCCCGCGCAAGGCGGCTGAGCGGGGGAGGGAAACTGAGCGGCAGGCTCAGTGGTAGCCGATGGCCGCCGTGATGTATAGGCCAACCGGCGGCCACGATCAAGCATGGAGGCGCAAGGAGCAAAGGCGGAGCGGCGCCGACGGCTTCAGGCTGTGGTGCTTGACGATGGCGTGGCGGCGCCATATGGCGGCAGTGGCTCCATATGTCACCATATGGCGGCTATCGATAGCAACATCGGCGGCCACCGCTTCGGGCAATGGCTCCTGGGCGCCGATGGGCGGCGGTGGATCTCGAAGGCTGTCAGCTTTGAGCCGGCCGGGACTGGGGAGCAGTCGTGCAGCGGGAAAATCGGTATGCGATGATCGACAACTTCAAGCGTGACGGATGGAGCGGACAGCATCGGCGGCTGTAGCTGGTGCTCCTTTGGGGTTTTTTGGCGGCTATCAGCGTGGCTTTGGACGTCGGCACGGTGCCGGACTTCGGGTGACAGCGCGATTTTGGATGGCTGAGTCCAATCTACGGCCATGTGGTGGCCGACATCCATAGAGCGGCCGACAGCCCCAAATCTACCCTAATTACTAATCTATCTAAGGTCAATATGAGTTCTAACAGATTCATCTTAATATGTTCACAGAATTGCATAAATAGCATAATAGTATTTTTTTTCAGATTAATCTGAGACTATAATCACTAGAACATATCTGATCTAATCATAGCATTACAAACATATCTAGTATCAATCTAGATTGGAATATAAATTACAATACGTAATAGATCAATTCGTGATTTGCATACCTTTCACCTGGGAGAGCAATTCGTGTTGATAATATGATAAGAAATCGATGTAGAATAGATGAATGGTAACACAATCACACAATCAATCAATCGCCATGAACGAAGTAGAACAAAGTAGATCAATCACAGAGAAGACACCAATTAAGAGAGAACACCAGATAAAACAATCTTTATTAATTATCAGAACTCTGATTATATGGTACAATGATCTCTCTATTTATAGTCTACATCTATCTGAGATAATTCTAGTATTTACCCAAATTAAAATCTTTTAGGTTTCGTAATACGGCTGTCCTGAATGTTTGTACAAAAGGGTAACATTTCTTTTAAGTAGCTTCTCAGATGTCTTGCACAGTGTTGTATTGCTTATTAAAACTCACCATGTCAAAAGCTCTCCAACGGTACGAACAATTTACAATGCTCGCATACTAGCTGTACACTAAAAAAGACCCCGAATGCCACGGTGATCTAAGCATTTAGTAGGCAAATTTAGTATGCACTGCTACTTTTTGTACCCTATAACCTGTTAGTAAGTTTTTTTTTCGTAACTATTACTAGCAAGTTTTAGTATGTGAAGCATTTAACGAAAAAATAGGACGACACTCGTCCTAAGTTGCTTTTCCGCTCTTTATTCTTCAGACACTTAAGTTCTTTTCGGCTCATAATAAAGCTTCTCTTAAATAAATAAAAAATAGTTTTTTCATCGCTATTTTAAAATGGTATATCAAGTCAGTCTTTCTAAAGCAGCTTATTAGCATTTGACTCATTCACGAACGCTTGTAATAGAATTAAAAAATATAAACCGTAGTCATAAACTATAAATCGCAACAAAAAAAGAAACTACCCCTATTCAAAGGACAGGCTGGGCCTGCTGGCCTCGAAAGGCTTTTCAATTTATTTTTCTGAAAGAAAAATTAAATTATTTCCCAAATAAAATACTTTTTATCCGGCTTCCATCCTACCGAAGCATCGGCGCGGGTGAGCCGGCCACGAACATGTCTATTACCTAAGCCAATTGAGCCCAGCCTAGCCCATTGTTAGTGCGGCCCGGACTTAGACTGGCTTTGTAATTGAGGCCTGTTTAGGTCCCCCCCTGCTGTAACGTGGAAATTTTATGGAGTTTCTATAGGAATTTATACCGTCGTTTCCCGCAATAGTTCGGTGGTATTTCTATGTTCTAGACAAGCTAGTGGAGCACGGGCTGAGCTTGGTAAAGTCCAAATTAAACTAGGACAGCCCACAGGTGGCCCTTGCCCGGCCTCTAAATTTTGAGGCCCTTTCGCAACCGAGCCGCCGCGTTTCAACCCTGGGCGGCCCAAGAAATAAGCTAGAATCAGCCTAGTTTAAGCCTTTTTAGCTCACGCCTAACCTGAGCTAGGACCTCAACGCGTTCCAATAATTTCCCCGCAAAAGAGCCGGCTGTGCACTTGTGCCTAGTTTTTTAATGATTTATAATTTTTCTAAGTAAATAAATAGAACGGTTTTTCGTCACTATTTCAAAACAATTTATCAAGATATTTTTTGAAGTGGTTTATCGATATCCGATTTCTTTACATAAACACTCACGCTATTAAAAAAAACACCTGCCGCAACAGAGAAGAAAAGTGCCTATAACGCCAGCACGACAACCTGGCTGCAGCCCGCATGGACTACGGAACAACAACACGAGCACGCGTCCGTGAAGCCGAAACTGCTGAACGGATCGTACCCGACGAATGCCCCAACCGCGTTCGATTTTAGCCGACGCGCACACCAACCAACCCAACCCTTCCAACCCGGAGCAAGTAGTAAGCCTCGAGACCGTCGTTCTCAATCCGTCGTCTCGCCACACACCATCTGAAAGCACGGCACAACCAAACGCTCTGACTTTTGCCGTGTCATCACGATCTTGCACTGCCGCTGCCTACCCCCCCATAGCTGCGCATATCCGCGGCCGTTCCATCGTCCATTTGCGTCTCTGCTCTGTCCATCGTCTCCGGTCCTGTGTTGGTTGCCTCCCGTTTCTTGATGTCCAGGGAGCCGCGGCTGCTGCTTCTCCTGGCCCTGGTGAGCGTCCTCGCGGGTTCGCCGGAGGCCGCGCTGCAGGTCGGCTTCTACAATGCGACGTGCCCGATCGCGGAGGACGTCGTCCTCGCGGAGATGAAGATGATCCTGCAGGAGGAGCCCACGCTCGCGCCGTCTCTGCTCCGGATGCACTACCACGACTGCTTCGTTCAGGTAACTTTTGAGCTAGCGGCTCAGCATGTAGAATTTGATATGATCTTTTCGTTAGCTAAGAAGGTTCGTGCGTGTCTGACGATTCTGATTCTGATGCGTGGACTGCTGCTCGTGTGATTGTGTGAAGGGTTGCGACGGATCGATCATGCTCAAGTCGAGGGGAGGGAAGGGGGAGAGGGACGCGACGCCGAACCGGAGCATGCGAGGGTACGATGCGATCGAGAGGATCAAGGCCAGGTTGGAGAGCATCTGCCCGCTCACCGTCTCATGCGCGGACATCATAACCGTCGCGGCAAGGGATGCTGTCTACTTGGTAGATACCACGAGAAGTTTATGGGTTCAAGAGCCGTTCTCGTGTGCTTTGCTCACTCGGTGCATGCGTGTTCGTTTCTGTAGAGCAACGGGCCGTGGTACGACGTGGAGACCGGGAGGAGAGACGGCAACGTCACCGTGGCCGAGTACGCCAAGAACGACCTGCCACCGCCGGACTCCAACATCGTCGACGTGAAGACCTTCTTCAGCGTCAAGTCCCTCAACTCCAAGGACATCGCCGTCCTGTTCGGTAACTTCGCGCTCACCATTTCTCTACCATCCCCTGCTTTTCGCGTGGACGACAGCAACAGCTTAACAAACCGCGACTAATGGCTGCCGTGCCGTGCCTTGCCTTGCCTTCGTCAGGGTGCCACAGCATTGGGACCTCGCACTGCGCGGCGTTCCAGAAACGTCTCTACAACTTCACCGGCAAGATGGACCAGGACCCGTCGCTCGACGCCGGCTACGCGGCGCAGCTCAAGAAACTCTGCCCGCCCCACGGCGGCGGCGGCGCGACCAAGGTGCCTATGGACCCCGGCAGCGGCTACACGTTCGACCTGAGCTACTACCGGCACGTGCTCGCCATGAGGGGCCTGTTCCAATCCGACGGCAGCCTGCTCAACGACCCCGTGACGAGGGGCTACGTCGAGAAGCTGGCCAACGCGTCGTCGCCGGACGAGTACTTCAAAGACTTCGCGGCGGCGATGGTCAAGATGGGGCGCACCGACGTGCTCCCCGACCATCTCGGGAGGTCAGGCAGACTTGTGGCATTTTTGTCGACTAGCTAGGTTCAGAATTGCACATCAACTGATAAAGAGGTTTTTAATTCCTAGTTTTTCATGGTACTCTGTTTACGTGTATTCTTTGATCTTTTTGTTCAGATTAAGGAAAGGGTACAAGTATAAATTATATGCTTTTGCTTTAAAGAGGAACAATTGTAACAATGTATGAATCTATAATTCTGTTCTTGTCAAGAAAGTAGTACTATTCTGTACATGGCCGTCTTTGACGAAAGACGAACCGTGCATGGAGCTAGTTATTTATTCTTCAATAGCATTGATATAGTTTTGACGAAACATTTGTTTGGTCAACCACAATTCGGTCGCCAAATGTGACCAGACCGCGTAAGAAAATTAGTAATAAAGATTACGTCAGCCTTCATGCAAGTTTTTTGTTGTTGTTGTTGAAGGAAATAGGTCCCATAGGGTCTTTAGCTGGATTAGTAACGACAGATTGGCACAACTACCAGACTGTTTACATAAAGGGTCCAGAAGAAATGAAACATTACAAATAGACCCTAAAACATGAAAAGAGGGCTCCATAAGGAATAAAAATTATAAGCAGACCCCTGATGTCTTCTGTATTATCCCCCTCACCAGAGATGCCCAGAACAGAAGCAGCGATGATGGAACCACTGGATGATGTCTTCTTCTGAAGAACCACTGGATGGAAAGGATCTCTCCCTTGCCTGAGACCATCGGGATTTTTACCTGTATCAGCGATGATGGCCAAAGACTTGGAAGATAGCATGGGGAAGCAGGTCACCACGGACAGATCTGATGATTAGTAGCCTCTAGTTGAAAAGGAAAAAAAAATAATGTGCATCAACCTATAAACTAAGAGACTAAGCAGATCCTCGTCTCCGCTCACCTCCGATGGCTGAGCTAGGAGAAGGGGTCAAATCTAGATCAGATGAGAGGTGGAAGGAACGAGAGATGGGAGACGGAGGTTCCAGAGATGGTGGGTCCCAAATCTCGACTCTAATTCCTTCATGCAAGTTGACTTGTGCGAGTAAATAAGCATGAGATGCGAAATCACGTGGGTGCTTAATGCTTCGAACTGAAGCCATGGATTGCAGTACCAGAAAGCAGAATTCAGAAGAGTTGCCCAAATTTCATAATGCAGTGAACTGTAGGAAGGAGGATATAAAATACAAAAGCTTTGTAAAGAACCAAATTTCATAACGCACTAACGCAGTGAACTTGTTCTTTAATTTGTTTAACTTTATTTTCAGAAATTACATCAATTGCAAAAAAAAGAGAGTAAAAAGTAAATACCATTTTAGAGACAGAGACATGCTACAAAAGATTTAGGCCCTGTTCTTTTCAGTTTATGACTTATAACCTTCCTCGAACAAATAGGATAGCTTCTTTATCATCGTTTCGAAACAGTTTATCGAGATAGCCTTTTTGAAACAGCTTATCAGCTCATCGTCATTCAATTTTCGGTTTGTTCCCATAAATGCTCACGCTAGGATCAAAAGCCAGCAACTGCAGCCTGCTCACGCTAGGATCAAAAGCCAGCAACTGCAGCCATGAGCTGCAGCCAAAAAGAACACAACCTTAACACATCGACACATACATTGTTATTTTTTACCCCACATATAGATTCCGGATGCTATTACTACACCGCTTAATGCTGCAATAGATGCCAAAATTTTTATCTTTGAAGCACCTTGCTTAGTCGCTGGTAACTCCAGTAAACTTTCTACCTGCAAGAAAATTTGAAAAGAAATAAAGTGTGATATTTGAGAAATCAAAGCGCGCATATGAAATATAAATATGTACTAATATATTTTCTCTGATAATTAAGAGAAGATTAACCTAGACAAGAGATCTAATTGGTAATGAATTTCCTATTCATAAAAAAATATAATATACATGGAATACTTTTTCAAAACAATCTAACCTCAATTGGCTGTTGCCAATGTTTCTTTATTCCAGAAACATGACCTTTTCCAACAACTGCAACCACTGAAGAATGTTCCCTCGCTACCTTCAATAATTTGGAAGACATATACCTGCAAACAAAATTTTAATGGCTGAAGCTCAAAAGCATTACTGTAACATTGGGAATGACAAACTGCTTTACAAAAAATAAGTCTTTTTAAAGGAACTCACATATCGCGTTCGTGTAGAAGTGTCTCCATCAAACTAGGAAACGCCTTACTCATCTCTTGAATTACAAGTGTTAGCATATCGACATCTTCCATGTCCTTCAACTGAATAGACAAGCATTGTCATTGCTATGTGAATGCACTGAAGTAATGATTTCTTGTATATTTCATCCAAAGTCCAAAAAGTACAATAGATAGGAGTGTCTGATGCATTTGCAACAAGACAATAGAACTGTTCATTGTAAGAAATGTATCACCTAAGAAGATAGCATACCATTTTATTAAGTTCCTCCGGGCTTGGTAAGAATACGGACTGGAAAACAATGTAGTACAAAAATTTTACCCTGTGCCACAATGACATTCTCCCCCAAGTTCTCCTCAAAGTGATCTTCAAAACAATAAAGAATCAGGATGGCATCATTGCTAATGAAAATAACCTATTGACCAAGTTTATTCTGCAGAGAATTGTTAAGGAGACCAAGATTTCAAAAGCATAAAGACCAATATGATATGCTGAAAAAAAATGATGACAACAAGTAGCAATAGTAACCAGCAACAATAATTACATAGAATGAGCCACCAAAATGCTTAATATTTTATTGCTAAAAGCAATTCCTACTATAGGACAAGGTCATGGTAGCTAGATGCATCTCAACTTTTGGGTCAAATACTGACAGACCTAGCCTCATTTAGTTTATGGCACATCAGTACATCACAATAGAAGATTAAGATTTCAACATAATAAAGCAGTGGCAACTATCTTTTAATCAATCAAAGCAGCCAGATTTGATAATCATTTCGAGAAGATGTATGTTTTTCCAGACATTATCAGTATGATCATATTGATCTCAACTCTCAGACTGATGACATGTGAAAAGTTAATGGCATATTGGCATGTGAGAATTAGCATATATAACTGCCCCATTTGATCATTAAAACGAATTGTCCACATATGTATTAGATTCACACAAACAGCCACAATAAAAGTTAAACCACATTTATCCATATATGAACCTTAAACTGGCATAGTCAGTCAACTACTTCTTAATATAGATCCTTTCATGTAACCCGTTTCTTCAAGTACCCTTTTATATAGAAACAACCGTGTTTCTATGCTTTTCTTTCTAACAAGAGTAGCACTAATCTCAAAGCAAATGAAGAGATAAGTAACATATATCCACCATTCATTATGCTTTAAAAATTACGCAAATCACTATTACGTTGCATACCTGGACAAGGCGATCTCCAAGGATAACTTTGCCACCATAAATCATTGCTTCCTCAAATGCCACTCGAAACTCAGCTCCAGGTAACACATCAAGCTGGCTAGCAACCTTGGGTGCCAAAAACAACATCCACATATCAAGTAACATGAAAAATACTTAAATAGTACTAACTGAACAACAAGCATCAACGCATACCTTTGCAAGAAACCAGCTGTAGAGAATCCCAAAAGTGTTCATCTTCTTCTTCTTCCACATGTCAAACATTTCGCTCATGGTAGGAACCTATGGCCAAAATAGGTTGAATGATGAACAAGAAGAAATATTCATACTCTAGAATAGAACATTAAACTGGAGATAACATCTTCAACAATCAATATGATCTTATTTTGATGATACAAAACAGTACAATACTAAAGGTCAAACACATACACTTACAAGAAGGAACCACAAAAACCTATACTAAGAGAACCACCATTTGTGCACAAACCAGAACAAATACCCAACCCCACAATGATTTAGAATCCAGCCAAGACACTCCATAAATATGATTTATCTAACGACTAACAGTCTTTGGCATGAAGGGTATGATCCATGCGAATATGCAACGCCACATCCATAATTTGAAGCACATTTTGTCAATTAACTTAAGTAGGTCAACTTCTGAACAAGTTTCTCTTGGGCAAATTAAACTTCGCTTATGTTTTTTTTTCAAAACCAACTTTGTATTAGAGTTATCCACAGGAGTGTTTTCCATTGAACTTAATTTTGTGAACTCTAAAACCATATTATCACACTAAGTGGTTTTTCTTCACCGTTTGAGGGAATAATAGATAAAGAACACAGCACAACAGACAACATTCTGGTAGTGTTTTCCCGTCATTCAATTTCAACTTTCATAGTACAGTAGCTTCAATGTTATGATCATTGTAGGAAAAGCATTCCTTTCCTCCTTTAGTGTCTAACACATGTTGAATGTTCATACCTGAAGATGTTGCAGTGTCAGAATGCCAACCCTGCTGGTACAGAGCTCCAAGAAAACAGCCTACATTTGCCAGAGATGCAAAGAAATTAATGGAAAATCTTCCAGATCAATCAAGAAACAAGAAAATACTCCGAAGCAGGCAGCCAATCTGCCAAATGATCCACCAACTAGTGAAATCATTGATGATGAGTAAAGAGAGAAAGAACCTGAGGTTTCAGGTAGTTGATGACGGCCTTGACTTGATCACATGATTCCTACAATGAAATCAACAGCCAAACAATCAATCCAAAGTATAGTTGTCCTGATGCTGTCCTTTTGGTACATTCAAACTGAAATCACTGGGTACTACGGTATATCGTCCTTTTGGTACATTCAAACTGAAACCACTGGGTACTACGGTATATCGATTTAGTAACGCCCTTGATGTAACTCGCACCAACACCAGTACTACGCCCAAAAATATGTGCAAATTATACCAGGGAAAAAAGGCAGTTTTTGCCGGTACACTTGGTAACCGTGCAGATATACATGTTATTTGTGTTTTAAAATTCTATCTTTTGTACTTGGAATCTAGATCTTAGATCGATCGAACTCTCTTTGCATCCTAAGTAAAAGAAATTATGGCGAAATTGGAACTGATGCAACATACAGCGGTCCGATGCAATGCCCACAGTAAGAACTAGAATAAACGGATGCGTATAAGAATCCTGTCTTTTGACACGACCCAATTGGAACAACCGCAACTCACGCTCGAAATCGAGACTAGATCATCATATCGGGAAGACATGCCAGCTCACCTTCGACACATGGGCGGTGCCGACGACGTAGACGCGGCAGGTCCCGCCTGCCCCCGCCGCCTTCGCCTTGGCCGACGTCTCGCATTCGAGGCACACCACCCCCTTGGCGAGCTCTTTGGGCAGCTCCCTTCTCTCCTCGCTCCCCGCCGTCATCCCGGCCACTGCGTCCTCGCCCCCCGCTTCCGCGTCGGCGAACTCGGAGGCATCTTCGTAGCCGTTGGTCTCGGCGGCGGCGGCGGATGCGGACACGGCCGGATCCATCAACAGGCCGAGGGGGGCGAGGCGGGAGGACGCGAAGCCTCGGGTCGGGCTCGGGGCTAGGGTTTGGACCAGGCAGGCGGAGAGCGGCGCGCGGAGGCTGAGGCGGCGGTCGAAACGAGGCGGGTTGGGGATGAGGAGGAGCGAGGCGGTGGATTGGCGAATCATGCGGCGGTGGGCGTCAATTTGGGCAGCACTCGGGGAGAGATCGCCGTGCTTGCGGGCGGCCCCACGTAGCGGACGGCAGCAATCTCTTTGACCGACGTCAGAAGCGGGGTCTCAGGCGTCCGATCCACCTTGACACGCCCGATTACATTTCCGAGTGATTTCTCCGTCGTGGCCGAGGCGAACCCCCCGTTGCTTTATTCCTTCCTTCCTTGAGCCGGATTCGGACGACCGGCCGGGCCCATGATGGAATGCGCCTCCTTTCCGCTCCCTCCCGCCCGTCCGTCCGTCGCCTAGCGCATGTCTTCTCCGGCTCCGGCTCATCCAAAACTTGAAAGAACGGCTTCTTCTAAAGCAGAGCAACCGCTTCCCAAAAAATAAAGCAGAGCAAGGTAATAGCGATGGTTTTTGATTTTCTTGAAAAATATGTAGTTGGTTTATTTTTCTTGTATTGAGTTGATTTATTGGGTATAATTAAATTTTAAAAAATACAAAAATAAAAATGGTATACTAATCTAGAGCGGACGATGTAAAGGAACACGAAAAAAAACAAAACAAAATGAAATTTTTTTTGTTACTGTAGCTACAGTACGCTACATTACCTACTACAGTGCACGCGGAAGCAATCGCTGAACGCTAGCGATCATCGCGCAGCCAATGAGCATGACCTTAGGCTATACCACGGTAGGGCCTGCTTACTTCGGATTTTGTCATGTCGTGTTGTGCTGGTCTATCTTATTCTCAGCTAGATTTAGGTATAATCTAAAGCATGTTGAGTCGGCCCTAGTACAATCATCGAGTAGGACGAGGTCATGTCATGCCTCAAACTCTCAATGCCAGACGGCATACGCCATGCCTCAATCAATGCATCATACGTGCAGCGTGCGCGCCGCGCGGTGCCCGAGCCGTGACTCCCCGCTCGTTTTGGCTTTTTTCCGGCTTCTGCTTCTAGGTTTTGTTTTTTTTCACTATTCAGTATATCGTCTTTTTCTGAATTTTTTGGATATTTTAGGTTTTTTGTATTTTCTTTTTTTCTCCGTGTTCCTTTGTATTGTCCCTAATGGGTTAACATATTTTTTTCTATTTTTATATTTTTTAAAAATTAATTATGCTCAAAAAGCCAAATCAGTTACAGTAAAAAAAATCAACTATAGTGAAATTTTATCCAGAAATCATCACTAAAATGAGCGCCCCCGCAACTGACACCAGTACACCACAGTGCCACACATCCACACCAGTACACCACACCACAGTGACCACATCCACAACGATAACAATACGGACCGTATGTCCTTTAGATTTAGTAATGGTATCTTTCAGACTTGAGAGCTACTAAGTAGTAGTATTAGCTGACAATACAAAAGAAGATACTAGTTAGCATATAGTACTAGTGAATGGATTAGTAACTATTTCACCAGGGACCACACTACACTTCCACAATAATGACAATATGGACCGTATGTCTTTTCACTAGTAATACTATGATCTACTCTAAACGGTTTTAATTTTTTTTACTTTTAACTTATTTATTCAGAAGCCATTTAAAATGCATTGACTTCTAATTTGGTTTATTTTATCTTTTTTGGTTTATTTTTCTTTTTTCTTTTATTCTTTTGCATTGTCCGTAATGATATAATATTTTTTTCAATTTTCTCAACTTTTTTGTTTTTTTATTTTTTTTCTAAAAAAAGCTAACAACCGCTACAGTATAATTTCAGCCAAAAATCACAACTAAAAACATAAACCATAAGCTAGCTAGAGCTCCATTGTAGTCTTTCATACTTAAGAGCTACTATTGGAGCATCACTGTAATCTTTCAGACTTAAGAGCTACTAAGTAATAGTACTAGCTGAAAAGACAAGAAGATACTAGTTAGTATATAGTACTAGTAGAATGGATTAGTAACTAATTCAGAGGGACGGACGGACGATAATACTCAGTATTCACCATGCACTATGGAGCTACTGGCGGTGACAAGAAAAACTAAGGGAAAATGCACAACGTGTAGTGTACGCGCGCGAACGCGATGTTAGTAGTTACTAGTTTTCTCAGAGCGAAGGACAGCAGCACCACACGACTCCAGATTCCAACTCCCCACTAACACGGCACAGCAAAGGTAGTGGAAGGCAATCCCGTCATGCACTCATGGAGCTCAACCTTGTCGGTGTCCCTCGGCCTCTTCGTCCTCTCTGTGTTTACGTCTACTACACGACGTGCAGCTGGTCGCCGCGCCAGCTGCCGCCGGGGGTGGCCCGTGATCAGCCACTTCCACCTGCTGTCCGACATGTCCCACCACGCGCTTCCCGAACCGGCAAAGAGCTTGCGCACGCCGCTGCTCCGGTTGCGGATCGGGAGCATCCTAGCCATCGTGATCTCCAAGCCAGACCTGGCCGGCAATACGCCCACCACCGATGACGCCGTGCTGGCGTCGCGGCTGCACCTCCTGTCCGGGCAGTTCCTGTCGTTCGGGTGCTCCGACATGACGTTTTCGTGCCGACGGGGCTGTACCACCGCATGGCGCGAAGGGTGGTCGTCTTCGCGCTCCTCTCGGCGCGCCGCATCGCCGTAGCGTCCGGGTCAAGGAGCTCCTCTTCACGCTCCTAGAGGCTGCGCGCCCCGCCGACGCCAACCTCCACGGTAACGAGGACGAACCCGACACGCGGGAGGTGGAGCAGCAGCCGGTGGTTGCGTCGTTGGATCCATCGGAGACGTGCAGCTCTCTACCGTCGTGCCAGCCATGCCTTTCGTGCTCGCCGTGTCTGTCGTGCACTCGTGCCCTCCGTGCTCACCATGTCAAGGCGGCCCGCATGGCACACTATGCTAGGCCGGGCCACCCCAGGCTGGTTTTCCTGGCTCAGTATGGCCCCCTGTCTCTACTTGCACATCTTGCTTCTCCCCTTCTCAGTACGTGACAAGCCACCGCAATGAAGCCACTGGTCGGCTAGATAGATGCCGTCGATGATGCCGCTGGTCCATGAAACAACTCAAAACTTCAAAGCTAAAATCTGATTTTCATTGCTTTTTCGTTGTCTGTTTTCGGTTGCAACCCTGGCCCCTGATCTTGCCTCGTGATTCGTGCCTTTCCCCCTTCCCTTCGTCGCCTCTCCCTCGCGCTGGCGTCTTCGCCCGGGCCGGCTCCCTCCCCTTCTTGCGCTGACCGCGCGTGCGCGCCCGTGCACCTCGCCCTCTCCCGTGCCGTGGCCGTGCCAACTTGCCGCCTCCTCCGCGTCAACGCGCTGCCGGGGCCCCCTCGGCGTCCGCGCTCCAATCGCCTTCGCCTCCCCCTCATGCCCATCGGTCACTCGCGCCCCCCTTTGCGGCGCCCCGCTTTGTCCGGCCGTGCGACGTCCCATCCCCGAGTCGTCCCCTCCTCGCCAATCCCCTGCGGACAGCGTACACCAACTCGGCATGGACCTCCTCACCCCCGGGCAAAGCCTCCCCCGCCTCCGTTTCGGTGCACCCGAGCACCCCGCTAGCTCCCTCCGCCTCCTCTGTCTTTTAAACTCCAATTGCCATTACAGGGAGCTTCGCACCACCCCACTCTACTCCCACAGCAAAGCAATTGAACTCTCGCCCCCCCTAGCCCGCTGCCATTCTCCCCTGGTCCCAGCGAGCTCCTCCGTCGATCTCCCTCTTCGTCCAAGCAAAGTCCAATTGCTTCCGCCCACAGCACCACCAAAGCATCGCATTCACAAATCCCCACCCAATTTCGCAAGAGCTTTTCCCTAACGGCCTCTCACCGTGCACTCCTCGCCGGCCATTTCACCCTGCCGTGGACAGGCCACCTGAGCTACTCTCAAGCTAAGCCGGTACCTACACTGTACTCCTCCTCCTCCTAGATGGTTAATCACTGCCCGTTTGAACTCGAGCATGCCTTGGCCCTCCCTTAACTGCAAACTCCGCCGCCATCTTCCCTCTCGCCGGTGACCTCCCCCTTTACCTCTCACGTCCATCCAAGGCCAAAACTGAGACCCCCATACTCCTATGAGCCTCCCCGTACCACTCCTAGCTGCCGAGAGTCAGCACCGAGGTCAGATAGCACAGGAGAGCGCACCCCTGTTCTCTGCCGTCGCGATCAGCCAGAGGAGGAAGAAGACTCCCCGTGGGCGACGTGGCTGCATCCCCGCCTTCGGAGCATAATCCATTGGTCGCCGGGCATACTTAATCGGTCCCTGGACCGTTTCGCTCGAGCGCCCGCGCGACGTGACTTCATCCTGGGCGTCCCCGCGCAATCGGTCGGTGGCAGCACGTGGGCGCCGCGCGCCTGGGCCACTCTGGCCGAGCGCTCGCGCAAGCATGGGCCACACCCCGCCGGCCCAGGACCGCTTTCAAACTCGCCTACACGCGCGTGCGTGTTCCGCTTGCTTTCGATGGGCGGGCGACTCTTGTTCGATGAGCGATGGCTTTTATCTTTTCTCCAAATCCAATTTTTATGTATAATATACCATTTGATTCGTTTCGTCGCCCTGTTTTCAGTTCCGATATCCTTTTCCCTAAACTACAATGCCAAAAATACCAACCCAAGACATTTTATTTATTTTGCATTTATTTATTGTATTTCCTTTTCTTAGTATATTTGTCTATTTCTTTCCAGCTTGTTTAGAAGCGAGCTCGGATTTTGAATTATTTGGTGTTTTGTTTTGCGTTAGCACGAGGAGTTCGAGACGACGGTGCAAAGTTCGAAGCAAGCTTCTACGCACTACGAGATCGTCGAGGTTATCGACACGCAAGGCAAGTTACAAATTTTTGAACATGTTGAACCTACATTTCCTGATTACTTATCTATGTTATTTGCATTATTGTTAATTGCTTAAACTATTTAATTATCAATAGATGTTTATAAAAATATGGTGCATGTAGTTATAGCCTATCACCGATAAATGCCCCGCTTTACTTTGATGCCACATTCACCTTGACAACCATAGTATTATTAAATTAAGGCATACATGACCAACGCATCTTATTCACATAAAATAACGAGCTACCATGGTCTTGGTAGTTCGCCAGTAAATTTGGAAAACTCGGAGCTAGAGTAGGGTGGTATGGGACACCGTACCCTAGGGTGACAGTGCCGGCGTGCACAAATTAGGGTAAGGGTGTTGTGGGACACCGCGAGACGGTCTTCGCCCACCGCTTACCCTAGGATGGAGGTTGCGGACCTCGGAGAAAAAAATGTAAGGACTAGACCCTTATGCCGAGTTTAGAGCACAGTGACCGCTCAACCACAAGTATTAAATTATCAATCCTGGTCCGTTAGCTGCACACTTTATTTAAACCCCTACAGGAGTTGGGCTGTGGTACGGGTGAGTTATCGCCGTTATACGTAACTCACCGTACACATAACGGTAGGTCCGTGTGTGTGGTATGGGGGAGTTATCGCCGTTACACGTAACTAACCATACACACAACGGCCGGTGAGCATCACCACCTATCGGGTAGGGTCTTTAAAGTAAAGTGGGCAGCGAAAGACCCGGTTTTCTCAATGCAGTCGCACACTAATTGTAGTGTGTATATAGCTTGACATTGGAAGTTGAGAAGCCTTGTGGGTAAAGCTGAGCAACTCTGCAGAGTGAAATTAAATTATATTCGAATACGCCGTGCTTCCGGTTAATGGAGCTGTGTTTGATGGGTGATTCCAGTAGCAAGGCATAAGTAGTTTTCTGGTATATTTTAATCTGTATAAAGTAAGCAAGAAATATGTTGAGACCCCCCAATTCTTTAAATAGTATTATGGTTTTACTGTTTTAAAGATGGTTTGCAAATAAAATTGCATCCACATAAAATGATAACACCAGTATACTCCCTCCCTTGTAAACTCCATACATGTATTAAATTAGGGTTTACCATTGTAACTTGTTGAGTACAGTTGGTTGTACTCAAACTTGCAATATTTCCACCCCCTCAGATGCCAGAAGAAGGAAACGCAATTCAAGTGTTCGTGTTAGGGTTATGATCGCACCCAGGCGTTCCTGCGGGAGCTTTTCTTGGGATCTTCTGATTGTAAGGTATAAATTGGGCTTGAATGCCCATAAAACTAACAAATGACCGCTAGGTCTTAATTCTGTTAAATTAATCATTTTCAAATGTTCGTAAGTAAGCTCGATGTTTCTTACGTCCGCAGAACACAGGTATTGCGGGGCGTCTGGCGCTCTGTTCCAAAAAACGGGGGCGTTACAGTCCATATGAACCAATGCCATGGTATAGTTCGGATGCCATTCTTGGCACTGGTACACAGCAGGCACGCACATACACAACCCAAACGGAGATCTAGTCTCACAAGGAGCACGAACTGATCTATACATATACTAATGAAGAGGGTATTATTTACTGAAGAGTATCCTAAGCCACATGCTTCTATTCCGAGTTCTTTGCTCCTCTACTTTTGTATGTTCGTGCTTTTATTCATACGGATGTATGCATATATACACACACATGATATTATATATGCTTGATGTCCTCTTCTCTCATTACATTCTGATACATCTTCTTATGCGTGGCAGCCTTCAGATCAGATCAAATTTTGTGAGATACGACACAAGCATACACAGTATTAAGAACGAAGAAGATGAATCTCGTAGAGAAGACAAAAATAATGACGTTGAAGCAACTATAACAAGATAGAAATGATCAATGTGCAGTTGTACTCATTTTGTTATGCAGTCGTTCGGGTAGAATTCGGCGTTAGTTTTAGGATTTGTTTATTGCGGTTTTTAGATTTGTTACAGTACTTAATTTTTAAACAAAGTATTTTTTCAAGACGGTGTCTACAAGTTAGTTGTAGTATATGTTAAAAGCCCAATATCTATACTAGCAAAAATCACAAGCGAGTATCAATCTCTCTCTCTTCATAATCTCTGTCACAAACAGCTTCAAATTCAAAATTTTCAGTCAAAAACTATAAGCTACAACCATAAGTCAAAAAAAGAACAGTCCCTTAGGCTATGTCCTAAAATGTTATGGCTTTTGTCTAAAATAACGTTGTAGCGGTTTTAGATTTTTTTAAGGTATTCAATTTAAAAATGAAGGAAAAAATAAAAAAATATTGTTATATCCTCCGATAATAAAAAACAAAAGAAAAAACTACATTAAGAAATTAACGTTTTCCAAATAGTTCTCTGTTTAGAGTAGACCTTAGTGCATTGAATTTTACCTTGGCAATTCGCAGATTCCTATTTCCGCCGCTGTGGTTTATGGCTTTGTCTGAAATTTTTGTTTGGCTGTTTGCGACAGAGATTATGGAGAGAGATACTCGCATGTGATTTTGACTGGTATATATGATGGGTTTTTAATGTGTACTATAATTAATTTGTAGATTTTATCTTAAAAAATACTCTATTTAAAAGTTAGATGTTATAATAAAAATTAAAAACTGATTTGAGAAGTCGGATAGAACAGGCCATACTTTAGTCCATTTCTCTGCCGCGAGCTAACTTCGTGGATAAAGTTGGCAAGGCATATACAAAGATATTAGTTTAGTCCTGTGACCCAACAGGACCAGAGGTGGATCTGCCATTGCTAATCAACCTGCTAATTAATGACATATATCAAATCAATGTTATCGGTAACACTCGTCGTAATAAGATAATATCGTAGATCATCTCAGATCTCAATATAATTATGCTTTCTAGGACCAGTGTCATCGTAAATCATACTACTAATAGAGCACTGTACCAAACAATAATACCATGGCCCAGATGCTGCCACGTTGCTTCCGCTACTCCACCGCAAACCCCAGCAATCCGCTCACAAGTCACAATAATACAAGTCAAGTTGCAATTTTTATTACGTGCCATGAGAACCACGCCCACGGTTTCACGGATTCTTCTATATATATATACGATCGACATGTGAAGGGAACGCAGTCTTCTCCCCAGCTCAGACCCGGCAAAAATCTGCAAAGAAAGAATGGCTTCTGCTAAGCAGAGCAAGAGGCTGCACGTCCTGCTCTTGCCCTTCTTTGCCACCAGCCACATCGGCCCCTACACCGACCTCGCCTTCCACCTTGCCACGGCCAGGCCAGACGCCGTCGAGGCCACCGTCGCCGTCACCCCGGCGAACGTCTCGGTCGTCCGGTCAGCCCTCGCCCGACGTGGCTCCAGCAGTGCCGCGGTCGAGGTAGCGACCTACCCGTTCCCGGCCGTGAACGGCCTCCCTCCAGGCATTGAGAACCTTTCCACGGTCGCGGCCGCGGACGCCTGGCGCATCGATGCCGCTGCTTTCGACGAGGCGCTGACGAGGCCGGTGCAGAAAGCTTCATCCGGGAGCGCTCGCCAGACGTCGTCATCACCGACTTTCACTTTTTCTGGAACGCCGATGTCGCCGCCGACCTCGGTGTGCCATGCGTTACGTTCCACGCCATCGGCACCTTCCCGACCCTCGCCCTGACTCACCTCGGGGTCGCTGGCGTTCATGACGCCGTCGGCAAGGTGGTGACTGTTCCTCAGTTCCCGGGCAAAGAGATACGTGTCCCAATAACCGAGCTGCCGGAGTTCTTTAGGGGCCGGCAAACACTTGACCGCGCCAGCGGCGATCGGACCATGTCGGCCCAGAATAGATGCCTCGGCCTCGGCGTGAACACTTTCTTTGCTCTGGAGAATGAATACTGCGAGATGTACGTGCGCAACGGCTACGTGAAGCGCGCCTACTTTGTCGGGCCCCTCTCGTTGCCATCATCACCGGCCGGCGCCGGCGCCGGCGACTCAAGGTACATCGATTGGCTGGACTCGAAGCCAAGCCAGTCGGTGGTGTACTTGTGCTTCGGCAGCTTAGCTCACGTATCGGATGCTCAGCTCCATGAGCTGGCTCTTGGGCTGGAGGCCTCCAGGAAGTCGTTCCTGTGGGTGGTGAGGGCCGAGAAGTGGTCTCCACCGGAGGGGTGGGAGGAGCGTGTCGGGGACAGGGGTATGGTCGTCACAGCGTGGGCTCCGCAGACGGCGATACTGGGGCACCCGGCGGTGGGGGCGTTCGTGACGCACTGCGGGTGGAACTCAGTCCTGGAGACAGTAGCGGCCGGCGTGCCGGTGCTGACGTGGCCAGTGGTGTACGAGCAATTCATCACTGAGAGGTTCGTGACGGAAGTGCTGGGGATCGGGAGCGGCTGTGGCCGGAGGGCGCCGGGGTGCGGAGCACGAGGTACGAGGAGAAGGAGGTGGTCCCTGCGGAGGCTGTGGCACTGGCCGTGGCGAATTTCACGGAGGCCGGAGGCGCAGGGGACGTGGCGAGGAGCAGGGTGAAGGAGCTCGCCGCGAAGGCTCACGCGGCCGTGGCGGAAGGCGGCTCCTCGCACCGCGATCTGCACCGTCTGATCGATGATCTCATGGAAGCAAGAGCAGCCGCTGCGGGTTCATGCTGATCACAGGTGGACGGGTTGTTTCGTGCAGGGAGACTGTGTGTGTATGTTTGGCCATCACTACTAGTCTAGCACTACCATGCCCCTGCCTTGTTCATTCCTTCTGCAAATTTGCCCTGCAAATTTCGTTTTTCGCTCTGCAATGTTATTCGGTTTAACAAGGTTGATGCTGAAGATGCCAGGACTAGTACTTATTGGTACTAGTATGGATGAGAGCTTGGCTATGCTTTCCATGATTATTTTAGTGTGCTAGTACAAGCCTGACGGTCAAATTACGTCGTTTTCTCTGGCGCAACCATGGAACTTACAATAAAGAAGAATCCTACGATTGTTCTTGATTCTAGTTGTTTTGTAGCTACTAAATCTTGTTCTTGATTCTAGATGTTTCATAGCTACTGAATGGTTTGACGACAATAGTTACTCAACGTTAAGAAATCTGGATATCTGGACCATACCTGCCAATAGTCTATTATTCTTTTCTGCGAGGTAAACGAGCTGACTAGTTAATGAGATCTTCATATAAAAGAAAAGCTAATGCGAGATCTTCGTCTCAAATAAATGTTGAGCAATGCGAGGTCTCGTCTCAAATAAACTCGCTTTTCTGCTGGCTTGGTCGCTTCATCTGATAATAGTATATATAAGGCTACAGCTGCTACCGGCCAGAATTTACGCCAGATCAATTCTTCTCTACATATCTTTCATAGTAGCAGAGCCACATCAATCTTCTACGAGATGTCGACTACAGGCTTATAGAATTCCACCGTCGTCGTAGCGATCAGCTCAACGGTGGTGGGTCTGCTTTCAACTCCTCATATTTGATCAACGTCATGCTGACCAGCGGCAATTATCTTCTATAAAAGGTTCAGTTCATACCTTGAGTTCGCAGTCAACAACTGCTCAGGTACATTGATGGATCTATGGTGGCTCCTGTGAATATGATCACCACCACCACAACAGATGGTGCAACACAGATCCCCAACCCAGTGTACCAAATCTGATTTCAATAAGATCAAGTGGTACTAAGCGCTCTACTTTTGTCCATAGTTATTGAAATTGGACCGATCATCGACCCATTTGAGCTTCTGGTTCACGGTTCACTGGTCCAACCAGTAATTAACCGGTCAAACCGCCGGTTCAACATAGCTTAATAATAAACCTATCTTCCTTATGTCACAACATTTGACTTGCTCACTTGGCTAGCGGGGCTTACGCAAGTGGCTAGTTATGAGTCGTGCGTTGGGGATCCCCACTTTGCAGCTATTTTCTCTGAATTTTTATTGAGTGCACACTCCTCCGATCCAACCGGCGGTTTAACCGGAATTTTCAGTTTAAGTGGTTCACTTGCACAGCCGGTCTAATAATAAAACCAAACCGGTTTAGGCTTCGGTTCTATTTTTTGTCGATCGAATTGCCGGTCCGGTCCGATTTTCATAACTATGCTTTCGTCTCTTTCAAAGGCAGTTCTTGCACATGTCATGTTCCTTCTCACTTCTAGAGAAGTTTGGACAACCTTAGGTGTATGTTTTCCTCAAATTCTCATGCTACAATCATGCAACTTAGATTCTAGCTTTCCAATTTTTGCAAGAAAGATCTCTCTCCTGCTAAGTATTTCAATCAGATGAAGCTTCTTGCTGATAACTTAACTGCCATAGGTGAACCTCTTAGAGAGCTGGAGATTATCACCTATATGCTTACTGGCCTAGATCAAGATTATGATGCTCTTGTCACCTTTGTCACTACTCGCCCTGTACCCATGTCACTAAGCAATTTCTATGCACATCTCCTGAGCTATGAACTTTGTCAAGAACACAACACTACTGTGATTCAGAATGCAGGGTCCTCTGCGAACTTTTCCTCACGCAACAACAACAATAACTGTGGCCGCGGTAAGGGTGGTGCACCATAACGGAGCAACTCATTAGAAGGAAATTCACGCGGCAATGGCAATAGGCCAGTGTGCCAAGTGTACGGAAAGGTTGGCCATGTAGCACTCAGATGCTACCATAGGATCAAGTTGGCCATCAAGGAGAAATATTATGGCAGGGATCAAGTTCAAATTGCAGGAGGCTCAGGTTTGTCTATTTTGCACTATGGTCACTTTGAAATTCAAACTCCTTCTCATCCTTTACAGGTACACAATATCCTTCATGTTCCCAAAGCAACCAAAAACTTATTATCTATTCACAAACTCACAATTGACAATGATGCTTTTGTTGAATTCCATCCATATCATTTTGTTGTGAAGGATCGGGCCATGAAAATACCTCTTCTTCACGATAGATGCAGAGGACTCTATCCAATAACACCAACCTACAGTCTACCTCATTCATCCAAGGAGACTCTGTCTAGCATCAAGATTTCCTTATGCGTACATGACAATAATTCAATTTGTAATGCTTGTTAGCAAGCTAAAAGCAAACAAGTCCCATTTTCTGTTTCAAACAACATTTCTTGAATCGCTCGATTTGTGCTGTCCTAATGGTGTTCGTGTGTTCAAGATTGGATTTTGGCGCTTGCTGTGTGCGCTGAATCTCGTCTCTTGCCTTCACCGTGCAAAATTCCTATGAAATAGGGGGACTTTGTGTGGCGTTTCTTCATGCCCTGTCGTACTCCTATCAATTCGCAATTAGGAGGTTGCGGTAGCAGGTTTTGCTGCTTTGTGTGCTGTGTTAAGGGTTTGTAATGGTCATAAAGATCGGATTTTCCGTATTTGTACGGTAGAGTATGTTGTAGCTAAACAGGTTTAAGGTGGATATGCTGGGAAGATGCTTTTGTAGGTTCTGTATTTAGTGTACCGAGCTGCAGCGAATTTTAGCATTAAAACATCTGACGCTTCTTCTTTCCTAGATTTGTAATTTTGCTGTGCCAACCTGTAGAGCTTAAAATTTTGCTGCAATGTAGCATTGAAACATCTTTCTGTACTACCCTACATTGGTGGAATGTCTCTCATTGAGCATTGCTGCTTCTTTCGTAGATTTGCAATTTTGTTGTGTCAACCTGCAGAGCTTATTTGCTAGACAAAACATGTTCCTTTCCCAAGAACTGTACACATTGTCTATGTGCATGGCATTCCCAAATGTTTATTAGCGTACGAGTTTGCACTTAAATGAAGTAGAAGCTTTTATCGGGGATAAGTTAACTTATTTGTTCAAAGATTTAGAATAACTTAATATTCAAGGGTGTTTGTTTGCTCCTATATTGTTTCCCATATCATATTATGCACTTATGGCTACTAAAAGCTAAATGTAGCTATGTCAGTAAGAGTACTTTAGTATGCAATGATTCATTGATTTCTTTAAACAGTATCAGTAAGGGTGGCTCTCCTCCACTTCCATCTTTTATGTGCATTGTATCTTACAGTTGCTAGCCTATTGACATGATCTTTTCTCTGGCAGGAATTCCTTTTGGCATGGAGAACTGATGGCATGGATTATTTCGTTTGGCATGGAGAAGTGACAACCATCTCTGAACTGTTGTAATAAGTACTTCTGGACATGTGCTCTGGGATCCCTTCATGTAGTCCTATGGACAAATTTACGTACTACGGTGTGAGTGAAGTAATGTGTTTTGCCATGTACTGATGTATCATGTCTTGTTATTAGCCAATATGTCATTGGTTAGCTTCTGAACCTGGGATTTTAAGCTCCATCCAAATTTCTGTTGTGGACTGGAACTGTCAATTGACTCACTGAGCATATGTTCCCCTGTAGTTTCATGCTCATTTTCATTCTAGACAAACAACAACAGTGCGATGTCATTTTCATTCTGGACAAACAACAACAGTGCAATGTCAACACAAATATACATTCTGGAGCAGCAGCAGTACTGGTTTCAGTCTGCACAAACAACAGCCATTTTCATTCTAGACTTGTTTAATTCATCAACCATCAATCGCCGATTCAGTACTCAATTCTTACCAGTTGGGATATGTCAGACATGCTTATATTTTCACATATTCATCAACTGAGAAACACTCAGGTCAATTTACAACAGCAATTCAAGAACTGAGAAACACTTAGTTTCGGTTTCAGACACACTTGCGATGCGTCCGCTCTAACTCAAGTGACATACAAAACAAGTTCAGTAAAGAGTGATACAAATTTCAACAATGAAACAATAAAAGGTTGCAAGTGTCTTACGTATCATGGCGCCGCAAAGGGCTGTGACAATCGAATGAGCGTTGAAGGCTATTGTCATCGTCACCTTCTCCAAGCGCTCTGGTGGAGGACGGTGAGTGCCACATGACCATAGTACGTACCACTATAGGTATTTGTCATACGTCCAAATGTCATATGGCGCCATTCCATTATGACATCCAATTGCGCCTTGTCCATCCATGTTGTCATCCACTTGCGCTTGCATCGGCGATCCGTAGCAATGCCAACCCGCCCTCGATTGCATGCATTTCCAGAATGATCAATGTTACAAAATAAGACATATGAAGTGTAAACATTACTCAGGTGGAGTTTGACTCATCGATGTACGGCTCGTTACAGGAACCTACCGTCTAGAGAGAGCACGACTTGGTACAAATTGAACTGTCGTATTACACATTGCGGTACGTAAGCCTCCACCATGTGTGAGAACACTAAATGGTAGGTCGTCGCCCATAACTCTGCGTCCTAGAGGCATTGCATAGATAGCCGTATGGTGCTACATGTGCATGAATTCAGAGTCCAGGAGTCGGATGATGTCGTGGTCATACAATGGCTCAAACTTGTTGTGCCACAACAAGTAACACCTCATCGGTCTGTTCTTGGCCCGGTCAGGATAGGCACCAATCCACGAAGCTCATAGTAGGCTCATCTATCAGTCGGCGGGTGGGTGTACGGTGCACTAGCCTCTCAAAAGCTACACGCCCAACAGGAAGTGCTCCCAACTCCATAGCTGCAAGAGCACATAGCAAATGGCTAGGTTGGGGTAGCAGGGGCCGCGCTTTGAGCGTCACACAACCCCGATATGTGGTATAAGACGGTGATCCCCAAGCGTACTAGGGCATCACCCCAACCTCCACATCAGCCAAAGCCTTAGCGATGCGGATGAAGTTGAGGTAGCAAATATCGCCTGTGTGGATGGAAATATCTTTGTAACCAAATAGCTAAAGAAGGTACACGATGAGGTGCGTCTGACGACCTCCTCAGGTGCATCTGCGGGAACTAACTAAAATGCCTCACCAAATGTAGGAGGCGTCACGAGCATCCTGCAGGATAGCCAAGGCAGGCGATATGCCAACTGTCCCTCCAATCTGCCGGTGGAGGGCTAGAACAAGTGGCTCACCTCGGAGAGGAGATCGGTCAAGAACGGGACATCCTAGAGAATGACCATCATCTCACCCCACCGAAAGTGAGGTGTGCGTCTCGGGCCTCCACTTGTTCACAAGCACCAAACAGGTATGCGTCTAGGGTGAACTAGCATCCGATGGAGACCACCTTACAAAGGCAACAAGCTCGTGGCGAAGGGTTGGGATGTAGCGATCGTCCGACTTCCAAATATCCCTCCTCTCCGGAGCTTCAAGGCGGAGGACCATCCCCATCACCGCGATCGCATCGACACCGGTGGTTCTCATCGTAGAACTCTTTGAAGCTCCAGTAAAGATATACAGTGTAACAAATGGGATAGAAGAAATATTAATGCGAAGATTTATAATAACAATAAAAAACTACAAGTTGAAATATATATATATATATATATATATATATATATATATATATATATATATATATATATATATATATATATATGTAATATAGGTATATGTATGTATGTATATGTATGCATATGTTTCCATTGTAGAAGTCTTCCAAAAGCTCAGTGCAGACATACCTTATAACAAATGGAATAGACGAAATATTAATACGAAGATTAATAATGACAGTACAATACCATAAATTAAAAATTACGATAAAATAAATAAATATACATACATACATACATGTATGTATATACAAACACATGAATTACCTACTAATATGACTGATAGAGAACAACTGCGAGAGAGACTACAAGAGCGACTGTGAGAGAACTCGCAATTTATAGTGAGGGCAGGAGCGCAGTGCGCGCTAACGATACGCCAATAATTACAGGAAGGAAATGCGCATGGGGGGCAGACGTGACGGCACCTCGCTTTTCGGTAGTTTGTTTCCTCATTGCAAATGGCACAGACATTTCTTTGCAGAACAAAGTTAGGGTCTTTGGCCCATTTGCGTTGTTTGCATGTATGAAAAAGTAACTAAAAAACACAAAAAAAACATACCGACCCCACTTGGCCCGCATGGCCACCATGCGACAGGTAATTTTTTTGGTGCTAATCATGAAGCTGAAACTAATTAATGACTATGATTAATCGCCTACCGCACAATGGCTGTGCGGCATTGGGCTTTGTCGCATGGTGACCGTGCGGTAGGCCCTAGACGCATGGCTACCGTGCGGTTACGTGATGTCGGCACCTCAGCTCACGCGCATTGTGGCGGACGGCAAAGTGTCATTTTTTGCATTGCCACACAACTGATACTATTACCGTAATTAGATCTAAAAATAACCAAAAGTGTCAAAAAGTCGTATTTCGTGTCTTTGGAATGCATAAATAAAGAATGGAAAACACACACAAATAAGATAGAAAGTGGATGCAAAACACATGTTAGTAACACAAGAATTATAGGAAGAGAGAACACACATTTCATTCATGCTTTAATATTTGTGCAACTTAAAAATAGTGATGTACAGAAGCATCTCCAATTGAGTGTTTGGACTTTGATGGATTTAGGAAAAACAAAGAAAAATATCTGGCTTTTTATCTGATGGACCCTAATTAAAACAGCCATTGGATCTTTCTAAAAAATAGGAATATGCAAGAAATTCTCTAAAAAAGAGAAACATCTGGCCCTCAATTTAGTGAACCTAGATATAAGTAAACAATAACCATCAAATATAAGTCAACCTCTGTTTGCACTCAAAGATAAAAGAAGAGTTTTATAATCCTATTCAAAAGTGTTGTAGTTTACATTGAAATGACACTATAGCATTTGTTAATTTTTCTAAGATATTTAATTAAAAGAAAGTGAATAAAAATAGGAAAAAATAGTACTATTATATCCTTATGGATAATAAAAGAAAAGAGCAAAAACATGTTAGAAAACCAATATATATTAAGTGATTTTTGGTTTCCGAAAAGAAAGAAGCTAGAAGGCATGGTTGTTTGGCAAGAGGAGCCTCATACGGCCTTAAGGAACTGCAGGAGGTCCAACGGGCGCAACACATGCTGCCCCTGTATGGTACGTGCTGCCTCACATTGCCATCGTGTGGATTTTTAGGGCGTCTCGTGAAATTCATCGACATCCACTTCAATGGATCATATGCATACGGAAAATTTAAAGACTGAATTATTTTGTTCAGTCTCATTTTAAAGATTAAGTTAAAAAAATATTATCGTTTGTAAGAATAACATGTAAAACATGAGATCATCTGTCAGTGATATATTAGATAATATTTTTCAACTCTGTTAACTTTGCGAGGATGCTAAACAGTATTGTCCTTAAGGCCCCGCTCAACTGTGCTTTTTGCAGCGATAGCGTTAGGCGATGGCTTTGGAGTACTTTGCTTCTTTTGTCTTTTGCTTTTTGGTATTTTTATGTTTGTTTTTAAAGTATTCTTTGCATTATGCGTGATAGGTTAGCATCTGTTTTTATTTTTATAATTTTTAAAATTAATTACACCCAATAAACCAACTCAGTTACAGTAAAAAATAAGTTAGCTATAGTGAAATTTCAACTAGAAGTTAGAAAATCATCGCTATTTCGAATGCCCCTAAAGATTATGTACCTTAAGAGATTAGGAAAGAAAAGAAAATGAGGGAACACAGAGTAAAGTCAATGTATCTCGGATGTAAACTGCACATCTTTAAGAAACAAAAAAGGAAACAAAGAGGTATGTAAAATTACTTCGAACAACATCTATTGTACAAGCTGACGACGGTTGTATTGGCTGCTGACGTATGTACTCAAAACCCACGTATCCTTGCCGTGTGTTACGTCCCCCTCCCTACACACGACACGAATGTTGGGCCCCTTCGCGCGTCGTATTGCCTGATGTATTCCCTCCCGACCGGATTTCCACTCACGGCCCCCTTGCGGTTCCGCAAACGCGCGAGCCGGGCCGGTTCGGCCGGGGACCAGCGGCTGGTGCGGTCCCTGACCGACCGCGTGAGGAGGCCCCTGGTTCTGCCGCGGTGGCCGGCATCACCAGGTAAGAAACGATCTGTAGTAATCACGAGCTAGTTTTTTTCCAAGTACCTCCGTGTCTGAGACGCGCATGGCACGGCGGGTGATTGAACGTCAATCCACTCATGTGCCGTAGAGGCTTGGAGTTTTTGACACATATGATATATTTTGAATTCGTATTTACAAGAATATCATTATGCGTAACATCCTGAAATTCATATGTCCAAAATTTATAAAAATTTTAAAACCTTTCAATGAACCTTATTGACTCAAATTTTAATTTAAGTTTTTAGAGTTCAGGAGGATGTTACACGGAACCCCGTGGCCGTGCGGCAACGGCCTACCGCCTGGCTACCGTGTGGCCAAGGCCATGCCATCCGGTCATCGGGATCTAGGTTGCCTGTCGCCCGACCACTAGGCTCTAGGTAATTAGCATATACAATTGATTAGTTTATTGCATAATTAGAAAATTTAACACATACTGCTCATAGAATGTTTTAGATATAGCAAATGAGCACAAAACATACGAAATTTTTTATGGAGCTTCCCGACACAGCGTAGCTCATTGTGTGATTTGTTCGTAATTTTATTCTGTTATGAATTTTACTCAAAAATTTATTTACGTAAACTATTTGTAGGAATTTATTAATATAGGAAATGAGATCGAAAAATTATAGCAGTGGACTTAATGGTGATGTATACATATGTGTGTACATATGTATATATACGTGTATATTTTATATATATATATATATATATATATATATATATGTGTGTGTGTGTGAAATTTTTATGGAGCTTCCGACATACGTAGCTCATTGTGTAATTTGTTGTAATTTTATTACATTATGAATTTTACTCAAAAATTTATTTACGTAAACTATTTGTAGGAATTTATTAATATAGGAAATGAGATCGAAAAATTATAGCAGTGGACTTAATGGTGATGTATACATATGTGTGTACATATGTATATATACGTGTATATTATATATATATATATATATATATATATATGTGTGTGTGTGTGTGTGTGTGTGTGTGTACATATGTATATGTATACACACACATATATAATGGCATATATATATATATATATATATATATATATATATATATATATATATATATATATATTAGCAGTACAATACTATATATTAAAAATTATGGTGCAATAAGTAATTACATAAATATATATATATACATGTATGTATGTATGTATGTATGTATGTATATACTGACTCGACAAAGATCAACTGCCGCTACATGTGGTGTGCTGTGCCAGGGGGACTCTTGCGCTAAGGAACAAAGATGGTTAGAAATGCTCCTGTTTTTGCGGCTAATGTATGTAGCCAGTTTGATGATACGGGATAACGGTGTATGCAGCGCTCAAAACAGCTTTTAAACCAGTTTTTATGTGTAGCTTCTACCTTTTTTTTACTTTTTTATTTTTTTTATTTTTAGTGTTTTTTTTCTATATTCCTTTGTATTATCTATAATAGGTTAATATATTTTTTTAATATTTTAAATTTAATTATATCAAATAAATCAACTCAACAACAGTAAAAAAAATAAACTAATTACCCTCTTCCCTTCTTAGTTGTGATGCCAACCACCGGGCCAGCACCAGGGACGGCCTCCTCACGCGGTCAGGACCACGCCAGCCGCTTACGCGGTCCGCAGCCGGGAGGAGGATACATCTGGCATCATTCCCTACACACTACCGTCCAATATAAGAAAAGAAAATAAATAGAACAAGAAGACAATATAAAATCATAGCCACAGCTTGGAAAGACGGAGAGGAAGAAGAAGAAAGATCAAATTAGAAATCACGATGAAATGTATTCTTGCTGATCGGTTGCTAGGCTAGAAATCATGAGGAAATGTATTCTTGGATTACAACGCCTCCTTCTTGCTTTTTTGGGCTAGAAATCCTAGAGATAACCAATAAAAATGAAATTATCTTATTAATCAAGAGAAAAGAAAAATAATCTACCTATCATATTTTAGTAGGACCATATTATAAATGTAGAAAGATGAATATACTACAATGGATGATTGTATTGAGGCTCGAGGGCGGTTTATATAGAGTACAAGACTTAGAAGGCAAGATGTCCCTCCTAAAGATAAGGTAGGTATCACGGGATTACAAATTCTAAGCTACCAAATATAGAGATAAGCCAATATACTCTACATCACCTCGCAGTTGTAGCGGTAGCATCGCGGACAGCAGGAGCGTTGCGGACGGTCAGACTGGAGAGGAAGCTGAAGGTGGGGAACCGTCGGACTGATATCCCCCCGCAATAGCAGTGGGAGCGTTGAGGACAGCTGTGGCATTGTGGATGCGTGGACTGTAGAGGAAACCGATGAGTTTGCTCAAGTTAATGATAGCCCTTTATTGTCGAGGTAGCCGAGAGCGAGATGACCATGATCGTAGCCATGGAGGAGGGAGCCATGTCAAGGTAGCTGGTGTCGAGGTCATCCCTGTGATCGGGGTAGTCGACGTCAAGCGACCACAAAGGGAGCCAACGGTGCAAAGAAGCGTCAGGATGAAGACGGAGACACAATCGGGCAACCGTCGAGGAAGAGGGTGATGACAAGGATGATGCAGTTGAAGCCATCGTAGACGAAGCACTGGGTGTGCGATGAGGAAGAAAGGGCACTCCAATTTTACCAGAACCGTGTGCACCAAGAAAAGGGACCAACAAAAATCATGCGCCAATGTCTAGAGGGTTCTTTGTAGCAACATGGGGGGCTCACGACGGTGGCGGTGTGAGCGCAAAGGTCGTGCAACACAACAAGCTGTCGCCGAAGTGGACAAAATAGAAGGAAGAATAAAAGGTGCATGTGTGTATGCAAATTAAAATAAAAAGAATGTGACAACGCGGCATATACGTGGTGGGCGAGATGAAGACTAGAGAGGCAACGCCGTGGTGCTCGGGAAGGCGGAGAATGACTCGATCGGTGTTGATAAAGATTGTGGCGTCGGCGATGGGAATGGTGACCACGCGCGACGCGCGGCGAAGGTGTAACATAGTAGTAGCCCGTGCATGTCGATGGCATGACCACAAGTGCGGCTCTCGGTGGAGTGACGACTTGTGCTCATGAACGACAGGCTGGTGACGATGATTCAACGTGATGACGATGGTATACGGGGCACTCAAAAGGCCACGAAGGGAGGGCCGTGTTGACAAATGCACCACGTCATGCCACGACGTCATCGGAGGAGAGAAGGCGCCGGAGAGGTCGAAGCGAAGGCGGTAAAGTCTAGAGCCGAGGAATGTTGATGAGTCGGTAGGCCAACGCAATCCGATCTATGATCAGAAAAAATAGAGAAAATTTAATCTGAAGATAACCAGAAAAAACACTTATTGGTAGCCGATCGGATGATCGGCGATACAACTTAAACACCAGGTTGTGCAGCCCCTAGGAGAGATCATGAAGACGAGATCATCTCGGGCGGCGAGGAAGCTATGGAGGCGACGGCTCGGGGTGATCTTTGCTCGATACCATGTAGAAAGATGAATATACTACAATAGATGATGTTGAGGCTCGAGGGCAGTTTGTATAGAGTACAAGGCTTAGAGGGCAAGAAACCTCTCCTAGAGATAAGGCATGTATCACAGTATTGCAAATCCTAAACTACCAAATATAGAGATATTCTAATATACTCTAACAATAACACAATAGATTATGTATAGATATTGCAAATGTCATGATTTATAATAAAGACAATTATATTATAAACAAAGTTACGTGAGTTATATAGCAAATACAATATATTAGCAAATCTAACCACACAATTGCACGATAAATTTCACCTAGTACAATTCAGAGGAATGTACGGTGAGTTGAGGTGTGTAGTTAACTTCAAACCTTTTTTGTCCCCCAAATCATATCATTCTTTATCAATGGCGGAACTACCACCGGGGCAAGCCGGGGCGGCTGCCCCGGGTCCCCTGGGCCGGGCAAGACCCCCCAACCCCGGCGGCCACCGTCGGCGACTCGGCGCCCCGCCGCCCCCAACCGGCGAGCAAGAAGCCAACCGTCGAATAGCCGATGCCCCGATGTTGATGGCATCGTTCGCGATGGGCCTCGGCCGTGGGCCGCGCCGTGCATCAGCCCAATCCAGTAGTCAACAAATGGTGAAATGCAGGCATCGGCGCATCGCAGCCGTAGACCCGCAAATCCCTAATCCGCAAATCCCATCGCTGGCTTGCTGCGGCCGACGGCGCGCGGCTGCGGGCTGCAGCGGACTCAGCGAGTGTAGTGGCGGTCGGCGGCAACTGGGCTACTAGATTTGGGTGCGGCGGTCGGCGGCGACTGGGCTAGTGGATCTGGGTGCGGCGGTCGGCGGCGACTCGACGAGTGCTGCGGCGGTCGGCTCCGCCCTCCCTCCGCCGCTGGTGAGTTCGCCCCGGGTCATTTGATTTTCTAGTTCCACCACTGTTCTTTATCTCCACTCGCCTCTCATCAATCTCGATCCCTCCAAGGCTCCAATCCTTCTTTATCGTCAAGGATGAGTTGGGAGGAGAGCATCCATGCGAGGCGAGGGCATCAAGTACCGGTGCTAATGGGTTAAAACCTAACCCAAATCCGACCTAATCCTTCCTTAAAGAAGCTCAAAACCCCATCCAGTGCAACCCAAAGAGCACCTTCCACAACCTAGTGCAACCCAACCCAACCCATATGGTATTTCCACCCAATCCAACCCAACCCAAATGGTTGATGAGTTGAAACTCATTTTTAACCCATTTCAAATCCGTTGCCAATCCACTTTTTACTAATCTACTAAATGCAAGTGTAAGTATATTTATAGAAAACTTTTGAAAAAGTTTGGTATTTAGAATTTCTAATATACATTCACACCATAAAAGTTTCATGAAATTACCTAAAATTTACAATAGATGATTTGGGGTATAGAGACGCTACTTTGAGCAAATTTTTGGGCCCAGATACAAAGGTGGAACCAACAGACTTTTATAAGAAACTTTTGAAAAAGTTTGGTATTTAGAATTTATAACTTACGTTCACACCATAAAAGTTTTATAAAATTTTTTGAAATTTGTTATAGATGATTTTAGATATATAGATGTTACTTTGTGTAAATTATTAGGCCTAGGTACATAGGTGAAACCAACACGGGCTTTTATAGAAATTTTTTGAAAAGGTTCGTCATTTGAAATTTCTAACTCATGTTCACACTATAAAAGTTTTACAAAATTGCCTGAACTTTACTATAGATGATTTGAGGTGTAGAGATGCTACTCTGTGTAAATATGTAGGCCCAAACACAAAAGGTGGGACCAATAGGTTTTTATAGAAAACTTTTTAAAAAGATTGGTATTTAAAATGTATAACTCGCGTTCACACTATAAAAGTTTCACAAAATTTTTTAAAATTTATTATTGATGATTTTAGGTATATAAACACTACTTGGTGTAAATTATTAGGCCTAGGCACATAGGTGGAATCCACAGACTTTTATAATTTTTTTTGAAAATATTTGGTATTTTGATTTTCTAACTCGCGTTCACACTATAAAATTTTTATAAAATTAGCTGAAATTTACTATAGATAATTTGAGGTGTAGTGATTCTACTTTATGCAAATTTTTATGCCCAGACACAAAGGTGGGACCAACAAACTTTTATAGAAAATTTTTGAATAAGTTCAGCATTTAAAATTTATAACTTGTGTTCACATCATAAAAGTTTCACGAAAATTTATGAAATTTATTATATGTGATTTCAGATATAGAGACGCTACTTTGTGCAAATTATTAGGCCTAGTCACGGGTCGAATCAACAACCTTTTATAGAAATTTTTTTGAAAAGTTTCAGTATTTAAAATTTCTAACTCGCATTCACGTTATAAAAGTTTCACAAAATTATTTGAAATTTACTATAGATGATTTAGGGTATAGAGACGGTACTTTGTACAAATTATTATTCCCAGAAACTTTTATAGAAAATGATTTAGGTGGGATCAACAAAATTTTACAGAAAACTTTTAAAAGTTTTGTATTTAAAATTTATAACTTGTGTTCATACCATAAAAGTTTCTCGAAAATTCCTAAAATTTACTATAAATGATTTTGAGTATAGAGATACTACGTACGAGTGATCATAACTACGCACTAGGAAATCGCACAAACATGAAGCTCCTTTAGGCAGTTATTGGCGTGGTTCTTTTAGACTTATGGTTGATGGTTTATATTACAGTACCTAATTTTTAAAAGGTGTATCTTTTAAGATAGAATCTATAAATTGATTATAGTTAACACTGTACTGAATTCATCTATATGATCAAAATCAGTAGAAGAGCTGGTATGAGGTAGAGCTGGAGTCCCCCTCACTGGTGCCAAGGCAGCAGACCCTGTGGCCGAGATCGTCCTGTGCCGACCTTCCTGTCCCATTCGCTCTGTGCAAGGGGTAGTCTGCCAGTCTGGTACCCATTTGTCTTGGTCGAGGTCGTCTTGCGTCGACCTTTCCACTCTGTGAGAGGGGTATTCTGGTACCATTCGTCTTGGTGGAGCTATCAGGCCCTTCGGTGATGGCTTCGCCGAGCAGATGAGGGCGGTGGGCCGTCCTTACCGCAATTATGATCACTCGCCTCATCGTCCCTGCCTCCTCCCACATGCATGTCATGCTTCCCTTTCACCTTTTAATTTGGATGTTGCCCCACATGATTCAGTACGAGAGCTAGTACAGACTACACGCCTTTTGAGTCCATTTACCCAACCCAGCTCGAACCAGAGCAACAGAGCTCGCGCGCGTAATAGTTCATGGCTTCCACCACGGGTAAGCACGGCAAGAAGCTGCGCGTCTTGCTCTTCCCCTTCTTCGCCACCAGCCACATCGGCCCCTCCGCCGACTTCGCCGTCCGCCTCGCCACGGCCAGGCCGGGCGCCGTCGAGCCCACCTTCGCCGTCACCCCCGCCAATGTCTCTGTCGTTCGATCGGCCCTCGAACGGCACGGCTCTGAGGCGAGCGGCTTGGTCAAGATAACCACCTACCCGTTCCCAGACGTGGACGGCCTCCCACGGGGGCTTGAGAACCTCTCCGCGGCTGCTCCCGCCGAGGCATGGCGCATCGATGCTGCAGCTATGGATGAGACGCTGACGCGACCGGCGCAGGAGGCACTCATCAGAGAGCGCTCACCAGACGCCGTCGTCTGCGACGTGCACTTTCACTGGAACGCCGGCGTCGCCGGGGACCTCGGCGTCCCGTGTATCACGTTCCATGTCATCGGTGTCTTCTCGCTGCTCGCCATGCGCCACCTCGCCGGCGTCCTCAGCAGCGACACCCATGCGGATGTGGTGACCGTTCCTCAATTTCCGGAACCGGAAATACGGATCCCGATTACAGAGCTTCCGAGTTCCTGAGGAGCCAATACCAGAAGATTGACCACTCCGCAGCCGACGACGGAAGCTTGGCCATGTCGGCGCAGCGCGAGAGCTTCGGTCACGTGGTGAACACTTTCTCGGACATGGAGCATCCGTACTGTGAGATGTACTCGCGCAACGGCTATGTGAAGCGCGCCTACTTCGTCGGCCCCCTCTCGCTGCCGCTTCCACCGGCCGGCGCCGGCGCCGACTTCTCCTCGTGCATCATGTGGCTTGGCTCCAAGCCAAGCCGGTCGGTGGTGTACGTATGCTTCGGCACCTACGCTGACATCTCGGAGGCTCAGCTTTGCGAGCTAGCTCTTGGGCTGGAGGCCTCCGGGAAGCCGTTCTTGTGGGTGGTGAGGGCCGACGAGTGGGCGCCGCCGGTCGGGTGGAAGGAGCGCGTCGGGGACAAGGGGTTGCTCGTCAGAGGATGGGTCCCGCAGACCGCGATACTGGCCCACTCGGCGGTCGGCGCGTTCCTGACGCACTGCGGGTCGAGCTCGTTGCTGGAGGCTGCGGCGGCCGGCGTGCCGATGCTGACATGGCCGCTTGTGTTCGACCAGTTCATCGAGGAGAGGCTGGTGACGGAGGTGCTGGGGATTGGGGAGCGGGTGTGGCCGGAGGGCGCCGGGGTGCGTAGCACGCGGGACGAGGAGAAGGAGTTGGTGCCGGCGGAGGCTGTGGCACGGGCCGTGGAGCTGTTCATGGAGCCCGGAGGGCCAGGAGAGGTCGCGAGGGGCCGGACACAGAAGCTCGCCGTGAAGGCTCAGGTGGCCGTGGCAGAAGGTGGCTCGTCGTACCGCGATCTGCGCCGTCTCATCGATGATCTGATGGAAGAGCGTCGTGGCCGTGAAAAGTAACTGCATTTGGTTCCTGATTTCCTGGTGGTTACGATGAAGCTGCATTTGCAGGATTGCGAAGGCAATGCGTGTAAGAATAGCAAGATGGCAAAGACCGCGTAACTTCGTTTCTCTAGGTCAGTTGGATGAGCAAAAGATGGGCATTAGTTGGTCGATTGCGTAGTAGAGCAGTATGTTCGACTCAGTTCGCCTGATTACTTGCTAGCTGTGTGTACAAGTTCTACATAAACGGGAATTATATTACCAATTCAATTTTTGTAGTGTGTATGGTAGACGCACACACCACACTCACGACACTCATGTGTGCCCTACGCACGATTGGAATTTAACCAATGCTCCAAAAACCTCATGGAGTGTGGATACATTTTTCCATTAAAAACGCACGTATGTATACTTCTAAAATCGGTAGACACTAGCGACAATTCTAGGTCTTGAACCTTGGTAGGCTAGATACACACTTGCACGTCTAGCCATCTTGCTGAAAAACTTATGATTACAGTGCATGATGAACCTGTAGGATTCCATCTCATTATATGCCACAAGAGTTACAGATAGATACAACTTACAAATTAGAGATGAGGAAGTTTAACAGAAGATAATGAAGATTTAAAACTACTGCCGTATTATCTACAATTGCCGTATCTTCTGCAGGCCTACACTGAACTGAGAATTCAGAGTATTCAAAGTTCGCAAGTGAAACTCTGCTCGTACCGAAAGCAGAGAAGACTGGATACAAGCTGAGAGAATTGTTTCTTCTGACACTGGCCACATGTCAGCTTTCACAAATGCACTCAGCTCAATGCAAGACGTGTGGTGCCCAGGATGATACATGGGATCATACCCTTCTAGGCTTCTACATCGCACTATGGCCAAATATGCAAGGGGCGGATGCACTGAGAGCACTGGGGGGGTATAAGCTCCGTGCCGATTTTAATTTTCACTTCTTAGAGTCCAAGTTTATATAGTATGTGTCTCTATATGCTAAAAATTAGTGCCCTCACATCACATGCTAGTTATACATCTATCTCATGACTATCTATTCTTAAATCTAGTTCTCGGAGGGATTCGGCCCAGCGGCCTAGACCAATGCCGAGCGTGGGCCACCAACCCCAAGCCGACGCCAGCGGCCAGACGGCCCAGGCGCCCAGGCCCAAGCCCGAACTAGCCAACGCCACACCAGCCCAAACCAAGTAGCTAACACGAGTCACATGTGCGGCCGGCCCACGAGACGATGCTAATCCCCTGTTCCCACGCACTGATGCACGCAACGCAAGTTTGTAGCGGCGACGAGAAGGCAGTAGGTAAGGCAATTTCTTATTAGCTCTGCTTCAATCTCGATCAGTCAATCTCGTACGACCGGACCAAATAGCCAGTGAATTTTAATAGTTATTTCTCATATGAGATTCCTGCCAGTAGCCAGTGGGTAATTGTTTTGCTTTAATCTCAGTCCCCAGTCCCACGAATGCAAGTCTGCAGTGGCTCCTGGCTTCGATCTTCATAACTACCAATCAGCTGACCGGACCAAATAGGTAATTGCTTCAATCTTTCCCTATTCCTCTCAATTCTACCTATTTCTTTCAAGGATAAGAGCTAAATTTTATGATTTAGATTTTAAGGTTTTAATTCTATAATCTTTAAAATATTTATGGGTTAGGGTTTTAATATTAGAATACCCTGTTTTAATTTTTGTAACAATTGAATTAGATAAAAATTTTTAATATATTTTAATATCTAATTAATTGTATTCTAACTTTCAATAATTATCATCTCCTCATGACAGACAATCTGTAGTCATAAAGCGATTTCTAAAAAGAAAGGCACCAGGTTCAAGTGCAAATGCCACGAATCTAGAAAGTCCAGAAATCAATTGGGAAGAGAAGAATCAGTTTGATCTAGAGAAAAGGAAAAGATTAGACGACTATCTCTCCAATCAGAAAGATATGATAAGAAGAAAGTACTTAGATGATGGGCCTTACCAACCTTGTACATATGATAGAGTTTATTGCTTCTGTTGTTACTTGTTTAGGGGTATTAATAAGACCAAGTCTGGGCTTGATGCATTTGTGACAACAGGTTTTGCTAGTTGGAATAAAATAGAGAGGCTAGCTTTTCATGTAGATAATGTTAACAGCACACATCATCAAGCATTGAAAAATTATGATGCTTTGTTGACACAAGATCAGCACATTGATGTTGCTCTTGAAAGACAAAGTGATGCTGCTAGGATTGCCTATCGTATTCGACTAAATGCCTCAATTGATGTTGCTAGATTGTTATTAAAGCAAGGATTGCCTTTTGGAGGCCATAATGAGTCCGAGGAATATAAGAATAGAGAAAATTTTATGAAATTTCATGGTTATACAACGGAGCAAAATGCGACGGTAAGCAAGGTTATGGGCAAGAATACTTTAGGGAATAGTTTGATGGTGTCTCCATGCATTCAGAAGGACATAGCTCACTGTTTTGCGAAGGAAATAATAGATCCTATTCTCCAAGAAATTGGACATGATGTGTTTTACTTGCTAATTGATGAGTCTAGGGATATCTCTTGCCAAGAACAAATGGGGATGGTCTTGCAATATATTGATGAATGTGGACTTATGAAAGAGAGATTTGTTGATCTTGTTCATATGAAAGAGATAATCTTTTCCTATCTTAAGTCTTCTATTGATTCTCTATTTTGGGAATGTGGACTAAGCTTGAAGTAAGTTAGAGACCAAGAATATAATGGAGCTAGTAATATGTGAGGTGCGTTCAATAACTTGCAATCATTGATTATGAGAGAAACAACCTCAGCATATTATGTCCACTATTTTCTTCACCAACTTCAATTAGTTGTTGTAACAATTATAAGAAAGCCTAAAGATGTTGTAATTTTTTTATATGATTACTGTTTTGTTGAATGCAATGGGTGAATCTTCTAAGAGAAGGGACATGGTCCTAGATATTAATCAAGAACAAGTGCAGGAGGCCTTAGGCTGTGGGCTACTTCAAACTGAGATATGATTAAATCAAGAGCTATGCCTACAAAGACTTAGAGACACTCGTTGGAGTTCTTGTTATAAAACTCTTAAGAATTTGGTTAATATGTTCCTGACTGTTGTCAAGGTGCTAGAATTTGCAGAAGAAGAAGATAGAGATGACACAAAAAAAAGTCAAGCATGGGGTCTTCTTGTGTATTTTCAATCATTTGACTTTGTGTTTTATTTTTAGCTAATGTTGACTATCTTAATAATTACGAACACTTTGTCATTAACTTTACAACAGAATGACAAGATATTGTGAATGTTATTAAATGTGTGAAATAAACTAAAGGCCATTTGAGTGAACTTAGACAATATGGGTGGGATTCTATACTAGGTGAAGTGTATGCCTTTTGTGTGAAGCATGATATTTCACAATTGGACATGAAAAAAGTGTATGTAAATACAAAGAAGCCACGATAAAAAAACTAGAATTACCAATGAGCATCATTACAAGGTGGATTGTTTTAATAATGTTCTTCATTAGCTACTTCAAGTGTTCAATAGTCGATTCAATAAGGTAACTTCTGAATTGCTTGTTTGCTCAACCGCTTTGAGTCCAAGAGGATCATTTTGTGATTTTAATTTGGACCATTTGATGAGGCTAACTAAGTTTTACCCCAATGATTTTAATTCTAGGGATTTGAGGGATCTCAACCATCTTCTTTGCCTCTATATTGTTAATGTGCGAGCAGATAATAGATTCTCTAACATAGAGACCATTAATGAACTTTCTCAGGTAATAGTTGAGACAAGGAAACACCTTTGCTATCCTTTGGTTTATCGACTTTTGAAGTTAGCACTAGTTTTGCCTGTCGCCATTGCTACAATTGAGAGATGCTTTTCAGCTATGAAAATTATTAAAACAGCTTTATGCAACCGCATCGGTGATCAGTTCATGAGTGATAGTCGTATTTGCTATGTGGAAAAACGTGAAATTGAGGGAGTTACCAATGATTATATAACAGATTACTTTCAAAACTTGAGAAGTTGTCGAAACCAACTATAAAAATGTAATTTACTTCACTTTATTCGATTATTCTTTAATTCTTTTACTTGAAAATTTACCTACCTATTGTTTTTGTTATCTATTTTGTAGGTAATGGAGCCAGATGTTGTTTTTTGCTGATGCTAATATCTTTTGTTCTTGTATTCATCTTAGATCCTTCAGTAATAGTGGGTTTCTTGATTTTGGTATGTTGTCCGACAAATAATTATTTACCATTGAACTTTGTAATGAACTTAGTTGATGTTACAAAATTTAAAATGTATTACTATCTACTACATTATTGATGGATGCATTGATAAGTATATGTATAAAGCATGAGAACTTGCGTGTTTTTTTTCTAGATCCACCACTACAAATATGTATGGGCGCTTCTAGATAAGAATCTTGCAGAATTTATCTCTGTTACTAATATCAGGAACCCTCGTGATTGGCTTTTCTTCATGGTAGAAACTTTGGCAGAGATGGACATGAAGAAGCTACTGATCTCATTGGGCTGAGTCCTCTATTCACTTTTGGTTTTATTCAGAGCTTCCTTGCTGAGCTTGATTTCCTGGAGAAGATCACGATGAAGTCACGGATTGAGAAAAGTAAGAAGCAGATAAAACCAAAATGGCGAGCACCACCAGGTGAGCATGTTGAAATTAATGTGGATGCTGCATCTAGGATCTCTTGAAGCTCCAGCCTGTAGTGAGGCGTTATGTCTAGCGGCGGACTGCAATGTTCGTTCAAAAATATGTGTGGCCTCAGATTGCTTGGAAGTTGTTAAGAACATTTTAGAGAAGCCAATATGCAAGTATTAAGTTGTTCTGCAGTAAATTGAAGCGATGAGAAAGCAGTTCAAGACCGTCAGCTTTCGGCATAAAGGCAGAGTCAAACGCATAAGCTCACCTGTTAGCAAAGTTTACATGTACTCTGGACATTATGTGGCTTTTGAACCCACCAGACTATTATGTACATGTTAATCGCACTATGAATAATGAATCCATCGATCCAACCTCATCTTCTATCATGGACTCGTGGTGAAAAGGCCGAAATCAGTTGGCCTTTTGGTGGTTTTGTGTTATCTTCTCCGGAACTTTACAGTCTGGAAAGACCATGAACGAGTTCTCTGAAGTCTTAGATGCTGTGAAAAATATGTAGAAGATACTTATCTAAGATATAGCTGTCTTGTCTAAAGAAAATGCGTCCTCTCTCTCGCACGATGCAGGGAGGCATATTTTTATATCCATGAGACGGAAAATTACACAAATGATACTGTCTAAGTCTATACTTACAGGGTTGAGCATATTCTTTTCCCAACCTATTACATGAATACCTCTATGTGGGTGTACACATAGAGAGGCAAATATGGCATTTCCTCTCGTCTACAGATCCTACTATACCAGCCGTATATCACTTATAAACCTACGGAACTTCGCCATCCGCCTCGCCACGGCCAGGCCAGATTCGGTCGAGGCCACCGTCGCTGTCACGCCGGCGAACGTTCCCGTCGTCCAGTCATTGCTCGAGCGGCACAGGCATGCAGAGGGCACATCGGTGAGGATAGCCACCTACCCGTTCCCGGCCGTGGACGGCCTCCCTCTTGGAGTCGAGAACCTCTCCAAGGCCTCGCCCGCCGACGCGTGGCGCATCAACGTCGCTGCCTTCAACGAGATCCTGATGCGCCCCGTGCAGGAAACGCTCATAAGGCAGCGGTCCCCAGACGCCGTCGTCACGGACGTGCACTTCTCCTGGAATGCCGGCATCGCCGACGAGCTCGGCGTGCCGTGTGTCTCGTTCCATGTCATCGGCGCATTCTCGGTGCTCGCGATGCGCCATCTCAACGGCGATGCCAACAGCGACGCCGAGGTGGTAACCGTTCCTCGGTTCCCACCCCCTGATATACGGATTCCGAGGACCGAGCTGCCGGAAATGTTGAGGGGCCGGCGGAAGCTTGACCGCACCACAACTAACCGGCAATTTTCAGCGCATGGTCGCTGCTTCGGCATCGTCGTGAACACGTTCTTGGACCTGGAGCAGCAGTACTGCGAGATGTACGTGCGCAACGGCTAGGTGAAGCGCGCATACTTCGTCGGCCCCCTCTCGCTGCCGCTTCCACAGGCCGGAGCAAGCGCCGGCGACTCGCCATGCATCAGCTGGCTCGACTCAAAGCCGAACCGTTCAGCGGTGTACTTATGCTTCGGCACCTTCGCTCACATCTCTGACGCTCAGCTTGACGAGCTGGCTCTCGGGGTGGAAGCCTCCGGCGAGCCGTTCTTGTGGGTGGTCAGGGCCGATGGGTGGGCGCCGCCGGTCGGGTGGGAGGAGCGCGTCGGGGACAAGGGGTTGCTCGTCAGAGGATGGGTCCCGCCGACCGTGATACTGGCCCACTTGGCGGTCAGCGCGTTCATGACGCACTGTGGGTCGAGCTCGTTGCTGGAGGCCGCGGCGGCCGGCGTGCCGATGCTAACATGGCCACTTGTGTTCGACCAGTTCATCGAGGAGAGGCTGGTGACGGACGTTCTCAAGATCGGGGAGAGGGTGTGGGATGGGCCACGGAGCACGCGATACGAGGAGGAGGAGGAGGTGGTGCTGGCGGAGGCGGTGGCGCGGGCCGTGTCGAGGTTCTTGGAGCCTGGTGGAGCAGGGGAGGTAGCGAGGGTCAGGGCGCAGGAGCTCGCCGCGAAGGCTCATGCGGCCGTGGCGGAAGGGGGCTCGCCATACTGTGACCTGCGTCGTCTAATTGACGATCTGCTTTGAGGCAAGAGCAACTGCTACAAGGACAACGCACCGTTGCACCGATGAAAAATGTTAGATTAGTAATCTTGTTTCTTTTTTGTGTTGCTTGCCGTGTCCAAGTCGGTTTTTTTCGTTTCTGTATATGAGTCCGTTAGTCCGTATCCAAGTCTGTATAGTATACGTATAAGAGTTGGAGTTGGGTGTGGAGCCCGTTGGCTAGTCCAGTATGTGGCCTTTATAAGGCTCGATAAGAGTTCTGTAATTATGTGAGAAGAAAAGTTAGTAGTAAGAAAAGAAGCAATGAGAGGGAGAGAAAAGCGGGGTGCTTGCTCCCGAGAAAAATATCATGCGTTTGCTTGTTTCGTGCGACGGGCGCAAAACTTTCATATGGGAAAAGCGAGTAGACAAACGAGGATCGGAAGAAATTGCAACAAGTGATATCAGAGTTTGTTGATGTTAGTAGTGTCTGAAGAATATAAGCGAGAAGACGAAGGTCTAGGGTGGGCTAATCTCTCTCCAATATCCTCTCCTAACAATCGACAATTACCCAATGTAGGTAATTAATATGAAGGCTCAAGGCCATTGGAGTGTGAAGCGTTGCTGCAAGAGAAGATAAGGTGAACTTCTGCTACATGATGGATGGAGCGTGTGGCTGGAGCTGGGCTTGGAGTTGTGACACTGGCAGCGTCACTTGAGGAAGGAACCTGATAGCTTTTTGTTGGGATTGCAGATGGTTGCTTGAGATCTCCAGGCTCCAGTACGGCATGTTTGCCATTTTTCAGGAGTAGTTCGGTTGGATTAACCGGCATACTGTCTCACTTAGGCAGGTATAGGCAGGTGATACAAATAGGGTTCTGATCAATCACTGAAATTCATCCAACTTCAGTATTTTGTTCCTACAGCTAGTACTGATTTTGTCAGGAGGAAATGAGTTGCAAAACAGGCATAACTCAAGTCTCCTAGCTTCAACATCAGATAATTTGCAATAGATAGCCTCTAATAGAAGAGCTCAATTCAGCCTGTTCAAGGCATACCAAGAATATAACAAGAAACTGCTCTAAGAAATGAGTACACGGAGAAATATACTTTCCATACCACAACAACCTGACTGACAAGACTGCATCAGCACCGATAATGCACCAAAGTTTTTAGATCTCATATACCCAGGTTGATTCCTAAAGCTATTGACAAAAACAAGATAATGTCAAGAGAGAAGGATCACAAAACATATCCAAATTTGAGAATAGAGACGAACTTCCATTCTACGCAACCTTTATTTGCTAGAGGTATTAAGGCGACGAATTGGTAACCAGTATGAAGTTGCCATGGGCATGTTACTTACCTGTGGCCCTACATGCTTAGTAGTTTTTGGTCACACAATACATATCTGTTTTCTCTTTATTTCCTAACAAGTTTCGACATGAATGTATAAGCTTGATCTCCCTTGTCACGGCACAATCCTCCATCACTAACTCTGTTTTGTTTTACTAGAAGCTTCATACTGTTTTTTTTATATGGCTTCATACTGTATTTAGTACTGTTGGTACTTGGTACATAGATATTCTTCACTAAAATCTGCAGAAACTCCAGTGCCAAGCCAATATAACTTTACAGATGTTGAATGTTAGTCCAGAAATAAATTAGATACTAAAATTAGGAAAGGTTAACCAGATGAGCCTATTCCATTCGGCCATTCCCATAAATAAAACAATTCGGAAATAAACTGTAGTGGAAAATGTAAATTTGAGATTCAGCCGGTTTTCATGATTCAACTCGACCAATGTAACTGCAATGAACAAACAAACGTATATGACGAAACCAAAAAGTAACAACAAATGAAACCCAAAAGCCAGGATCTAACATACTGATTGATACATTGCTCTGTGAATAACAATATTTTGGTGCTACAAATAGCGCACACCTAGCTATGATTTTTAACTAGTGCTACTACTTAGGACCCAGAAGCAGAAAGTTATGTTGGTAAAGACCCCAATATCAAGCAGATAATTCCAGCTTGCAACCAAATATACAATATATGCCTAGCTCAAGGAGGGAGTTGTTTCCCCATTGCGTGGTGCTTAGGTGCTTACTATTGATCACAACCCCAATTATAGGCTCACTATTTGATATCTTTGCTAAACACACCTAGCTATGATTTTTAACTAGTGCTACTACTTAGGACCCAGAAGCAGAAAGTTATGTTGGTAAAGACCCCAATATCAAGCAGATAATTCCAGCTTGCAACCAAATATACAATATATGCCTAGCTCAAGGAGGGAGTTGTTTCCCCATTGCGTGGTGCTTAGGTGCTTACTATTGATCACAACCCCAATTATAGGCTCACTATTTGATATCTTTGCTAAACACCCAGGTGCAGAGGCGCCTATCCTTTCAAAACAGAATACTCCTGTCCAGAATTTGGTAATATTTGTAAGATTCCCACTGACCAACTCTAGCAATATGACACCACAAATACTCCAAACACATTCCTGTGAGCAATTTCCACACCAATTTGCAGGGATTACCTTTGTAGTTTGAGTTTGCATCTTGGAATTAGCTTAATCATGCCTCTACTGACCAATATATTACAGTGCTGTTACGGCATCCAAGAAGTACTAAAATCCCTTAGATACACTAATTTTGAAAATAGTCGATGTTCGTCTGAAGCAACATTAAAACCAGCAATCCAACAATTACCACGCCATGCGCATATGACCATCCATGACAATTCAAATCTTATCAACAAACCCATCAATATCACAAGCTTTATTTCAAGAAACGCCTGGGTACCAGTATACAGCGAAAAGATCACGCCTTTATACCTATAAAACTGGTACAGCCCAAGAAGTCAAGATGACAAGTGCCGGAATATGGGGGCGCTCTCTCCTCGTGCTCAGAAGACGATGCGGAACTGCGGCGCACCATCGCCGGCGGCCGGCACTAGCTCCCAGCGGCAAGGCTCGAGCTCGTCGGAGACGGGGCAGTAGCCCGCGAGCGTCACGGCGGCGCCGGACTCCGCCGCCGACCCGAACTCGAAGACCGTCGCGTCCGCCTGCCGCTGCCGCCGGACCACCACCGCCCCGTGCGTGCCGGCCGCTGCCACCTCGGCCGCCGCGCCGCCCGCTCCCTTCGCCGGCTGCTGGTTCGGCTGATCCGGTGAGCCGGCGCGGCGACCCTTCCACCACGAGAAGAGCCCCATCGGGAGGGAGACGTGGAAAACGGAGAGATTGGATTAGGGATTAGGGTTTTGGAGGGGAACAATGCAGAGGAGTTTGGCGTTGGCGACCTCGGGACGATCTGAAATATCACTGCAGCGTGGGTGTTTATGGCAGCGCGTGTGGTTTTTGGTTTTTTACTGTACCTAATTTATTTTTTATTATAATTAAATTGACTTATTTAATATAATTATATTTTAAAAAAAAATTAAAAATATATTATCTCATCATGGACAATACAAAACAATACGGAAAAAAGATAAAAATCCAAAAAAAATTTAAAAATCAAAAAATACAAAATTACTTAATAGTGAAAAAATAAAAGCCAAAAACAGAAACTAATTTTAAACCATTTTAAGCTATACCCATGCCTGCCGGTTTGCAGGTTTTTCCTTTTTCTTTTTGAAATTCCCCCATCGCCTTTTTACACGCTGGCTTGTACAATTTTTTTAAGTAACGCACGCACATTAAACTATATTTAAAATTATCCACGGCCTTTGTGGCTAATACACGTTGTGGTTGGCTGTAGCAAGAACGTAATTCTAAGTCAGCTTTAGATAGCGCTCAGTTTAGTATTAACTTAGAGCTTTTTAATTATAGCTAACTTATTTTTTACTGTAACTATATTGGCTTATTTGGCATAATTAAATTTAAAAATAGAAAAATATGTTAGCCCATCATGGACAATATAAAAGAATATGAAAAAAAGAAAAGGTAAAAAGCCCAAAAAATATAAAAAAATAAGAAAAAGACAAAATTACCGAATAGTGAAAAAAAACAGAAATCAGAAGTAAAAACTGGCTTTAAGCCAAAATGAGCACAGCCTCAGTCTTTTAGATTAAATCTCAAAGCAGTTTCTTTGCAAAAAGAACTAGTTTTACTAATTATATTGTTATGACTACGGGCCAAACAATAAGTATAAGACATCAGAGTGTGTGTGGGAAATAAGATATCCCCCTTGTTAATACAAGGAAATATACACACACACACACACATTATATATGTCCACAAGGCATTATTACAACAATATTCTTATCATCATGTATTATTCTAAGCATATACATGTCTTTTACATACCTTATTTAGCCTCTTAGCCCAGCAGGCCGAATGGTTATAGGTGGAGGCTATCCTCACAACAGGAGCCTCTCATGGTGAAGCGCTTCATTCTTGAACAGATCAAAGCTATGCCGTTTAGGCCTTTTGGCCCCCTCCGTCCCTTCGGCTTGGCAAGCAGTCGGCCTATGAGTCTAGTGTTGTTTGACCATGGTTGTCGTTAGGCGCTAAAATTGGTACACACATACATTGCTCATTGACACATCGTGCGCCATCTTGTCAGTTGGCATGGTTTTCGAAGGGACACCCGAAAAAGGGGTGCTCCTTTAAAGCCACGCGCCCTTGACGAGTTGCTGAGCAAAACGTTCTTCCTCCTTGTGCATTTTGGTGCTGCTAGTTTGGGACTATAGCTTCGTCCTTGCTGTCGTCGTCTCCCGGTGTGCCGTCGATGTCCTACTTGCAAGCACTCACATCATCGTCTCTCATTGCGTGGGAATGGCTCGTGGCAATCAATGCTCTCGTCACTCTTCCGCGGGCGCTTCATATAGCCACAGCGGCGTATCCGGCCATGCGAGCGGAAGGTGGCAATAGTCTCAGGTGGTCGGGGGCACCTGATGGATTTCAACATGTCTCCATCAGTTACCCTTGACTACGACGACGAGCATTGCGTGCGGAAGTTTGTGGGGATTGCTTTTCGATTCAACATGCGAGATCTAACGGAGGAACTCCTCATATTCGGGGTGTCTCAGTTGATTCGTCCGTGGTATGTTCAATCGGGGCCTCGGAGCTGGAGATCGTCGGGGGCAGACACGCACGGGATGGTGCCCAGGACGACCCATGAGTCCACGTTAGCGATGGCGATGGCGACGCCATTTTGGCGAGATTGAGACTAAAGTAAGCCGAGAAGGGTGGGTTAATTGGTTTGTGACTGTATGCGGTGAATGTGGTTTGTGATGGGATAGAGGAGCGGTAGACTTGCGGTGGCCACGTACGATGAGCAGCTATGACTTCAATGGCCGGCAATGGTGGTACGGTGGGAGTTTGCCAGGTTGGGGAAGAGGCAAATGGGAAGGAGGCGGGCTGGGAGAAGAATTATTTGATGGTTTTCAAGATTCGCGCTATGCCATATGGTGAAATATGAAGGAGGACCTCCAAAGAAAGGGTTCAAGACTCTCCCATATAATTTCTTTCCGTAACAATGGTGCCACCATGGCGGCGACACCGGCGATCAAGGAGGTAGACCTCCTCGTATCCAGTGCCAACTTATGTCTAGAGGCAACGATGAGCGACGGTGGTACTCTAGAATGCGATGTTGGTGACTAGCATTCTGAAGTTGAAGAGAAGTCACTAGTCAGTACTACCCAGCTTCAATTTTCTTTGACTTTGTGGTACAAAACTAGCTCCAGCTCCACCAAAGCCACGATTCGAAGCTCACATGTTTGCTTGATTGGCTCCGTCTTCTAGCCAAATGCTCGATCCCCTATTTATCCAAAAGCCCACATAATGTATCGTTTGTAACACGTAAATCTTACAGGAAACAGTATAATTCTCCGATAGGACCACATCAGCTAATACAATGTTCGACTAGAAATCCATGTCTGCAGACTGTTTTGTCCTGTCATGAAAAATCGAACGTCTTATAGCGTTTCGCAAGAATTTCACAGGAAATAGTACAATTCTCACATGAATCAGGAAAATTTTTGGCGTTTCAACGGGACCTAAGGTTGCAAGGCTAGCTATAAAGATTGAAGACCATGATTAATAAAGTGGACATGAGATAACGATCCTACCTCCAGAGTCCAGTAGCCCACAGTTTCCCATCCAATGGAAATCTCCAGAAAAAGAAAAAGGGCGGGAATCACGTCGCCTAGGCATAGCCAGCCAACTACAAACGGAATCACTCCTCCCATCCTCTGCTTTCCGCAAAGGCCAGCTCCACCACCGCCGCACCGTCCCCTACATACAAGAACCTTGTCCTACACCCCCACCCGGGTCTCCCTCTCAGCTAGCAATGCCGGCGCGGCGGGCGATCGAGGTCCGGCAGGCCGACGGCGTCGGCGGGCCCAAGTGGTGCATGTCGCTGCTGGAGAACACCTTCAGCTCGTTCCTGCAGTCCCACGCCGGCGCCGACGCCGCTGGCGCGGCGAGGGCCGTCTTCGCGGAGGGCTCCCTGTTCAGCCCCTTCTTGTTCGGCAAGTTCTTCGACCCGGCAGACGCGTTCCCGCTGTGGGAGTTCGAGCCGGACGTGCTGCTCGCCGCGCTACGGCGCGGCGCGAGGACCACCGTCGACTGGGCCGAGATCGAGTCCGAGTACTACTTGAGAGCTGACATGCCAGGTACGCACACAGCTCGCGCGGTACTACCTTGGCTAGATTTTGCTACTTAATTCTCCAAGCTTTTTCCCTAGTTTTTGAACACTTGTTTAGGAAGTCATCTCCGTTAGTTTCCTGCCATGTTGAAATGGTTGTGTCGTTCTGCCTGTGAGTTGCTTACAGTTTGCAGAAGCAGGGCTGTTTTTTTGATACACCTCGCATTTGTCTGAAAAGCGGAGGTGCTCTGCTTTTTTTTTCTTTCTGTTTGGTTGTAGAAGACTTGTCCTGGTTTCCTTAATGAAAATGGGGAAAACCCTTTTATTCAAAAGAAAAAACTTTTGGAACACTCTTCACTTCTTCAGTAACAAACGTATCAGGTGCTTGTGCAAACTTCAAATTGAAACCAGATATAAGATGATACCAATAGAAACGAAATTCTTTCGGTGATGATAACACGTGTACTTCCAGATGGGCAAAAAAAGATTGGACACAACCAGTCCACTCACTTCTTATCCGCTCAAAGTCTCCTACACCTGTGACCGTCTCCTCCTATAGTCTTCTCTCTCCCAGACATTCTCCGTCTCTTAATCTCTCGAGAGTTCCAAAGCTTGGTACTGCCACTCGAGCTCGTGTAGGGGCCTACCGCCAGTGTCCCATCCAAGGTTGCAAGAGATCACCATCACTCTCGAGCACCACAGCATGCCACAGCCTCCACGAACTCTTGTGACATCTCAAGGTCCGTTGCCGCCCGACCTCTGCAAGCACCCCTTTCCTCTAACTGCGGCTCACTCCATCCTCTTCCATCTGTAGCTCCACCACTCGATCTACTTACTCTCTTAGCCCAAGCTGCTAGTCCTTTTTTGCCTCCAGCCGGCAGCCGATGAGCACCACCGCCAAGTGTTGATGCTGTTGAGACATAGGACTTCAGGGCTGGCTGCCTCCTCCTCCCTTGAGCCGTAGAAGGTGGTGGTGGAGCTCGGTAGCTAGGGCAGCGGAGCCTTCGGGGCTTAGGGAAAGAGGTGGTGGTGGAGTTGGCCTCGCCCACCACCAGATCTAAGCCTACCGGCGACAAGGTGATGTTGTGAGCCGGTCTCCTCTTCATCCAAGCTCTATCTCAATTGTTACAACAGTTAAGACGAGTTGATGCATCACTTTTTTTTTTCTAAATATTCCATTACATTTTTCAAAATGTTGCAGCAGTTTTCACTTATTTTTCATTTATTACAACAATAATGTATACTTGTTGGAGTATTTTTCTTATAATGTTACATCAGTAGTTCTTATTTATTGCATTTTTTAGTTATGCTTTTGTGTTTGTTGCAATGGAGAGTCTTTTCATTGCAAACTCGGTAATAAATTGTTGTGCCTCGTGATTTTTTTGCTGCATAGTTTGTAAGGCTGAGATTTTCTGAGATCCGATGGCTGGAGGGGGCGTACGATGGGATCCCATCATATGTACGAGCGCTATTTGCTTCCAAATTCTTTTCACCGAATAATCACAGTCATTCAACTTAGCATATGTAGATTCACTGTGATAGAAATGCGTGGCCTGACCTCTGCCACCAAACGCGCTCCTGCTTTAGCCGCGTTTTCCTGGAACATCAGCAGGTGCTTGGTGGAACAAATTGCCTTGGAACATCAGCAGGTGTTTGATGGAACAAATTACCATGCTGCTCTGCAATCCATCAACACCTCAGATGCCACACGACTTCTTGCAGGAATCCAACACCAGCAGACCTTGCAATTTGCCAGAGAAGGCTGTTGCAGCAACTTGCAACTAGCTATGAAAGTAACTAGAGGTCATGTACTCATGTGTAGCCTTCTTTCCCCCGTTGCTTTTCTCTGCTTTATCACTGTAGTAACATGGAGACCCTGTTGTTTCTAGTAGTATTCGTTGCGTTTGCTTGTGGCACACCACATCCACCGTGTTGTAGTAAAGGAAGCGAGGCCAAGAGTGTACAAGACGATTTCCAAAACCAATAAAGGTTAATTAGAGAACCAAATCACTTGCATTATTGTATAGTTCTAGTACTTGCAGCAAGTTAAACAAGGCAGCGCTAAGTTTCGCTCTGTTCAGGTGGAAGAAAATGCGAGGTTGAGGTGAGCGGGGACGGCATGAGGGTGGTCGACGTCAGCGGGCTCTGGCGGGCGCCTCCGCCGGACGGGCCGGACTGGCGCGCCAGCCGGTGGTGGGAGCACGGCTTCGTTCGGCGTGTGGAGCTGCCGGAGGACGCGGACTGGAGGAAAGTGAAGGCCTACTTTGACGACGGCGAGGGGTCGCTGGAGATAAAAGTTCCCAAGATTAACAGCGGCGCGCACCAAGCCACCGCCTGAGAATCAGAACCTCACGGCGTTAATCGGATTGGAGGAGAGCGTTTGCCGGGAAGGCTTTATTCTTCTTCTGACGGTCGACAGAGATGGAAAAGATGGCATAGACTTGATAAGAATTCGCAAGATATGGAGAACAAGAAGGAGCAAAGATAATCACATGTTGCATATGCATGTCCCTGCGTGCCGATGTGTGTAATATGTTTACTGTTAAATGGCTAATTTAGCAGTGTCACTGTCAGTTTGGTCGTCGATCAATTGAGGCATCGAGATCATAAATATGATTCAGAATACATGAATATATATACGTACACACACAGTCACGACTTTCGAAAGGCGGATTCCTCCGGTTCTTTCGGCATGATGTATATCACCCCCGACCCTTTATCTCCAGTGGGCACATGAGCATCAGAGTTGTGACGAAAGCTGGGCTCTTTCAGATCTTCAGGCAATTATTCTTCAGAGAAGGCATTGGCCAGGTGCCACTCCATCATTTAAGCACTGAATTGTTGTAGATTTATGTAAAAAAACATTTTTTAGTACGCGCTATGCAATTGTTGGGAGTTGGGACCATAGTGTGATGCTCTTACAGGTGAATTTTCGTGGCACTCGATTATAATTCAGGTCAGGAGATCCATCTCTCGACAAGTGTTCTTCAGAATTCTTTGTCCCTTGCATATTCCAGCCTTTCAGTAGTTCCAATAGTTCGTTGGTGTATGGTATCTTTGACTAATCTTGACTGACAAGTGACAAGAAGGGCGTGATCAGAATACACATGGCTCCTATCAACCGGAGCTAAATAAATTTCATGTCGTTTTGCTACCGTTACAACCTAACGTTCGTCAAAATCAACGAGAAGAAGACAAATGATACGACAAAGCAGGGAAGCAAACATACCCCAATTGTGTTTCAGTCAAGCTCAGAGTGACAAATAATAGCTTCTTAAGGGCTCGGAGATGCTCGTACGTGTGGATTTTACTCCCTGAGAATTGCCCTACTTGCTTGTTTGGTTCTAGGAAAGACCGCCTTCGATATAGAAAATGGAGTACGGAGAATGACAAAGTTCAGATTTGTTTATTCAGTTCTTCAGCATGTATCCAAACTGACAAAAGAGTCCGGGCGGCTATGGCTGCTTCCGCGGTCGCCTTCTCGCGGGCCTTAATCTAGTTTAACAATAGAGGCACTGCGGTTAACCAATATGAAGCATATCATAATGCAGTTGCCAAGCTGACTCGTTTGAAGAAAAACTCAGTCGAAAGAAAAACGTCCGAAGCCTGAACTTGATATTCCATGACTCAGCTTCTCCTTTGTGCTTTGATATCGAGCGTTCTTCAGACTTACAGCTCAATCAAGCTATAGGTAGTAACAGTGTTGCAAAGAATTTGCAACAGCGAAATATACCAAAATCTATAGCTCTCCAAATTAGCTTGTAGTATAGTCGGTCAGACACAATCAGACAGTGGCGTTAAGAATTATATCACATTGTCTTTTTCCCCAGGGAAAGAGTCCAAGAGGCTATCCAGATTTCTCTCGATGAAAATGAAGAGGATCTTTCACAGAGCCCCTATAAGTAGGCCAAGTCATTCCAACATGCAAACCAAAACAACCTATAAACACCTCTGACAATTGCATACTACCATTCTACCAGAGCCCAATCCTTCCAGGGATTGCCTCTTTCCACACCTCCAAACTCTAGCACAAGTAGTCCTAAACTGTCCAATGCAAGGCTGACAAGTGTCGCGATCCTAGCCATCCCTTGATATTTCCTTGGCTCTGGATCAGCAACCAAATCTTGTAGCAGCCACGTCCGTACGCACGAGCAATGGAACAAGAGCTTAGGAGCAGCGGGCTCATGGCGCCCAGATCCCTCTGTTTCTCCGGCGCGGTCATCGACGGGCCGCGCATCCAGCAGCTGCTCCTCCACTGCGCCACCGCGCTCGAGTCCAACGACGTGACGCTGGCGCAGCAGGCCATGTGGGTGCTCAACAACATCGCATCCTCGCAGGGGGACCCCAACCAGCGGCTCACGTCGTGGCTACTCCGCGCGCTCGTCGCGCGCGCGTGCCGGCTGTGCGGAGCCCAGGTGCCACCCAGGCCGCCGTGAGGCTCCCGCGGACGGGGCGCCACGGGAACGGGCCATGTCCGTCACGGAGCTCGCTGAGTACGTCGACCTCACCCCGTGGCACCGGTTCGGCTTCACGGCCTCCAACGGCGCCATCCTCCGCGCGGTGGCCGGCAGAGCCGCCGTGCACGTCGTCGACCTCAGCGTCACGCACTGCATGCAGTGGCCCACACTCATCGACATGCTGTCGAAGCGGCCCGGGGGGCCTCCGGCGCTCCGCATCACCGTGCCGTCCGTCAGGCCAGCCGTGCCGCCGCTGCTTGGCTTGCCGAGCGAGGAGCTCGGCCTCCGGCTGGGCAACTTCGCCAAGTTCAAAGGCGTGCAGCTGGAGTTCAACGTCGTCAAGAGCGCGACCACGGCGTCTCCAAAGAAGCAGACGCTTTGCCAGAACTCGCCTCCGTCCTGTCCGACCCGCCGTCGCTGGGGCTACGGGACGGCGAGGCCTCGTCGTCAACTGCCAGAGCTGGCTCCGGCACGTCGCGCTGGGCTCGAGGACGGCTTCTTGGACACGGTCCGGGCGCTGAACCCGTGCCTGGTCACCGTGACCGACGAGAACGCCGACCTGGACTCGCCGAGCCTCGCGTCGCGCATCGTGGGCTGCTTCAACTTCCACTGGATTCTGTTCGACGCGCTCGACACCTCAGCGCCCAAGGATAGCCCGCGGCGGCTGGAGTACGAGGCGGCCATCGGCCGGAAGATCGAGAGCGTCATCGGGGTCGACGGCACCGAGCGGTCCGAGTCGGGCGTGAGGCTCGCGGAGAGGATGCGGAGGAACGGGTTCGCCGGCGTAGGATTCGACGAGGAGGCGGCGGCCGAGGTTCGGAGCTTGCTGAGCGAGCACGCGACGGGGTGGGGGGCGAAGCGGGAGGAGGACATGCTGGTGCTCACATGGAAGGGCCATGGAGCCGTGGTCACAAGCGCTTGGGCTCCCAACTAAACTTACTGATAATTTTCATTAGTGACTAACACTGCTGTTAGGATGCATGCAACCATTGCCAAGAAAGCAGTGTTAAGTTGTTTATTAGCTCAGAAAGGATCTCTAAGATCGAAGACGGCAATCAGAAGGAGATAAATGATTGTCGCCGCTTCTTGGTATCCGAAAGTAAATCTCAAATCAACAGAAAATAATCTAACTTACATAAATAAAATTCAACTGCAAGACGCTCCGCTTGACCGCTCGCTTGACTGTGCACAGCCTCAATGAAGGTTCCGACCACCTAGCGTTGCTCTGTGACCAGTTTGTACGTAGTTAAAACCTTCTGCTGCTTGATTGCTCGATCTATTGCTCTATTTTTCCTGGTAGCGAATCTATACCTTTTGCACGTGGTCATATGCTTCAACTCAATTGCAATCACCAACAATCTTCAACAAAATACGAACCAGATTGATTCAAAATATTCTTTATTGGTGCATTTTGGTCGTTGTACAAAGTGCCCTCACAAGCACCCCTAAAAGCCTTCTCGACAAAAGCCCTCCTAAAACCTCCACTTTAACCCATAGCCATGTCTGGCTTTTATAGGTTAATATAATAAACCGTGTCTACCTCAAACACGGACTCAAAAACTTATCTCTTCGAAAACCAAGAGACCAAATCCTTAGAACATGAGTTTTAACCAATCTCTCTAAATCTTCCAAGTTATGAACTCCATCCACAACTTCTAACTCATCACGTGATGAAGCCCCTAGGACCACACCTTCTATATCTTCATCACGCACCATTACCTCACGTATCAAAACTTCCAGGACAACACCTTTTGTAGCCTCTCCACACATCGTCCTCACATGTCGAAGCCAACGGGACCGCATCTCCCGTATCTTTTGCACGCATTGTCAACCTCTATGTTGAAACCTCCTAGACCGCGCCGCTCATAGCTTCTGCACGAATCATAACCTTCGATCTCTACGTGCTCCAACGTAAACCCAACCACCTTGCGTGACATTCTCGACCGCCTGGACTTTAGATTTCCCTATCCTAGATCCAGTTCTCGTCACCGATTATGATCACCTCCATGCCCACCTGCATATGCTAAGACCAAAGAAATATTTTTTCTGATACAAGTTCTTCCCAACTTAACCGTCATCAGCATACACACTTATAACCATCCTTGTCTATCCATAGACAAGGATCAAAACATCCACGAACACTAACTAGGTTGTCCACGACCAGAATATTCAACGCTGTCTAGAAATCACCAACTTCTGACCACTTATCACGTTCACCAATTCTATCGTTTCCCAAACATCAGTCTTAGACTACTCATTACAACCGCTAGCTCAACGAGTACTCGACAATCTCAAGTACTCGGGAAATATCATCACTCAGTGTAAAACACTCGGAAATACCCTCGCCACAAATCACAGACTCATTGAGTATCAACCACAAAACGCCTACGATCACCAATCACTAACCACAGTTGTGAAACTCACGACTGCAAAGCCTTCTACTACCAACCAGCAAAGTCTACGGCTACCAAGTACCGAGTCTTTCCGATTACAAGTACCTATCACTACTACAGTAATCCTCAAGTACGGTCCACTGCTACAGTACTCTTGGAGTATGGACCATAGTTACAATGCTCTACAAGTACCAACCACTGCTACATTACTCCTTGGGTACTGTTCATCCGATCATATAGTTACGATCAGATCACTGTAGCTTCGACCATACTAAACCCATGTAGTTTCAATGACTTTCCTTGAACACCGTCTGATCTTCAGATACCACTCGAATACCATCTGATAGCTCTATCGCACTCGTACACCATCTGTTCCTTCGATACCAGTCGGACACCGTCCAATAGCTCTATCGCACTCGTACATCGTCTGATGCTTTGGTTCCACTCGAGTGCCGTCTGATCCTCCTATGGTACTCAAATGCCATCCGATGCTCCGATGCAACTTGAAAATCGTCCGATGCTTTGGTTCCACTCAAATGTCATCTAATGCTTCAATGCCACTTGGAAGCCGTCTGATACTCCGATGCTACCTGAGCATCATCGGATCATCTGCTGACACCCGAGCGCTTGAGAGAATTTACGAAGAAGAATTAACAAAGAGCAAATATCACGAAAACTTGTAGGAAGCGGAGGACTCAAAACTCTCCATGAGACCATATAGAAAACTCCCTCTCAATACCGGAGGACAAAACTTTTCAATTTTTAAACAACTCAAAAAATTTCTAAATTGTCCCCATTCTTCCCATTCTTTCATTTTTTTCTCTCTTTGGCAATGAAATCATCAAACGCTCCAGAGATGATAATTCTAAATAAGGAGCAAGAGAATAAACATATAGTAGCTTTGTAGATTATCTAAATCACTTTGCATTGATTTAAGAATTTAAGCAAGTTATTTTTTTAGTAGAGCTCCCTAGATTATATAAAGTCATATACTATATAGCACTGTCAAAACTAGTCTTTATCATGTTTAAGTAAATTAATGTATATGGCAGACTTTCATAAAAATGATCAGTTAAGCTAGAGATCTCACTAAAGAGAACATCTATCTATAAATATAGATTTAAATCTAGATGCTACAATCAAGTGCTAAGTGAGCCACAAGTGCTAAACTTTAAGCACAAAGCTTATCATACTTTACATAACACATAGCTTTTTTTTGACACTTGATTATGGCTTATCTCAGTAAAACATGTCCTAAACTGTGAGCCATCTACAACTGCCTCATGTGCTTCAGCCCAAATTAATTTGTAGCATATGAAAAAATGGCCTTTTTGAGCCAACTTGATTCCCATTTTATTAGGTGTAGCATCTCAAGCCTTATCTAATTGATCATGCCATGCCAAAAAAGCTTAAGATTTTATGATCTCAGTCATATAAAACTCTCCCTAAGTTCATACTTAGTGCAATGGATAACCGTTTTATGGGAGAGAATTGTTGAGATGTATACATAATTAGTAATTTCATCACAATTTCAATATGTATTTCTAAAAAAGCTAAAAGTGATTTAACAAGGAACTAGAATGACTCAAACTTAGACTTGATCTAGAATCAGGATTTTACTAGGTATGTAGACATAACACATCTTAAGAATCAATCACTCTAATCAAAACTTAGCCAAAAATTCAACCTTGCCATGCTTTAGTTCAAGTATAGCAAATTAATTACAGCTTGTCTTGAGCAAAGCTACATAGTATATGAGTAAATATGATAAAGATAGCTCTACTGCTTATTTAATTTTAATGACTAGGACTTGATGAATTGTTTGTAAAAAATAATAAACAAAGCTTCCAAATTTTAAACACAAAGCCCCCTCGAAAAATCCCATTGGATGCAATACACCCAACTCACTTCTCAACGATTGCAAAAGAGAAGAATCAAGCAAATAAGAGAGAAGCGAGCAATCTAAGAAAGGAACTCAAAGACCACTTGTAGGATAACATTACCTTTTTCCACATATTTTAACCAGAAGATGAAACACTTGGACGCCATCAAAGGGAGTGAAGAATTAACAAGTATTCCAGTCAAGTAATGATATAAAAGACTGGAACTCACTCAAGCACATGTTCTTCATCCCGTGTTAGCTGGTATTACATAACAGAAAGCGTCCATCTCATAGTACTAGGGTTAGTAAGATAAGATTTAGGAATTTAGTATTGAGCTACTCGATGAGCAGAACAACAATGCAGACAATGACAAAGATTTAAGTGAAGAGTTAACCTCTGTCAAATTCGATCCTATCGTCATTGAAACGCGAGTTCGACCACGAGGCGATCGATCGCCTCGAAGAAAGCTGGTTTGATCGACGATGAGTGCGATCAAGTAGAACACACCGGTGAAACATTGGTCCATGAAGCGTTGGCGAAACATTGACCTGACCACACTGATATGACCACGGAAAGAATTTGGTCTAGCTGATCCTGTTGCAAAAACTTTCAACCCTGTAGAAGGTTTATTAGAGGGAGCAACACGACAGCCTGCAGATGATTGATTAGAAGGAGCAAAAATATCACTTGATAAGGATTTAAGTGAAGTATGAGCATATGATATATTTTGACCAGTTGGTTTGACCACGGGAAGCAACTGGTCGAAGACACTTCTCTATCATGTCCTTCTTTTCTTGCTTTGCTTTTTTGAAGTAGAATTGAATCAAATGACCATCCTTACTACAATGAGTACACTTATATTTGTCTTGGTGAGTGTTCATAACCATTACTCAGTTTGGTATGGAATTCCTTTACAATACCAGTAGATTTGAAGATAATTTATTTTGGTTTAGATTCAACTTCATATTGTTTTTTGCTAATGGCTTTTAGTTTTAGCTTATGAATAGTAATAGTTTGTCGAAAGCCGTACGGAGAGAGACTCGTGTGCGATTTTGATCGATATAAATAAAGTTGCTATAGTGTATACTATAATTGACTAGTAGGCTCTGTCTTAAAAATATATTCTGTTTGAAAGTTAGGTACTGTAGAAAAGATATTTTCTGTAAAAACGTATTTTTTTAAAAAAATTAATATAAACAGGACCGAAATCGTAAGAGAAAATGATGATCCCAAAACAAGGTGAGCTTTTGGACCTTCAGTTGGGCCGAAAATTTTGTTCGTTCCACGGCCGAAGCACACTATGGGCCCATAACGCTGCTCGTCCAAGATTCGCAAAAACCAAATCCGACCAGTCCGTGATGAGCACGATCCAATCGCTGGCCGGCGTGCCCGCAACCCTCAGACCTATGGCCGCCTCCACCACCGCGCACCAGCCGCCGGCGATGGACCAGCGAGTCCGGCGGCTGGCGAGCCGCGTCTCAGTCGCCCTGGCCGCCGCGGCCACTGTCTCCCTCGTATACCTCTTCCGCCACGCCTCCACCTCCTGCTTCCCCGCGCCCCACCCCCTCAGCCTCACCCTCCCCCTCGCCCCTTTCCCCCGCACCTCTTGTGACGCAGCCTCCCGCCGCGTCCTACCCCCGGACCGCCGCCTCGCTAAGCTACGCGCCTCCCCGCGCTGGCGCCGCCGCTCCGCCGCCCTGTCCTCCTCCGTGTTCCCCTCGCTTCGCGGCCTCCGCCTCCTCGCCGGCTCCTCCCGCGTCCTCTGCCTCGCCGCCGGCGCCGGCAACGCAGTTGACGCGCTCCACGCAGCGGGAGTCAACGAAGTCACTGGGATCGACCTCGTCGACTTCCCGCCGCTCGTCCGCCCCGCCGACCCCCACAGCCTCCCCTTTTCCGACGGCGCCTTCGACCTCGTCTTCTCCGACGACCCCGCGGGGATCTCCGGCGCGCTCTTCCCGTCCCGCCTCGCCGCCGAGGCCGAGCGCGTGGTCCGCCGTGGCGGCGCCATCGCGCTCGCCGTCGACCAGCACCTCGACCCCGCCGCCGTCGCCGCGCTCTTCAAGAGGTCCCGCGTCGTGGATACGAGGGATGTCACCTTGGATGGTTCCCAGGTTAGGATGCTAATCCTGCAGAGTAATGGCACCACCTCGAAACCGCATTGATTCATTTATCATTCATTTCATGTTCTGTCAACTTGTCAAGTAATGCTCATGTTCATATGTTGTTGTGTTAAATCAAATAGAGTTTAGGGAGATAAAGATTTGTGCATAGAATTAAGCTATAATTATGTGTAGATAATGGTAAAGAAAAATGTAAGGCTGTCTAATGCGGTAATGCCAGTCGCTTTGCTCGATTGCGGCCATCATGCCTCTTTCAGTCTTCAGCTTTCTGCTGCTAAGTGCTAACTATCAGCTGCCAACATTGCTTTTTTCCATCAAATTTGTGCTGAAACTTCTACAGAGGACAACAGAGTGCTCTCAATCATGGCACAGCCTGAAAGTTTCAATCCTTCTGCTGTACCATCTTTCTAGCTATGCACCCGTAGGAATTAGGATCGACATCTATCATCTGCAATCCAAGAATGAAGCTTCTTGGAGTTTGAACTATGCATATGATTCATAAGTGCTACTGATCACTTGTTAAATGATTGCCTGACTATAATGGTCGCGTAGTTCTGTAATAGTGGTAATCGCAGTTGGTTAAACATATCTAAATTAGCTGTTCAAATTCAGATGCCACACTTTATAGAAGGAGAAAAGGCTTATTGTTGTCGGTACGAGTCCGGACAGTAAACTTAGAAGTATCTCCGGTCGGATACAAAGACCGCCATAGGTGCGAAGTGACATCGAAGTAGCACAACTACCAAGTGAATTCAAAAAAAGTGTATTATGATTACAAGAGTGGCCCTCCTCATTACAAGAGGTCCTATATATAGGAGGAGGGGGGCTAGGGTAGTTATAATTTTACCCTTAGGGTTTGGCCTGTTTCTGAGGGTATTTCGGTCATTTGCTTCGTGCGGCCCGCCACGCCTGGGACCACGAGGCCGGCCGGTCGGTCTGGATCCTCCTAGGGTCGATGTGCGCACCAGCGGGGTTGACACAGGTCTTCTTAGGGTCGGTCTTGCGTGCTTCGCTCATGTTGGCTCAGGGTCTTCCTAAGGTCGGTCTTGCGTACCTCGCTCGGAGTTGGCTCGAGGTATTCTTAGGGTCGGTCTTGCGTATTTTGCCTAGAGTTAGGGTGGCTTAAGGATTTGGTTTAGGGTAGATCTCCCGTGGGCCCGAGGCAGCGTGGGGACCCTTCCCCAACACTTATACTATCATAGTAAAAAGGGGAGAAAATGCATCACATATAGTATATCCTATATCCAATTGTCTTGTGCTAGCCTATAAGCATTTTCATGAGACAGACCGTTGAGTGTTGACTTCATAATTGAATGGAACAACTACTCAAGGAAAACTAAACTAAATAGAAAGCAGTGGGTTTCCTTGTATGAAATAAGCGTATAACTACTCTTTTTTCACTGACTCGTTGTTAGCTAACGAACTGACCCTGGCATCCTGCTCTTAGTTCAGGTAGACAACTAAGTGTATATAGAGTTATGAACATCTGTAATAGTGTACTTGTTTCATAATAGAATGTAGGCAGAGAGACAAAAGCGTTTTCAATCTCGTATTTTCCATCATTTATCTTCAATTTGGATGTTGTAATGGAATTGGGATGATGACGAGGACAATTATGAAGTTTTTGCCGATGATTGTCTGTGTACCCCATTATTTCTGCCATCTACAACGTCATAGTACAACATTTTGTTCTCTTCTGTTGCTGTTGGTCTGGTGGACATGCTGCGTCATGCTGCTCTTTCTGTGGAGTCTTCCATAAAGTTTTGCGTACATCCGCGGATAAATTCTGCATTGTTACCGATGCATGAACCGTTGATTCCCCGGCTGGAAAATGTGTGGAATGGTAGAGTGATTGGCCTTCTCTTGAGTGACATCTAGCTAGTATCATTTCAAGCCATTTCGGTTAAACTATTCACCATTGACAAACTGGGGTAAATGATTATTCTTGCCTGGCCTATGTTGATGGGCGACATCTCAAAGGCCCAACGACTTATGTTAGGTCTATAGCTACAGTGGTACAATCCGGAAACACCGAGTCGTGCATCCGGCAGACCCAGAAAACGGGCCGTTTGACCTCGAAAATCTACACGACGGAAGGAACAAAAACAAGGGGGTCGTTGGTTATGAAAAGTTTCTACACTTCCTCCCTAGCCAGTCTCTAAAAAAAGCCACGAAAGGCACCCCTTAGCAGCCGTATGATCGCAAATCAACCTGATAAGGACCTGTTTCTACACCTAGGGTCTGTTTTTTTAGCTTCTCAGAATAACTTTTAGTTTTTACTACAGTATCTAACTTTTAAACGGAATATTTTTTTTTAAGATGGAGTCTACAAGTTAATTATAGTACATGTTAAAAACCCAACATCTGTACCATCCAAAAGCGCAAGCGAGTATATTTCTTTCCGTAATTTCTGTCGTAAACAGCTAAAATTAAAAATTTTCAACTACAAACCATAAGTTGTAGTAAAAAAGCACAGGCCTTTAAAACAGTCACTCCCCTGTCAAAACTCGCGCAAAAAAAGTCACTGTAGGCACGCCTTGGGGAGCTATAAGATCACAATGTAATAAGTTTACAAGAAACAAAACAATTCCTCCAAAATTTTTGTGGAACTCCTTTGTTCCGAACACGGCTTAAATTTACTTTCGGTTCCAAGAAGTTCAGAAAAGGTTCAATTATAAGTTCACATTGAAAATCTACAAGAGGGAAAAAACAAAGGGGAATTTTGGTTTTTTTGAACTCAAAACAAAGGGGGAATGTTGGCTATGCAAAACTTCTACACTTCAAACGGTCACTCCCTTGTCAAAACTCTCGCAAAAAAAAGTCACGAAAGGCACTCCTTATGGAGCTATAAGATCACAAATCAACCTGATCAGGACCTGTTTCCTAATGTAAAAATTTTACAAGAAACAAAACAATTCCTCCAAAATTCCTATGGAATTCCTTTGTTCCAAACAAGGCGTAAGTTTACTTTCAATTCTAAGAGAAGTTCAGAAAAGGGATGTCCATGCCTTCTAGCTTCTAAGCGTGTCCTTGCAAATCAATCACTTGGATAAGGGCTTGTTGGGATGCCTTGCCCCCCAACCCCTCCCCGCTGTGCCGCTCCGCACCTTGCCACCCAACCTAACTGCTATATCCGTCGCTGCCACCGCCCTCCTACCTTGCCGCGCCATATCACCCAACCTAACTGCCACATCCATCGCTGTCATTGCCCTTCTAACTTGCGCATCACCCTTGCTGTCGCCCACGTTGGGCCACCACCTCTCCCCAACCTTCTATGCTCGGGGAGAAGGGTGAACCGTAGCGGGAGAGCTAGATCCAGCAGCGGAGGAGAGTGAGGAGATGACGGCAATGAGGAGAGAGAAAGAGAGCGATGGATGGGAGCGAGAGGGAGGGAACGGCTGCACTTTGAGAGTGAGAGGGAGCATGAGAGACAGGTTCCCGGCTACAGTTCCCCAACCTCTCCTTCCCCATTTGCGACTCAAAGCGATGGCTATTCTCGTCGCTGGCCGCTTCCCCCAACATTGCCGCTCCAAATCTAATCGCTGCCGTCTTCCGGACCATCGTTCACGGCAGCCACCGACCCATGTGCGAAACCTTAACTCGCTCCCTCTTCTCTCCTCCACAGCCTGGGAGCACTCTCTCCCAAAGAGAGCAGATCTTGGTGAGGCCACTCCGACACCTTCGCAATCCACTGCACGTCCCCCCTCTTTCCTCCACGGTGGTAGACGCCAATGTGCGGCGGACTCAAGCCAGCAGCCGCCTTGGAGCATTGGAGATGGCCTGGAGCCAGGTTCAGAGAAGACGTGCCTGGGCCCTTCTCCTAGCAACGCAGAGGGCTCGATCGAATCCCTCGGGGACGCGCGCGCATGAACAAGAAACATCCTTCGCAACGAGCATATGCTAAGCATGTGCTGTAATCCTACGGCAAGCTGACAGGACGGCCACTGTTTGGCCTCCGACGACCGTGCACCTGTTGGCTATCCGGACAGTCGCATCGGACGGAGCATGCATGCAGCTGGGCGTGCGAGTTGGCCTGCATGTCCTGTTCACCGTCGTTAGGTGGCGACCGAGACAAACGTACTGTCGCGTGATGGCGATCGGACGGCGACCGGATCCCTGGCGAGATCGGAATGTTCCCCGGTGTCGCCGTCGCACGAGCGTCCCGTTTATCTCAGGGTGCGCGTCGTACACCACTGCAGTGCAGCGTGCCTGCCGATCCAGACGCGACTGATCCGAGCGACCAGTCGCTGGCTGTTCGTTGGTGGTAGCTTGCAGGCGTGCTAGCTGCTTGCATCCCGAATTCTCGATATGCATATACAGTGCAATACAGCAACGCCATCTATCGCTGGAATTCTCAAACACAACATACAGTGCAATACAGCAACGCCGTCTATCGCTGGAATTCTCTCGAACACGACATACAGTGCAATACAGCAACGCCCAGGAGCGGATCTAATGTATAAGGATTAAGGTAATGGGATCGTAACGGAATTTTCTAAATTCTATAAAAAAATTACTATTTATTACTATTCATCAGTAAAGATAAATTCATAATATAATATAGTTGACACTAATAGTTTTCTCGCTTGGTTCCATCTCTGGCCGTCTATCACTGGGGCACTGTAGTGAGCGATAGGCCGTGCCATAAATTAGCGTGTCACCCTGTGTAGGCACGTCACGAGGACACTAGAAACGTCAAGTATCCTGTACGTCGATGAATGATGCTACATCGGCAGTACTGTATATGGAGAGAGGGGGGATGAGGAGTACGTACGTACATGAAACATGAATGGGCCTTGGCTTGTCGTTGCCGATAGATGGGGGCCCGCAAAGGGGAGAGCTTAATTCTTGGGCACTGCAGGGTGCATATTCAGTGTCAGAGACGATGGAGAGGGAGACGATCGAGCAGCAAGGGACGTGCACCAACCAACACCCTTCACCCTACCAGCCATGCACCAGCGCTGAAGATATGGGGGAGGCCACCCCCACGTGTTCCCCTCCTGCACGTGTGCATGCGTGCTCGGCAGTCGGCTCCCTGGCCCTGCCATGAACGAAAATTCATCGATTCGCCATCATGCATCTAACAAGTATTTCTCCTGCGGTTCTTCTCGGCTAGCAATTTTGGCAAACTGTTTAAGTGGTGCCATTTTATATTATGGTAACGCTCAGTTTGACGTTAATTTATGTTTTTTCACTGTAACTAAGTTGGCTTATTTGATATAATTAAATTTTAAAAAATAAAAAAATAGAAAAAATATATTAGATTATCGTAGATAATACAAAGAAATATGATAAATTTATTATGTTCTAATTAAGTACCTATTCATGATGAGCACACTTATATCACTACGTACGTACACCTGTCCCGAGTATGCAAGTACGTACGTACGTACGTCACGGAGGCATGCATTAAGGGGGGGATGGATGGTCAAGATCGATCCACGCGCGCACGCTGGACCGCACGTACGTACTTGTCCCCTGCTGTGGACAACACGGTCGCCGTCCACGCACACGACAAGCTAGCGCACGGTGGAACACTGCCGTCCTGGCAGACAGATACATGCCACATCGCTATGCTGCCCTGCCGGCCCCAGCCGCCGGCCGGCACGCCGGAAGACGATTAACTTCTCAACGCTGCAACCTAGTTGGCTAGATGCACTTCTTCCGCCCGTGTTTATTTCTTACCACTGTTGATACAGTATCGATATGTGGCCCGTTCTTTTTTTTTTTGTTCTTTTGCAACAATTTTTGCCTTTATATATAATATTTTTTTGTATATGTAATATTTTTCGGCCGAAAAATGTTACATACTTTGGAAAAAAAATATTGTATATATGGATGAAAAATATTTCGAACAAAAGAAAAAATATTATATAAAAAAAATATTACAGCAAAATCAATTGAAATGTAACTTTTTTTAATCGAGTATGCAATAGACAGTCTCACCTGTAAAAAGCAAAGCAGGAGGAAGATAATGCTACTTTTCCAGATGCAAAATCAAGAAAGATACGTTTGGCTAAAGCGAAGCAAATGAAACAATCATGTCGTCCCTCCTCCCTCCCGAGGAGAGAGAAAGGCCCAGGCCTTTCATTTGCTGCGTCTGCATGCATAATACATTAATCTTACGATAATACTTGTCAACACTATACCAAAGCTATGCTGGTTTAGTTCTTGAAATGATACGTTTCAAACTGGTTTATACTGGTATTCCATTTTAGATTTCATATAATAATATGAATGTATACATATATATTTATAAGCATATATTTGTTTAATTATATACTCACAAATATTACTTATAATATTATTTTAAATACATAGTAATACTATCAAATATAACATATAGTACAAATAAATAGTATTATCAATTCCTCTAGTACCAGCTGGTATTAACTGATATCAAAGCCGGTATAGCTAGCATTGACCGGTATCAAGCCAGTATTGAGACCGATACGGTACGTAGAATTACTTTGTACTAGTTTAGGTTATAATATCTTAAGTACTGGCCATACTGATATCGCTAACATTGCTTGAGATGTCTAGCTAGCTGATTTTTTGGCATATATGGCACTGTTTGCATCCATAATTACAAAAATAGCAGTACGCGTGCTGTATTAGCAAAAATAGCATTTTTATCGCCCCGTAGCTGGGCGGTGACACCATAGGGTTGACACGTGCGACCTAGAGCTTTTTTATACTATACAGCTTCTTGCACCACTTTTCTCCTCACAAATGCATATTAGTACAAATTAATACTACATACTCCATAGCAACTGATAAGTGCAGTTATGCACAACTAAATGAAAGGTCCTAACTAGCTATCTAAAAGCATTAGATAATGCACACAAGTAAAACTCTTGAAAATTTGGAGCACAAGGCTAAAGCATGTTTGTATATGATTAATTAAGAATTAAAACGAGCTAGGAGTAGCACTACTCGGTTAGCTAGTCTAGGTTCACATGACATGCTGACACGGCACGCACGTATAATAGTATGCAACATGCATAATGCAACAGAAAGTTTGCTAGAAATTCTTTTTTATGTTTGTAATATAATCTTCCCTTTGGCATCATAGTTTAATTAGTTGCTACACTTAGTACTTACGATTTTAATGTCTAATGCAGTCAACATAAAAGTGTATAAAAATATATAATTAAACAACATATACTTGCTAACATAAAATTAATTAATTATGCCTAAATAATTAGTACTAAATTAATTACACCTACATAACTACAACTAATTACGTATACATTTAACAAAGGCAATTCAGATGATAAAAAATTACTTGTTAATATGACTACTAATAATGACACTAAACAATATTTAATCGGCTATGAAGAAAGTGAACAAAAAGCGTAGACGAGGAGTGTGAGCGAAGAGACTCCAAAAAGTTACCGCAAGAGTTTGTGAAAGAGAGACTACGAGAACGATTGCGGGATATCGCGCAATTTATAGCGTGAGTGAGAACCCAGCGCGTGCTGATAATGGTGGAAGTGAACAGCGTGCGGGGAGATAGAGGCGACGTGAGCTCACTTTCGGTGATCTGTTTCATTGTCGTGTCTGCACGGGGCACCCATTTTGACTCACTCCATTCTTCCCCATGCGCAATAACGCATGTAAAGACACAGACGGGGCCAACAATAATATAGATAAAGGACACGGCCGGGGTCAGCCTAGCGCATGGCTTCGAAGCCTGCCGCCCATCACAATGCGCCTAAACGAGTATTAATCACCTACTAATCGTATGAATTTTTGAGCAACATTCATAGTAGATAAAATGGTCAAAAATATTACACAATCAAGTACGTTTTGTCAGAAGGTTGCACATAAAATTTCATAGTTTTTCAAGTTCATTTACTATATTTAGAAATTTAAACAAATGGGTACACAAAAAATAATTAAGACAGATAGTTAAACTAACTAATTAGCTGACTTAATTATCTGCCTCCTAGTGGAGGGTCGACAGGCCACCTACCTCTTGGTGGCGGGACGACAAGCCTTGGCAGCCTGGTGGCCGGGCGAGGTGGCTTGCCGCCCGACACCGGGCTACAGGTCGCACGTGTTACATCATCACCACCCGGCCACCGAGCTAAAAAATACTATTTTTACTAAATTGGCGCGTATATTGCTATTTTATAATTATAGGTATAAATAGTGCTATATATATAAAAAATTCAAGCTAGCATCTCCTTTGGATTGGAATTTGGATAAGCCGCTCCGTCTTTTCCTCTTGTCAAGTTCAGTTCAGGGCCTAAAGCTAGCTAGGAACAGCAGGTCTTTCTTTTTGGTAGCATTGTTGAAAAAACTGGGCGTGCTTTTTGTAGCTTCTGTTCTCCTAGATGCAATGGACTGGACTGCAGTGAGTGACTGACATGGGTCATGGTCCTCAAAGGACTCCTGCAGCTTAGTCAGCATCTGCTTTGAGTTGTTGCCGTTGCTGTCAGGAATCTGCTTCCTTTTTCCTACCCCTTCTCTCACTGCGCTAGCTCGCCATCCAAGACGACATGGTGATGAGTCGCTCTGCTTTTCCATGCATGTCGATTTGGCGCTTGTGCTTCACATGCAGTTTCATGAACAACTTGGCTGTCTAGCTAGCATGCACCGAGCCACCAACCAAGGACGCGCCGGTTTTTGATCTTTCTTCCACATAAATTCCCTTGATTTTTTTCTCGTCGTAACACGTTTCCAGAAAAGAGAGGACACAAGGAAAACGGCAGGAAAGAGAACAAAGTATTGTGCTACTGTGTTCCAAAAAAAAAAAAACTACTGTGCAACTACTACTACTAGTACAAACGCTGAATTGGCACAAGGAGCTTAGATCGGTCTACTTATAACTATGGTCAAGCCAATTAGTGCACGATCGAAGCCTCTGGAGGAGCCCCATGCCGCTAGCACGACCGCTCTTGACGCTCCAAATTGGAAACGCTAATGCTACACACCGCACCATATTTACTCTTGCAAGCAAAACTAACCTAATTTACCAATCAATTTCATCACAAATTATCCATCGTTGGATCGTGATAGATCATATCGATCCACTGAATGATAGAGGAGCGCTCACGTGGGCCCTGCCCATTGGATTTTCTTCCAATGATCTACGGGCCGAAAATTCCACTGACAGTCGAAATGATCGAATCAATAGAACCCTACAACCACGATTTGTTTAGAGGCGGAAGGGTGATCTCCATAGTCATAACTCATATGAGCTCTCGATGTGCTTAGCAATCAAACGTCTAATACATACCCAAAGATGACAAAAAACAAAAAGAAATAGATCACTAGTACTTTATTACAAAAAGCTAAAGCAAGAGAGAGAAACAAAAAGCCCTTAGATACGTACCCTAAACTGACACTTCATGATTAGCCAACAACTGATTAACGAGGCTTAGCTAGTTAGCTGACCATTCATAAAAAACGTTTTTTTCTCTCTCTTAAATTAGCCGCTCGATCGGCATAGCAAGCTATCTTGGGCTAGGCGACTCCATTAATCGAGGCTCATCTTGTTGGCGTTGCTGCCGCTCCACTGCTTGTTCCCGGGGCTCCACTTGGGGCACTTGGGGCTGAAGTACCTGGCCTGCACCCTGCCGTCGAGCAGCTCGACGACCGGGCCGGGGCGCACGCACCGCGGCGCCTTGTACTGGTTGATGGACGCGCCGCACTTGAGCGCGAAGTCCATGAGCTTGTCGAAGGTGCCGTCCGCCACCACGCGTATCTCGAGGGGGCCGATGGACCGGTCGGCGGCGCGGCCCTGCCGGTACACGCTGTTCAGGGACTCCTCCACGGAGAGGCAGCAGTCCTCGAACACCGACGCCGGCACCGCCGTCCCGCCCGCGCGGAGCTCCCAGAAGAGCACGTAGTGGCCCGGGATGGTGCCCGCGTCCGCGTAGCTCGTGTACTCGACGAGCGACGCGCCGAACGGCTCCAGGTGCTGCACTGCGTCGGTCACCGCCGCGTGCAGCTCCGCCTCGTCCGTCTTGTCCGAGTCGATGCTCAGCGCCACGTTCTCGCGCCGCACGAAGTTGAACATCGGCGCCTCGTTCTTGAACCCCGCCACCCTCAGCACGTCGCCCACGCGATAACGATACAGCCCTGGCACAACCACACACAGACACGCATGTTAGTCTCACTGTCAGACACTCAGACTGTCTTACAAGTAGACATTGATCACACTGCACAGAAGCACGGGCATACGTACCGGAGTAGGTGGTGACGACGAGCTCGTACTCGTGACCGAGTTTGACGTCGACGAGGTCGACAAGGTCGTGGTGGTCAGGCTCGGCGGCGGTGGCGCTGTTGCTGGAGTGGACAGGGAGGAACTCGAAGTAGCACATTGTGGGGATGAGGGTGTAGGCGACGTCGCTGGGCTTGCACATGGGGCTCAGGTTGAGGCCGAAGTAGCACTCGGAGGAGGCGTACATGGTGCAGGTGAGCGGCAGGCCGCCGCCGTAGAACTCCAGCGTCGATATGTACTGCGCCATGGCGCCGGTGACGATGACGTCGATGTACTTTGTGTTGGGCCACACCCTCCGGATGATGCCCTGCCACGACGGCCTCGCGCACTCGGCCTCGATAGCGTCGGCGAGCGCCGGGTCGGCGCGGAGCACCCGCTCCACCGCGCCGCGCATGGCGTGGTGGGTGATCTCGACGTCGAGCGTGCCAGTGCGGATGTCGCGACACAGGCGCGGCCAGTACTTCTCAAGGAAGCTGATGGCGCGGAGGAAGCCTGACGCGAACACCGCGCCGACGCGGAGCACGTCGGCGCGGTGCACGAGGCCGCAGAGCAGCTGCGCGTACATGCTCTGGTACGCGTCCACGCACAGGATGGCCTCGTCGGGGCTCGTGTACACGGTGTAGGGGTCGTGAGGACGCTCGAGGAAATGCCGGCTCTTGTAGAAGCTCGTCAGCACGGGCCGCGCCGGCAGCCCGCCCGGCGTGCGCGACTCCGCCTTGACGAAGTAGAGGTACATGGCCTTGCCCTTGTCGAGCCCCGGCACGGCGAGGCTCATCACCGGCATGAGCAGGCTGTACAGCAGCGACCGCCGGTCCATCTCCTCCTCTATCGTCGGCATCAGCTTCCTCTCCCCTCCCGACGTGCCCGAGCTGCACGCGTGCATTAACACACGAACAAAAGTCAGCAATTAACTTTCATGGGTACGTGCAACGCGCACATGTACATACAAGGGTCGATCTATACGTACCTAGTGAGGAACTCGCGGATGGGCTTGCCGGAGAGGATGGGCGACGTGTCGCCGTTGGCGATGCGGAGGACGTCGGGGAGGATGTCCTTGTAGGTGACGAGCGGCGCGAGGCCGCGGAAGGTCTCGGGGCGTCAGGCGCCGCGCCCGAGACGCCGATGCGGCGCAGGTACTCGGCCGTCGCGTTCTGCGCCAGGATCTCCTCCAGGACGTGGCGCTGCACCTGGCGCGCGCACGCCGTCACGCGCTCGATGTAGTCGAGCGCCTTGCGGTGCGCCTCCTTGCAGGAGGCCGCCGCTGCCGGGGCAGGCACGGCGGTTGTTGGCCCTTCCGGCATGGCACCGCTCTGTCCTCTCTGTGTGTGTCGCGTAGGGCGTGTATAGGCGTATCAACGAGAGCCTTGTCTTCTCGAGTGATAAAGTGGTGTAGTGTGCGGATGAGTGAGAGGCTTTAGCGCGTCCTCTTGTGTGCCAGAAACGCGACGCAGTGGCGGGCTTTTATAGGGCGATCAGAGGGGTAGCGCCGTCTTTTCACGCTGTGCTACTGTTTGTGCCCTCGCTGTTTGTCCCTTGCGTACGGAAACTTTAGAAATTGTAGTTAGGACAATTGACGAGCAACTTATCATGTTTATGGCAGAATACCTGCATCTTTGTTTTGATTAGAGGTGGGTATTAGGTTGTGCTGGCTCGGTATAGTCTAGGTCTATCATGTAATAGACCGCTCTATGCCGTGCTAGCTCGGTCAGTCAACTTGATGTGTCGTGTCGGCCTGCCTTCGGTCAAGCCCAAGCACGGTCTAAAGCCTGTCATACTGGTGTTCGTGCTGTGTCAGCCTAAACCCAATCCAAAGTAACTATACACGACGAAAATGACAGCGACGATAGTGGCAGCGATTGTCATATTCCTTTCTCTCATATTCATCTCGTTAAAAACTAGTTAAAATTTAATTAGTTGTATAAAAATATAGGTACATAATGACGTAAATATTTTGAAAAAAAAAGTAAAATTTCTTTAATATTTTAAAAATATAACGTTACTGTCTTGTTAAAAACCTTAAACCCGAGTGAGGTCCCTGAGTAAGAAAACGAGTATAATAACAATATATGTACATACTAACTATAACAACATGTATACATAGTATCTACCCATCAATATCCAGGTCATTCATACGTTCAAGGTCAGTGTATGCCTACACAATTTTAGGATCCTCCAGTTAATACTGTTGCCACTTTTTAGCAAATTCTCAGTCTTCGATGCATGTGATTGCCTCCACCATTCTAGATGTGAGGAATAATCTCCTTTCTTCGATTATTCTCTACAGTGCTGAACGTTGCTTCTAAAGAGATGATGGACACCAGCACCAAGAGAATATTTCGTGTGAAATATGACAGCATAGGAAATAATCATTTGTTGTTCTTCCACACTCGAGTAAGTCTATCTTGCCCTCACCAATAACATTAGGATCAATATTTGCAAAATCATGCTCCAAGTAGTAGTTCAGTTCCGAGACATAATTTCACTTAGAAGCCGCATGAGGCTGAGAGGCCAAAGAATTAGACTTGCCCTTTAGCTTCTTCCAAAAGTGTGATATCATACTTGTCTTTCCTTGTTGTGTCTACTATGAGGCCTTCGATCTTGCGCTGCTGCCAAACGTGTCATGATACATACCAAAAAGACGAAAATGCTCTTTTTTAACATGTGCGAAAGTTTCTGAATAATCAAGACCAAGACATTCACCTATTCTCTCTATACCAATCTGCAAGCTTATCAATTTTTTCGTAGGATCGAAAATAATAGCAAAGCCATATAAGTGTGAAATAGAACCAAAATATTTAATAAAATTTTCCTCCATTGCTATGACGAACTAGCTTAAAAGGGGAACCTCCCTAAATTTGGTAGTCTTATCTACAATTAACCAAATAAATTCTATAACTAAACAAAATGTAGGATAATAAACACCTGAGAGAACCTTTGTTGATTTATAAAAAGGTCTTAAAAACTCTAAAAAAAATAACTAGCAATATGCCAATCTAAATTAGTAACTATCACTTCATAATTTTGAGAGTTAGTATTGACAAAAATGGATATGATATATTTGTACCCTTGTAACTTTTTTTAATATGATGTATGTCAAAATTCCACCTCACCTTCATGTCAATACCGAATTTTCTTGACTCTTTCCCATTAGCTATGCAGTATTCCATGAACCTGACTATCACTTATGAAGAACTTATGAGGTAACAAATGGTATCATGAATACTGTTCAAATATGCACTAATTGCTTGTATACCATCTTGAATAACAAGGTTCAAGATGTGGCACACATATCTTTGATGAAGGACAAAACTACTAATATATGTCTGCAACTTTGGAATGAGAATGTTCATAGCCGTTGTGTTTGCCGATGCGTTATCAAGAGTTATAGAAACAAATTTTATTATCTATCTTAAAATAATCAAGTACGTGTAGTATATGCTCGACAATGACCTCTCCCATGTGTGATTCATTAATTATTTTAAATCCTATGATTATTTTGTTTAGCTTATAATTATCGTCTAAATAATGGGCTACAACACTAAGTTAGGCACTTCTCTGATGTGATCATGTCCAAATATCTGAGGTTATAGCAAAAGAAAATTGAACTTGTAGGAATAGTTCTTTTAGTGCTGCTAGTTCCTTTTAATACATCCGTAAATTATTAGATATAGTAATTCTCCTACTAACATGTTGGTACTGTGGACAAAAGTCATGTTGAATCATTCTTTCGAATGTGCGACTTTCACTCATCCCAATTAGTTGATCTTCTGACATAATATATGTAGCAATTTTCTCATGGGCAGAAAGCGGATTGTATATCTAAAGACTAACATAACCATCGGCCTCGAAGTTTAGTTGTGTTTGTATTCCTTCTCCCCCTTGTTCTAGTGCCGCCATCTTGCGTAAGCATACTTTATAATAACGGTTCAAGTGTCTTGTCCCTACAGCTATATGAGCAGTTAAATTAGCATTGCAATAATTACAAGATGCAATCTCTACCATTTCGCCATCTTGGATTCCTTGACACCAGGACATGTGTTTTCAACAATTCACCCTTCGTCCAGACCCGTCAATGTTGTCATTCGCGGACGGACGAGGGAACTCTGGAGTCCTCATTGGCTTCGGACTGATCTGGTACTCTTTGTAGCCCTCTATACCATTCATGTGACAGTCATCCATACCGTAGTTTCCCATGCTTGGTAAGAGCCAATAAGCATCAACGAGAGTCGGAGCTGGAGGAGGACTAGGGGAGCGACGACAGGAGCTTACACTAAGTTGCCCTGCTGTCCTTTTTGTTCTTCGACTCCTCTGCTTACCACTCGGAAGCTCCTTCGTACTCTGACTCCTTGGCAACATAATGGATGGATAGTGATTGGTGAATAAATAGAGACTTGGGGGAGTGTAGAGAGATGTTGAAGAAATGAGAAGAGTAGAGGGATATTGAAGAAATGAGAAATTGATTAGCTTGTGAAGAAATGAGAAGTCTGAACATTGCAGGAAGAAATGAGAAGTCTGAGCTTGTGAATTTATATGCATCAGGAAAGGGCCGTTGCTCTCAAGTCCCGAACATTGTAGCCTCCCGAATGTTTCTTCTGAAGTCTGAATGTTATGCCGACCGTTGTCTCTCTCAATTATCTCTTAGCTAAGGGAATCAGGCGCTCAACTCTCTGCTCTGCTAGACTCCTACTAAGGCTACTAGTGATTAATCTACTATTACTACCAGTCTACCACAAGAGCCCGAGCCCAGAGGGACTACTACTTCCCCACCATCGGACCACCCCACGGCCACACCTCATTCTCCCGGGCGCCTCCCTACTCCCCCGGTCGTCTCCCTCCTCCCTCCACCTCCCCCAGTACCCTCCTTCCTCCCCCGTCCCCCAATCCCCCGGTCGCCTCCCTCCCACCACCTCCCCAACCCCTCCATTCTCTCCTACCTTCCCGCGCCGCCTCCTCCCCCGGCTCCTCCTTCCTCTCCTTTCCCGGTCGCCCTCCTCCTCCCCTCCCCACCACCTCCTCCTCCCCACCCCTCCCTTCTCTCCCGACCACCCCACCTCCCTGGCCCCTCCCTCCTGCCCTGGTCGCCCCCCGCACCCTGGCGACCCCTCCTTTGCTCCTCCCCTGATCGCCTTCCTCCTCCCTCAGCAACCCCTCGCTTTCCTCCTTCCCAGAGTCCTCGACCCCCCCTTGGCGACCCCTCGCCTCCCTCCTTTCCCGCCTTCCAGGCGACCCCCACCTCCTTCCCTCCTCCCTTGACCCCCAGCGCCTCCTCCTCCCCCAGCCGCCTCCCTCCTAGGGTCGGCGATGAGCGCACTTGCCGCCTTATCCGCCTTGGTGAGCACCGCCTCCTTCCTGGGCTTTCACGATGTCACCATCGGGAGTGACCAGTGTCGGCTTTGGCGGCGCAGGCGCAGGCGTCTACTTCGGCTTCAGTGGCGTTCGGGCAGGGACGCTGGGGCCGGCAGGGTGCTTGGGCTTACATGGCATGCAAACTGCGGCGGCCGGCAGTGCCGCCACAGTGGCGAGGAGGACAAGGAGGCATGTAGGAACACCACCAGCACCATGCTCGACACCGTCCGCATCGACATCGACACCTGCGACCAGGGCTTCGAGGAGCTCACGTCGCTCATGTCCAACATTCCAAGCATGACACCGAGCTCTAGTATGCTCCTTCCCCTCTACTCTAGTTCTCTACTCCAGCTCTCTGCTCTGTGATGGCTTGTGGGGTGGGAATCCATAGGATGATGGGATGGCGACAGGAGGGTGGCAGGAGGAGAGGCCAAGGCGGCCATGGGCGCTGGCGTGCCGGTCATGCCCTCGTGCTCCCCGTGCTCGTCAGGCCATGTCAGCCCGAGCACGGCATGATATGTTGTGCCGCCCGACGGGCTAGCTTTCCAGGTCCAGCCCAGCCCACCATTCGTGCCGTGTCGGCACGGCTTTCCACGTGGTGTACCTGTGCCTTGCTTGGACCAATCTAGGCTAGCTAGGCTGGCACAGATAAGCCCGGCCCAAACTCTCAGCTCTTACTTTTGATTTCCTTTTTCTTGGGCTTCTTGTATTTTTGCAAAGGTTTTCTTCGTGGTTTCATATGGGCCAGGCGTGATTTATATGATGAGGCATATAAATGATGTGCAAGCGGCAAGTGGCAAACGGTTTGTTTCCAGATCACTGAAGCTATCGGGCATACGATTTGCATGATCTCCTTTTAATTTGTTGTGTTTGAGAAAGCTCACTATCTGGGCAGTACATATGCGACTAAAGTAATCTTGGTAAAAATAATTCGGTAAATGTAGTGCACCAGCATTCAATCATTGCTATCACTGGTTCATCCAGCTTGTGTGCGTACAGTGTTGGAGATGATGAGCCCAAATCCAAAAATGACTTGTTTTGTGTGATGCTACTGTGGGTGCTACAGAAGATAGAGTCTCACCCTGCTTCCCCTGGCCTTGACAGCGGAGCAATTTTGTATTGCGTTCAACGCCTCTTCGCCAACTTTGGGGGCTGGAGCACCGGATATTGTGGGGTCTGGACTGATGATTTTGATTTTAATATAAATGTCTGTATGTATGAATCGAAGATTTTCGGTCAATTTAGCCCCCCTTGCACGTCGTTTTGCCTAGCCCAAGAGACCAATTTGAATACGTAAAAGATAAGTATGTTTTTAGGGCAACACACCCAAAATACTGGAGTTGGCCCCCTTGCAGGCTTGGCCACACCGCGAGGTCTCCTAGCGCGCTCGGCCACCGCGCGAGGTAGCGCGCCCCCACCGCGCAGCTAATTGGCACGCCTCCTGGCCGCATGACTTCTCCCAGTGCACTTGCCGACCGCGTGAGGGGAGGTTACTGCCCATTTGTGCTAAAATTCGATGCCAACAAGTAGTATGTTCCAAATCATATCCCTGTGTGTTTCACATATGAGATTTGTCTTGTTATTGTACATGATGAATGCTGCCTAATTGCACATGCAGGGACGACAGGCGCAAATGGCACATACACGCGATTGGCAAGCGCACCAGGGGAGGTTACGAGGTCGGGAAGCGCGCTAGGGCAGCTCACGTGGTCCTCGGGCGCACCATCTAGCTCGCGCGGTAGGGGCACGTCAGGGGATCTCACACGAATATTGGACACATCTAGCATATGTGGTCTTTGAAATTCCGAAAATAACTTCTAGAACACGAAAATTCCAAATCTAACTCCCTCCCCGCTTGTGGTGCGGTTGAGGACCGCACCACTCACTGTGAAGGCGACACGTGGCAGTGTGGTGCGGTCGGGACCCGACCGCACCACATGTGAGGAGGGGGCTAGTTTTGGAATTTTTATAATTTGAATGCTATTTTTGGAATTTTGGAGATCCACGGTGCTAAAAACGTCCAAAATTCATCTCACACGGTGGCTATAATTTGGATGCTATTTTTATAATTTATACTGTTTAGTTTTTTTATCTTTTTAATTATTTTGTTTTATTTTAGATTTTTTGTTTTTTTATTCCTTTTTATTGTCTGTAATAGGTTAACATTTTTTTATTTTTAAATTTTTAAATTTAATTATACTTAATAAGTTAAATCAATTATAGTAAAAAATTAACCAATTATAGTAAAAAAAAATTATAAGTTAATATCATTTTGAAACCCCTTAGATTATCTAATTTTCTACCGGCCGGGTAGCGCGGGAATGATTGAGGAAGACTCAAGGAAACGTACGGGCGAACAGGCGAGCATGCAGGCACTAACCTGGCAGAGCAAATCATCTGGGAATAAGGGCCCCTTCAATTCGGTTTTTTTCGGATGATTTTTTAGGCTGAAATGACATGGTAGGTGCTTTTATTTTTTTAATCATTCAATTAAAAAAATAAAAAATATCCCTTTACAAACAATGCAATGATAAAAAACCGTGTTTAAAAACTAACGTATTTTCAATGTATTTTAACTTCTTTTGTAAAGTCAAAGCCAAAAACTATTAAAAACGAAGTATAAATTGTTAGCACGGAGGCACCGGCCAGCAGTGTAAAAAAACCAGCTATAATAAAATTTCAGTCAGAAGTCATCGCTATTCCGAACGCCCCTAAATGATCATGAACATTCAAAATAAATAAAATATTCTACTAAAACACTAACTTAAATCACAAGAAGCGTCTTGTAATTTTATCATCATTATTACTTATAAATATCTCTTGCTCAGTATAATATACCATTAAACCATTATACCACTCATCGACCACCGTGCCTAAATTCCAAATTATTGATGGAATAGACAACGTCACAAGTTCATACTTCGTGACAACATGGAGGTCATCATAAATTCATAATTCATAAAATAGTAAACAGTAACTACAAAACATAAGCACATTAGTAATCAACTCTAAATTTTTAATTAGTACATCATCACTGGCTCACTTCCTCGTGACCTCAGCCGGGGGACGAACGGCCTTTGCGTGCGTGAGCCGCGGCCGCGATGGCGCGTACGTGCCGGCCGATGGGCCGGCAACGGTACCAGTTCCCGGTGAAAACAGCTGTAGCCCCGCCTCGGACGTCCTTGCCGTACCACGCTCGGCTCAGTTGCTCTGTGCACCGCTACATGACACATGTGCCGTGTCTGTTTGTGTAAAAGATTAAGAAAAAACTAGTACAATCTGGGAGGCAATTAGCGATGAACTGATCTGGGAAAAAACTAGTAAATGCCTGCCTTCTTGCTCACGAAAGCATTGTGGTCTTTTTAGAAGATTATGTATGTGCATAAAACCAGGTAGGCCCGCTCATTTTTGTTTGAGTTTTTGATTTATAATTTATTTTTTACTATTTATAAATTTTATCTTTTTCTGATTTTTTAAGAATTTTTTATCTGTTCTTTTTTCTCATACTCTTTTGTATTATACGTGATAGGTTAACATATTTTTTTCTATTTTTATTTTTTAAAATTTAATTATGATAAATAAGTCACCATCAATTACAGTACAAAATAAACCAATTACAATGTAAATTCAGCCATAAACCACCATTTTTAGTTTAAATGAGTATCCTCTTAAGCTCACCGGCGATTCGCCTTTCTTTGGCATTTGTGGCGCAAGCAAACCAACAAGGCTACCTGAGTGGTACCCGCACATGCACAGGACGCAAGAACAAACATGCCATGGACCCAACTCTGTTAAGGGTATGTCCCACAGGCACAGTAACCTAGCTGTATCAGGCATCAACACTCTTAAGGGGTAGAAATTAACACATTGATTGGAGAAAAAAAGATAAAGATCTACAGATTATGGTAGGTCCATATTATAACGTTCTAGATTAAAAGTAAAAGTCCATATCAAATATAATAAAATACAACTAAAAGTTGAAATAAAAATAAAACAAAATAGGTAATTTGATTTTTATATGAATTACTAAGTAAAATCCCTAAAAATATATAGTTCAAAATAGAAATAAACAAAAATAGCAATTAGATTTCTATACGAATTTTAACAAAAAAAAATAACAGAATTTCAGAATAAAAATAAAATTAAATAAGCAATTTAATTTTAATACGAAAGTAATATCCTAAATAACCGTAATTTAGAATAAATATTTAAAATATTAATCAATTAGATTTGCATATAAATTTCCACTGTAATTCGGAATAAAATTTGAATTAGATTTGCATACGAATTTCATCCAAAATATTGAAATTCATAATAAAAAAGAAAATCCGAATCTAATTTTGCTCACTGGAGTTGTTGAAGAGAAAGACTAGAGTCAAAAGGGCTACGATGACGAGTGGTGAGCATCAGAGTTGTTAAATAAGTCCGTGACCAAAGAACTCGATGATGGGGAAGCCCCGGTATAAAGGAGATAAAGTTTTGCATTGAAGATGAGTTATGGACGATATGGTGGCATGGGTAGTTAGGAGCAAGCCATCATTGGTGAGCTCCACAACGTCAACACCGGTGGTGAGAAGATTCTCCGTATCGTTAAACAATGACTAAAGCAGAGATGTTGGCATCGATGAAAACGGTAGGTCACCACAATTAGTGAGGAAGTCATAAATATAATGCATATGTATCATGAATCCGTACGAATATAATCACAGCCGTACAAAAAGCAAAGGAGCAAAGAGTTCGAAGTAGAGATGACGTAGGTGTAGGGAATAGGCTTATGGCCACTGGAGAGTGTAACGGGTGTCCTCGGCAAGGATCAACGATGGTTGCACGTGTACGGTATTTTTATGTCACTGTGATCAACAATTAGCAATAATTAGACAAAAGTAGAAGATAACTATGTAATAGAGTATTGTATTAGAAGGGGTAGCAGCTCAAAGGGATCGATCAAGAATTGCGCTTACTATTAGAGGTTGAAGTAAAATAACTATGGTGGCGATGAGAGATAGAAGACACACAATTCAGTGGGGGCAACCGCACATATGAGGGAATATAAGTTCAATGTAGGTCACCTATGTTGCATCGGTATATACATAAGCAATGTACTTTAATACCATATAAATTAATAAGATAATTTGCCATACACATAATCAACATATTGTTTGAGATTAAACAGAAGTGCATGTGTATGCATATATTTTAGAAAAGAGTAACTAGTAGAGAAACAATATGGGTATGCATAATGGAAAGTGGTTACATTTTTAATAACCCTAATAACTTATTATGCTTAATGATTTTCTTCCATCAAAGCCCATACTTCAATTATATTTATCAAGTTATACTTTTCTTCAATGTTCTATTATCATTTTCAATTTTTACAATATCTTAAAAAAAATCTAATTACTCTATAAGGTGCGTAAATACATTCCTAATCATATATCTAAGTAATATCAATCGATATTACAAATTTTAAAATAAGTCTAGTCGCGCACATGCGCAGGCCACCTGCTAGTTTGACTCAATTGCCTAATTAAGTAGCTAAACAAATTAGTCCAGTGGCAGGTCGTGTCCTTTTAATTTCCATATGGACGCAAAGGAAGAGAGTTACCATGCGCAATATCAAAGCTCAAAAGCGGCACTGCTTTCCCTATCTACTTTGGTGCAGCCAACCCATGTGCCATCCCTGATCGATCTCTTCTTGTCGCAAAGCGCAAGCGATATTGTCGTCGTATTATACTATATACTCATATATAAACAGAACAAATTGTGCACATCCTGCTCTGCCCAAACAGAGAAGAAAGCAAATTATGCCGAAACAGAATGGCAAAACATGATAGGTATACTTCCATTCTAAGCTGGAGTGTTGCAGCGCCCATTTGTAGAGTTCTGTCTGCACACGGATCGGTCGGATGTAACAGATGCTTAGTCTCTCACAGCGCAATAATGAGCATGATATATAGAACAGATAATCGCTTGCTTAATCTCTCACAGCGCAATAATGCGCATGATATATAGGAGTTGATCTTCACTAATCCAAGTGCAGTTGTAGTATTACATATTTATAGGTACGTTCTTTTCGGCTGCTGCTTGTGGGTACAGATTATAGCTTCTGATTCTACCGTGAACCGAATATCGATAAGCCGATAAGCTACTTTGAAAGAGCTATTCCAATAAACCGTTTCGAAACGACGGTAAAGAAACTACCCTGTTTGTTTGTTAGTAAGATATAAACCGTATTGAAAAAAAAAAAGATCAAGATGTTGCAGATGCGTACGTAGCCAGCTCTAGGAATCGCGAGAGGGCAGGCAGTCAGACAGGCAAGCTAGCCCGAGAAGCAACGCGTCTTCTTTTGATGCGGCTTACTCAATAGCCAATGATGCTCTTTACGACTAACACCACCACTCCAACCCTCCGCAGCTGCTCCTGTCTCCCATAACCCCGCCCCTAACCTTGCATTACGCAAGATCCATGCGAGCTATTCTAGTCACTAATCCTACTTGGGCTTGGCTTGTCTTCCAGAGCCTAGCTAGCCAGCAGCGCTGCTTTATGAGTTCACTGCGACTAGACGTTCGCATTAACCTTTCTGTTGTGAACTGTGAAGAAAAACAATTTCTGACAATGAAGGCCAGTTAGTTATAGACGCACTCGATCATGCTATCAACTAACGTAAAGTGAGGCATAGCGCACGTAATGGCAGCGATCATTCAGTTTGGTCAATGTCTCCACTGGCTCTTCAACGCTGGTCAAGTGGCGAATGTGGAGGACCGAGTGTAGCTCGGGTAGTGGATGGCGTGGGTGAGTGCCTCGTCCGCCTCGGTTCAATCTCAGGGATCGATCCCAGTGTGCCTTATCGGATTAATTAGGAATTGAGCCTACCTCAGTGGTCCCGAGCCCCGAGAAGGGAGGGTATACGCACATATAAATGCATTCAGTGATTAAAATGTGTGTCTACGTTTTGTAAGATGTATATCTCTGCTCTATTTATATGTGTACGTAGTAGATGCACCATCGTGTGTGAGAGTTGAGGTGTTCGTGTAGGGTGTATGTATCCATCGTTGTACTTTAAAAAAAAAGGTGGTGAATGCGAATGCTCCTCCTTGATCCAGTCTCAAAACGTAGTGCAGCTTTGCTAATTTGGAAAATGTTATCTGCTCTCCAATATGTACATCGTCGTTTTAGCCAAGGATCGATGCACTTTTAGATGAAAGATACGTCCACCGTCGACGCACCACTCCAACGACTCCGACATGGTGCTGTGCAAAAGCGGCCTCGAGTCGAGTGTCTCCTACGTTAATTATAGTTGGGTTGGGTGGGCATTAGCTGCCCGCATTCTTCCTTATCTGTTCTAAACACTTCTATCCGTAAAAAAAAAATGCTAACTTGGAAACGCAGAAATGGCGGGCACTATATTCAATTGAGGCCCTATTTAGAACGCATAAATTTGGATTTTCATAAGAAACAATTCGATGTTTCTTGCAAGAATCAATAGAAATTTCGCATTCCAAATGGGCGAGAAATTTGTTATACAGTTGTTGAAAGTTTCACTTTACCGATGGATTCTGCTCCAATGCTCAAATATATTTTTCTAAAACATAGTTTTTTGTCACTTGAAGGGCCTAACTGGAACGCATGAATATTTTTTTTTAAAAAAAAGTCCAATTCCCACAATGATCTAGAAAAATTCATGCGTTGCAAAATGGCTGAACATTATGAAGAAATCTCATCTGGAACCTATTTCGAAGTGTTGTATATCCTGAGATTTTCGAACAACTTTCTATAAACAAACAAAGCGCCTGCAGATTAGCATTCCGTGATTTATTACATATTTTTGCCATTTAATTTTTGTACTACTATTGCCTATTAACATTGCTAGAGCAATGCCTTACTGATTAGATCAAGCAAGTGTAGGCTTAGCCTTTCGGAGCATCTGTGTGCCTGTCGCAAGTGGAGGTGGAGCTACCTCTCGGCCGGCCAGCTAGCCTCAGTTCTTCAGATCCTGATTACCTTTTGCCTGCTAATTAGTTAGTCTTGCCTGGTCAAAGACCGCTTTAGTAAACAAAGCTCTTATTCCTTTTGCTGGGACAATATGATGGCTAGCTTTTCTAACGATCCTGTCTTGCTAGGTGAAGCAACGCAAGGGGCAGGCAGGACCTGGTGTCGTTTGATGCTGAACCTTAATTAGTGCTGCATGCATTTGTCATGGCAATACAACATTAATCACGATTCTTCCGTTTTGCATCGCTTTCTTCCTTTTTCCGATCCGATCGGTGCATGTCTAACTAGCCTGCCAAATGCAAAGACAGCGCATTACACACACACATATATATAATCATATACTCTTAGTAATATATACTCCTACTTATTATATACCACTTAAATGATATTGTTATACTTCTTTATAATATTGAGTATACTCCTAGAATGATGATAAGATATTTCAAAATGAGTTCTATAAAAAAAAAATTTTATCAAAGTCTACTTTTTATAGCACAATTTGTGTATACACTCCTTATGCGTGGGTTCTTTTTGGCTATGGTTTTTTTATTCTGGTCTATTCGCGAGAGGTAGTACGTAGAGAGAAATAGTCACATACAATTTTGGCAGTACAGTTAAACTCCGTACAATTTGTACTACAATTTTCACTAAACCCCACCTTAAAAACATACCGTTTAATGGTGTGTCACTATAAAATCCTAAGTTTAAGCATAAACCTAAGCACATTCAAACTTGCCTATATATCTACACACACACACATACATACATACATACATACATACATACATATATATATATATATATATATATATATATATATATATATATATATATATATATATATACACTAGATCAAGAAATCATTTGGAGAGACCAAATTAAGCAAAAATCGAGTAATTTCAAGAACTTGTCAAATTTGATACCTAGATGGATGTGAATTGATTTTCATAGGACATCTCCATTACTTACACGTTCTTAACATCCAGCAAGATCAAGACTAACCGTTGTGATCGACCACATGTTTAGTCGATCGCTAAGAGCACTAAAAAACACTTTCTCTAGAATTTCGATTAATCTCTATCTAGTTTTAGTTTAGAACTCCAAATGAGTGACACCTAGTATAAAGATATCCTCAAACACACTTACACAAATGTTTGATGTTCATTTTTTAAAAGATCATATGGCCAGTCTTACTGTTCCAAAGCTACCAGTTAGACCACCTTTGCCAAATCAGTTAGACTGTTATTGACAGGTTGATTAGATCGGTTAAAACATGATAGTAATCTAAAATCTGAAAAGTTTCAAAACCAAAATCAATTTTGACAAAAACTTGTATATCGAAGTGAAATACTCATTAGTGTGACCTCCAAGGCTCAAAGTGATCCCATCGTCCATATCCGGCAAAATCTTGGGAGGGTTGGCTGTGCGCCACGATTTCCAGATCACCTGCTGTCCGCCGAAACGATAGCTGCTTAGCTAATGCGCGCATAGTGGCCTACACACATGTCGTAGCTAGCTAGCTTTCCTTGCGTCGCGTCATATAAAAATCTGCTAGTACGGAATTATAAATCTAACCTTATTGATGATGGTACGGTAATAACAAATGAGACGTGTCTGTTGCGCTACCCCATTGCAGCAAAAAATGTGCACTCGACAGAAAAGGAAGGAGCGTGGTAGACGGTGGGCGGCACCGGGTTGTCAAGCTGGTAGAGCTGAGCAGAAACCTACCGCACAATAACAGTTTGGTATAAGTTGGTGCCGAGCCCGACAGACCTATCGAGTTAGGCTAAGATGCCGTGGTGCCATAACTTGTTGCAGTGAGGCAGCACAGCAGGTGACTTATGTCGTCTGTCATTGTTGTCGCTATTTATGAGGCAATCAGATTTGTAATTTTGTATGTACAGTACCAGTTTTTTTTTTAAAAAAAATCGCTACGGGACTATACGTGGGATGGATTCGGTTGGCAAGAGTGACGGGTGCCCACACGGGCGGGACGCGCACGCTAAAGTACAAGGCGACGAGCGATCACGTCGCTTGTCCGCGCCCGGCGACATGTCGGGGCATTCCTTTCGGCCGCGGCCACGCCTGCCCTCCGCTGCCGCGGCCATCAGGCCCGTCACATGGCTGCCACGCTCGCCGGTAGCCCCAGCCACTTATTTCCACTCCCCCCCAACGCGCGCGACACAGATCCAATATTCCCGACCCGGTCGGCCCTAGAGCCAAGCTCCAAACGCTACAGCTGCGACGACGCGATCGAGTCGCGCGGCCGGAGTTACCGCTCGTCATGCATGTGCGCCGAGCGCCGTCTCGGCCGGCCGGCCGATCGTATAGCAGCAGTGGTACGCGCGTGCCCGCGCCCGTGCGATCGCTTTCTGCGCCCCGCCTTTCGGAAAGGCCGACACGGCGGGGCAGGGGCATCTCTAGACCGTGGCCTCTCAACGTGCGCGCGCGCTGGCTAGCCCTCGATCGCCTCACGTCCGCGTCTGTCCACCCGTCCGTCTACGTAGCGTTTGCGGTTTCGCACCACCGCTGCTTTGCTGCACGTCGTCTCGCCCTATCAGGAGAGGGGCTTTGAACTCTCGTGGCATCGAATGCTCTTTCGGGCGTGGCGATAGCGCGTACGATGTACTAATGTTGGAGGTGACGACCCTGATGGGTCGTGCAAGCTAGGGAGTGTCGCCTCCCGCATTGTATGCTGTCTCTCGGGCCTTTCCGGTCTCGTCCAGGTCGCTTCGGCCCAGTTACGGGTGCGATCGATCGTCGCAACTTGCAAGGTGATGCGCGCGTGATCGAGCCTATCGGATTCTATTTTACCGGTCGCGCGTAGGCCTGTCTGTCCTGGTTGATGGTTTGGCTCCGCGAGCTTGGATTATTTCCGGGCCCCTCGATATGCGTCGCGGTGCTAGCTAGCGGTATCGATCTACACGTACCGAACCGACCGATGTGCGCATGGAACCGACCGATGTGCGCATCGAGGGATAAAGTTGTCAGGATCGAGATATTAGGTAGGTTTATTTTTTTGTTTGATAGGATCGAATCGTGAAATCATGATTCTATCAAAATTTTAAAAGTGTATATATTTTAGTTGGTGTCTAGGAGGCACTCGAGTGTTTGCATTCATTAGGTAGAAATATTTACATATTTTTGGAGGAGATTGCATACATGGGAAAAAAAATCTGAGTGCTTTTTTGTAGTTCGGAGCACTCATATTTTTATTAGAGGGGGTTGCATGTATAGGAAAAAAAAATCTTAGTGCTCTGAATCACAAAAAAACACTCGAGTGTTGTTTAGAGAGGGCACAGGAAAGTAAACTCAACCAGGCAAGCAAACGGGACAGATGGACGACACGTACGGTGTGTCATCACGCTCCAAAACTTCTTTTGCATGCACGCGCATAAACGGCTAGCTCCCCTCGTAAACGTATGCTTTCGCTTCCCCCTCTCCGCGACAAGTGTATACGTGCAAATGTCCCCGGGCTCAGCATGTACTAATAAAAGATGATTGGCCCCGCCGGCCGCCACCTAGACATCGCACCCGCGTACGTGTCGACTCCGGTGCTGACACGCGACGTGTACTTGCCTTGACTTCGATCGTGTGACAAACGTACGTATAGTCTGCACGCTCGTGGCCTTGCTGTTCATTCACGCTTGACTCCACAAAAACGCGCGGGCGCCAGCAGCTAGCTGGCGTGACGTAGCTGTGTAAGATAGATAGGCGGCAGATAGGATATCGTAAGTAAAACCATGGATAGGGTCGACCATGGCTCGTGAGCGCGATATAATGCTCGGGTGCCTTGTCCGACGCTGGCGCCGATCGAGGTTGAGGAATGATATTATATGTATATACGGTACGAATTTGGATAATAGACTTATAAGTATTTTTAGTCAGATACGAAGACTACTAAATATGCAAAGAGATTCAAATAGAAGCATTCAACCATTAAGTTTATTCAATATAAGAGTCTAAAGTTATAAAATAGCACATCTCTCCCATCATAAAGAGGTTCTATTTATAGAAGAAGAGAGGTGGATATGTAAAATTACAAGTTACAAGTTTGAATCAACTTGTAAAAGAGATTGACGCGCTGTCTCAGGTCAACGATCCTACTGATAGCTTACAATGTATTTCGACATGTTAAAACACCTCAGTCCTTGCGCAAACCTTGGATTGTAGGTCATGGCCACATCTCCGAGTTGAGTTCTCTTGGTGTTTGCCAAAGGGTTGTTGCTCCGCTCGGTCGATTTTGGGTCGTATTGAGGAGTTCACCATTGCACAGAAGGACACGGGGTTATGAATAGTTATGGAGTCAAGCGCCGACTGCCTAGATGTCGAACTTTACACGAAGGCGCAATGTTAGGACTTAGCCTAAAGAAGTGTCTGGTGAAGTTAGTTCTCGACTTATGTCGTTCGAGAGTCGAAGGTATGCGTGGGAGTGGCAAACTCGACTTGCTTAGGGATGGCCACTGATATAAATGTCATTTTGCATGATATGAATCTTTGTATCTACTGTGTGCACTAGTTTGATCCTGAACTAGTGCGATTTATACAGAGGATCTTGGAGTGGTTGCTTTGAGGTTTGACAGGGCAAGCCTGTGGTGAGGTCGGGGTGTGCACGGAGGGTGAACCCCAGGGAGGCCTAGAATGGCGTGTACGGAGGGTGAACCCCAGGGAGGTCCGGGACGTGGCTAGGGCGACACATGTGGAGGGCAAACCCTAGGGAGGCCCGGGGTGTGCGTGGAGGGCGAACCTCGGGGAGAGGCCAGGGCAAGGCCGGAGCGCGTGTGGATGGCGAACCACGAGGAGAGGTCGGGGCGAGGCCGGAGTCCAGGCGGGGGTGAGGCTGGCGTGGAGGGTGAACCCTGGGGAGGCCTAGGGCATGCACGGGGGGCGAGGTTGGGTGCTTAAGGCTGTTTGCCCGGCGACCTTTCATGCCTTTATCTTCCTAAGCAACATGGCTTCTCGCTCAATCCTTACGGGCAACGCCAACTATCATGGGTACGAATCCAGATAGTAAACATAGAAGCATCCTTGGTTAAATATGGAGATCGCTGAGAATGTAAAGGGACTGAAGGAGAAGCACTTAACCATCAAGTTTGTTAAATATGAGAGTCTAAGGTTACAAAGTGCCCCCTCTCCCATCACAGGGGGTCTTATTTGTGGGGGAGAGAGATGGGCGTGTAAAGTTACAAGTTTGCTCTTAAGGCTTAGTTTACTCTTAAAGGTATCTATATCATTTGCCTTGCGTGGGCTCCGCCATGTGGGTTGGTCCACGGTCGGCCCTGGACCTCGTCCATGGCCGCATATCTCATCCGGAGTCGGCCCCGAACCACTTTGAGGTTAGCCTTGCGCACGTCGTTCAGGATTGACTTTGGAACTTAGCTTGGAATAGATCATCTAACGGGTGTCATTCCTCCTAGGTGGTCATGGGCTTGAGATAGCGCAGGATCCTCCCCCAATAACAAGTATGTACGGTCACACATGTCATGCATATGCGCTCCGGCTTTGCGGGCAGTATGGCATCAGGCATGCACTAGGGACTAGGAAAAGGAGGATGCGTTTATTGACGAAGGGTTGCCTCAGCAGGCTGGTTCGAACTGATAGTAAACCCTATCTATCTCTTCCGCTCGTACCAATTTGCCAAACAAATTGGAATCTTTAACGCCCGGATTGGGCCTTCGGCCGGCCGCTCCCGGCTCCCGGCCGCTTGGACTGCAAACTGTACCGTGCGCACACGCGTTCGGCCCGTGAGTCGTGCCGAGATAACAAATGTTTGGACGGGTTACTTCGGCCTCTCTAGGCCGACCGCGGGCGACTCGCCTTGGAGGTGGGCTTCTGGCCTGGGCTGCGCCCCGCGCGCTTCGGCGGCCGCGCCCGTTGCCGGTTGGGCTGGGTGGGTGGCCCGGTGGGACGATGGCTCTTGTGCGTGCGTTTGGGTCGTCCCCTGACGCTTTCCGAATCCAGTCCATGGTGACAGTCTGCCCAGAGCGAGTACAAAAGCGGTCAGCTCGTAAACTCTACAGACCCCCCCCCCCCACCCCGGCTTCAACTCACAATGTTCTCTCATTCTTCGCATTGATCTGGGATCAGTACGTACATGCTCATGAAAAAGATTGTGTTCATCGCAAAAGGAAGAAGGATAGAAATGATTTCTGGATGCAGCAAATGTTAGAA